>CM042043.1:54505433-55105433 GCA_023525975.1 Smallanthus sonchifolius | reverse complement strand
CAACTGATGAAGTTAAAAGCACCGCTATAAGTATTCTTTTCTTTTTGTTGAAACCGGACTCGGAGTCCAAAAGACCTTTCATTAAGAAATAATAAAAGTTTAGCACTTAGCATATAAGCTAAAAACTTACAAATGTGTACCTCGTAACTCATAAGCTGACATTCTTATATAAATATCTTGATCTGCATCAAATTCTCTAGTGTCCAAAAGCTCATCAAGCCATAGCAAACATCCACTTCCTCCATTTCTAATATCTAAACTTGCATAACCTGTACAAGAGCAGTTCCCTTTGCAAGCCATCTCACATTCTTCGAGGGTCATGCTCACATTATACCATGACCGTCGTGTGTCTGGCAGCTTTACTCTTGCAATTTTCAGAAAACCATCCCCATCCCCATCCCCATTGCCATTCCCATTTCCATTCCCACAATTCAAAGGCTTTTCACGTATACACCCGCTTACCCAATCAGAGGCCTCCCATTCTTCTGGATTTTTTGGTTCAAAACCTTGCATACAATTACATGGTGGATGCTGGCTAATGCTACAGATTCCATAAGGACCGCAGAGTGAAAACCGAAAACAACTATCTACTTGAATATTATCATACATAATCCAGTCTTGGATTCGTTCAATCCAGTGCAAAGAAAGTGTCTTGCCATCCCATGTCAAAACTACCCTTCGAACAACTGAACTTTTAGGTGCATATGTATGATAGACTTCCTTCTCATTAATGACAAACTCCATGGAGTAAATATGATTGTCCTTTTCGATAGGAGAGCCACTAAAGCCGAGACCATTCCACGGTCCAAGTCTTCCTATTACAACTTCACCCTGCCACCCTAAAATTTGTGGATATCCGTTTATGTCTACTATATTACTATACTCACCTATAGAAGGATCATCAGGACTCTTCCAAGATGTCATGAACCTCTGTAACCCTGTTACCAAGTCCTTCCCCAATTTCATTCCTGGTAGAAATGTGTCACCAGGATAGTCAAAACTTTGCCAAATCATTTTATTTTTATTCAACACAACAAGATTTCCTGAATTCAGAAGCTGCACAACCACAGGATTATTACTCCCGCCAGACACCGTTGAATTGGATGCCCAGACCATGGGGTTATCGCCACTGAGAATCTCCAGGTTTCCTTGTCTACTAAGTTTCAACATGCCTGATCTATCTGCAATTGGTGTGTCCCTGTTAACAACCCATACAACAGTACCATATGATTTCTTGATCTGCAGATATGGTATCTAGTGCAGTGCAACTTGATGGCAGTAAGATCAAAGCAATAAAGAAGAATATATGCAAGGACTGGTCCTCCATTGTTAATCCAAAGCATGAAAGCAATGCCCAGTTTTTATTCATCTTATTATTAGATAATTCAAATGATTGAAAATTCCAACATCTACAGTCAAGTCAACCGAATGTCTTTTTACGTGTGTTGCCAATTTTCAACAAACAGTAACAGAAATGTATATTTTCCACAACTTTACATTAAACAAGCCCAACCTTTCTTTTCTTCTAGAAAGCATAAGACGTTAAAAAATGACCAGTTAAGAAAAAACAAACACCATATAACATCAACCTAAAGAAGAGGGTTTTAACCCTTTCATTTTTTCTTAGTTACGAATGGGAATAGGCTAACAATTAGAACAGTGAAATCCAATAAAAGGAACCAAAAACCATACTTTCGGCTCAGGCACAAACGCAGGCAACGGAGACCAACCTGAAAGAGAAACGACGGGGAGATGCTAACCAAAGGTCGAAAGTTCAGTTTCTAAAATCAAAGGCAGGATTGGATGTTGAACAACGGTGGATTCCCCATTCGTTAGCACACATCCCGCTATCAAAAAGGACGGTTCCATAATCGAGATGCTCCGTCTGAAACACGATCTTCCGGACCGAGAATCATCAGTGCAAACAAAACTACGCTACGCACAATTATGACCAAAGAGGATGCATACCTTTAAACAGGGATTGAACTTTAAACAATGTTTTGCGACGACTCGGTTGTAAACATTTAGCCGAAACGTAGGTATAAGTAATTTTGCCGTAACGATATATTCTAAATTTCAAAAAAATATTACAATGTTTTGGAAAAAAAATTCTAAACATATCATATTAGCCCGTGGGTTTTGGCCGTTATTATAAACATTATAATAACTAAATAATTTAAATAACTAAAAAAATATTAATATTAGTCATAAAATAAAAGGGTTGAACCGGTGAAAGGAGGGGCAATGTATATATTAGTTAAAAAAAAATAAAGAGTAAACTTCGTTTTTGACCCCTGTGGTTTGGTCAAAATAACGGTTTTGATCAATTAGTTTTAATTTGACTTTTTTGGCCCGTGTGGTTACCTAATTGTCTCAATTAGAACCATGTTACTAACACCGTTAGTTTTTTCTGTTAAAATTAAGAGTATTTTCGTCTTTTTACTGATAAAGGACTAATTATGTTATTTTCTTAAAGTAATTCAGGGACCATTTGTGTAAACTACTAAAATAAATAAATAAACATATATATATATATATATATATATATACACACATACATACAGACATTCACCACCACCCCCTGTCTCTGCCATTGCCACCGCCACCCCACACCACCGGCACCACCCCACCCCACCCCACCCCATACCTCTGGCACCATCCCCTTCCAACCAAATCTCCATTTGGCACTGAAAACACCATCACCACTAACACCATCGCTAAAAGTCCTACCCTACCCCCATTTGGCACTGAAACCACCATCACCACCCCCCGGTGGTAGGGCAAAGTTCGGAGACCACGTGCAAAAATCACTAATTGAACCTGCAAAATCCCTAATTGAAGCCTTCAAAATCCCTAATTGAACCTGCAAAATCCCTAATTGAAGCCTTCTTACACAAATTCCCATCTGAATCAAGAGACGAAAGACCAATAATTTTTCAACTTAACTGCAGCTTTATAAACGAAAGACAAGTAATTTTCAACCCAACAAATACAAATTCATATAGCCCTAGAGATCTCTAAATCACTAAACCTATCATTCACAGCAGCAAACACAATAAACCGATCTCCCCTGCATCTCCATTTCATAGGATGGTCGTGCATCACCGGAGGGAGAAGGTGAATCTTCGTTTCAGGCGAAGATGGTGGTTGAGGAAGAAGGATAGGGCGTTGTTAAAGGCAGAGATGGTCGTTGAGGAAGAAGGATAGGCTGCGGTGGTGGACGGCTGTGGTGGTGGACGGCGGTGGTGGTGGCTTGGTGGGTTTTCTCAAGTATCTCAAATCTCTCACTCATAGGAGGTGGTTGGTTGTGGCCGAGAGGGGGAACAGGTCACCGGTGGTTGTCCTCATAGGAGGAGCAGGTCACCGGAGCAGGGGGAGGTGGCAGGGGGAGGCGGAGGGGATGGTTGGGGGAAGATGAATATATGGTGTTTGATTTAGGGGAGGAGGGTTTTTGTATTAAATAATTTACACAAATGGTCCCTGATAAGTAAAAAGACGAAAAAACCCTTAGTTTTAATAGAAAAATTAATTGTGTTAGTGACATGGTTCTAATTGAGATAATCAGGTAACCACATGAACCAAAAAAATCAAATTAAAACTAATGAATCAAAACCATTATTTTAACCAAACTACGGAAGCCAAAAACAAAGTTTACTAAAAAAATAAAAGAGGGTCAAAAAGGAGTAATTATACCTTTACTAAAAGCAATTTGAATGTAAAGTAACTTCCTTTTACTCTCCACGTCTTTGTTTCTTTTTCTTTTTTTTTTTCTCTTCAACTTCTGTTTTCAACCTTTTTTTAAAAGTATACCAAAATGGACATTTAGCCGTTACTACGATGGCTAAGTAATTAATTTTTGCCGACTAAGTCTTTGAATTTTGACGGGTAAGCCGACGCCTTTTTTAAGTTAGCTGACTAAATCTCCATTTTGGTATTTTCCCCTTTTTTTGTTTCAATTTTCGCTTTCACCCCTTCCCCTTTATATGAGAATATCATATATACTCTTACATATATGAGTAAATATCATATATACCAAAGCAAAGTTAAAAATATCATATATACCTAATTTAAAGAGTAACTTCGTTTTTAGCCTCCTTGGTTTGGTTAAAATAACGGTTTTAGTCCATTAGTTTCAATTTAACTTTTTTATTCCCTGTGGTTACTTAATTGTCTTAATTTTTTCTATTAAATGAAAGTAATTTAGTCTTTTTCTGATAGGGACCATTTGTGTCATTTTTTAAAATTAACACAGATACCATTTCTGTAAACTACCCAAAACCCTATCTTCATCCTCATCCTCGCATAATCTCACAATTGAGAGAGAAGGGAGGGAGCCGCCACCACCACCTCCGCCAGGCTCCACCACCACCTCCGCCAGGCTCCACCACCACCTCCGGCGGGCTGCACCACAAACCTCCGGCGGGTCCACCAACATGACCTGCTCCTCCTATGACAACCACTACCGGTGACCTGTTCCTCCCCTACCACCACCAGCCACCTTCTAGAACTTCAAATCCCCTCCCCCTCCCTCCCCCCCGCCACACACCGATGACCTGGTCAAAGCCCTGGAAGCCCGTCGCCGCCACCATCGCGCTGGAAGCCTTCCTGTTTTCCGGCTCCGCCGCCCCCACACCACCGGAAACCCTAGATCAGAGTTTCACACCACCGTGGCTTTTGTTGAAAATGGAGTCCGCCGGAGTAATCATCTCTGACCAAAACATGAAACTTTGACATTTTGAAAAACCACCTGGTGGTCAGGCGCCACCTGTAATTGAGAAATCATGAACCATAGCCCCCCCTGCCCTAAATTAATCACTACGTCCTTTGATTTCGAGCGATCAGGTGAAAGGGTGTCGATTACAGGTTTGGGGAAAACAAGGTTTGATGTTTGTTGGGAAGGAATTGATTTGCAGGAGTGAATCCAGGTCTCATGTTTTGTGAACAAAAGGGATTGATGTTAATTTAAAAAAAAATGACTAAATAGTCCCTATCAGTAAAAATTTAATAGAAAAAATTAACAGCGTTAGTGCTAGGGGTTTAATTGAGACATTTAGGTAATCACACGGAGCAAAAAAATCAAATTAAAAATAATAAACTAAAACTTTTATTTTGACTAAACCGTAGATGTCAAAAATGAAGTTTACTTCAATTTAAATGATATTTTTACTTTAGAACTTTTTACCCGTATTCATTAATTATCATATAATCTTTTATAACTTAAATTTTATTGTTGAAATGTTACTAAGAACATTGACATTCAAATAAAAAAAATGTTTCAAAAGATACCCAACAAAAAATCTTGAACGTTAAATAACCGGTTTTGAAAGATAAAAATACTAAACAATCATTTTCTATAGTATTTTTTTAATCCTATCATATCAAATAAAGGTACCATCGTTGCTTTACTATATACAAATATTGCTAATAAAATAATCTCTGACAATTTCAATAAATAAATAAATGTTACTTGAGAAAATCATAAAATCAACCATTTGATCAAAGTGATTTGAACAATTAACCATCAATAAAAAATAAAATAAGGGTAAAATTGTTATTTCTTAAATTATTTTTAATGAAAATGGTATATGTGATATTTTTACATGTTTATAATGGTATATATGATATTTTTAATTTTTCTTGGGTATATATGATATATCTTAAGTTTATAAGGGTATATATGAAATTAGCCTATATATTTTTTTTTGAAAGACAAATTTCTTTATTCCTATGGAAGTGTGATTTGAACCATGACCTTCTCAATCCTTAGTGTTCCTAGAGGATTTTCCTCTACCAATGGGCCACCAACCCCATTGGCAATTAGCCTATATATAATTTACGTTCTTAACCTGTTTGATTTTCTACTAATATCGTTTTCCTGTGATAGCTAGTGTTCGTTACCTTTTTTTTATAAAACGGAGAACACGTCTAATTTAGATTTTTTAATGTTTCAATATAATTTTTTGGATTATTGGATTTTAATAATCTCACATTTTACCAATTGACCAATAATTATCACAACTGAAAATATTTTTACCACCGGTCCCTACTTTCAAACTATTTTTATACATTGGACCCCCCTTTAAAAAAACTTAACGCGTTAGATTTTTTATGACGTGGACATCTGCAAACCGCTGGAAAGTCGAGCCATGCTAGCAGTGGTCTCGTGGTGGGTTTTGAAATTGGCTTTGGTGGTGTCTAACCGGTCTCGTTAAACACCGTCGTTGTCTCTGTTTGGACTTGCCGGAAAAACGACCAGAGCCAATTTCAAAACCGACCACGAGACCACTGCTAGCTTGGCTCGAATTTTCGGCGGTTTGTAGATGTCAACGTCATATAAAATCTAACGGCGTTAAGTTTTTCTAACGGATGGTCCAATGTAAGAAAATAGTTTGAAATTAGGGACTGATGGTAACAATATTCTCAGTTGGGATTATTATTAGCCAATTGGTAAAATGTGAGATTATTAAAATCCAATAATCTTAATTTTTTTTAAAAACATATTTGTATTCAAAAGTGAGTTTATTTTTTTATCCTACGATATGCCTAGCTTCGTAAGCGTTGCATAGCCGTTACAAACCCAATCGCCTATGAACGAAAAAATTTGTTGCCGTTCTTTTGATATTATTGTAACCGATATCGTTTGTCGCTTTTATGATATTCTACGAGCGGCGCCAATAATGACCAACCTCATGCCTCGTAACACGGAGAAAGAACAAACACGCTCACGCCGCGAAGCGCGTGTACAATTCTATAATCTACACATTTTCAAAAGTAGTTAACAGTAGATTACACTTTCTTGTCCACGTGTCAGCCTTTGAGCGACCAAATTTCTTTTTGCTTTGAGAGCTTGTACTATATATAATACACGTTTTTAACCCTTTTTATTTTGTAATAATTTCGCTCTTCTATAATAACTTTCATTCGTTAACTTTAAAAAAAAATTGAATACGTGTCTAATTCTTGTTTTTTTTGTAGTTATGTTAAGAATCGAGTACCATGCATTTATGAGAGGAAAACAGTGTTGACGGTGTTTTGGTATAATCGTATCCGATATCGGTGTTAAGTTTTTTGTTCTAACACGTCGAAGCGATAGCGACCAAACTCCTTCCCCAAAAAATGAGAAAAACACATCCGCGCTCCCCTGTAAAGCGCGGGGTAAAAATACTAATTTAAAACAAATGTTTTCTTTTCCCGATATTCATATTCACTATTTTTAAAATACATGTTATTTGTTTAAGTTTAAAATTTTAGTTTAATATATCGTGGTAAATTGCGAATGAGCCCCAGATCAATTGTTTTGAGAGTAAGCACCCTTATGGCCTTCCAGCATGAAGGTCATGGGTTCAAGTCTCACTTGATGCAATATGTTCAAGTGGAGGAGGGGTTTTACCACAGTGAGCCCTTGGGTAGTGAGTTTCCCCTGGAATGGTGGGTGACAACGTTGTCTGCGTTCGCGGACGCGGGTGACCTTTCGGCAATGAGTTTATCCGGTGGCCGAGAGTATACTATTCGTTGATCGTTCAAAAAAATATATTACGGTAAAAAGCAGATTTTTTTTATCGACACTGGGAGATTGACAATTGTGAATATGTGATCGATTTATTGTAAATGAGTTTTAACTGCATTTTAGTTCAACACTCCCATGAAATGATATCTTTTAGAGTATCTTGGAAAACTAGTGAAATTATTATTGACACAAACCCAGTACGGGTCGTACCAAAGAACAAAAGCGGGTGCCCCTGTCAGTGGTCATTCGACTCCCATACGAGCCGTATAGAAGAATACACACCAATTTTATACGGGTTGTGATGTCCTATACGACCCCGCATACTGGCCGTATTAAACCATACGACTATTGTTTTTTTGAATTAAATAATACACAGATAAAGTTATTACTACAATGTTTGATATTGTTAAAATCAACCAAAGTCGTAGCGAGAAGAACCTCTTAAACAGAAAGAAATCAATCGAAACAAGTGCTCTGTTTGTAGTTGGATCCAAACAATATGAATGAAGACAACCATTTTTCAAAACTAAAGTTACTGAAGTCTTATTTACGATCTACAATGTCCCAAGAACGACTTAATGGATTGGGAATGATTTCTATTGAGAGCGATATACTAGAAAACATGCAATATGAAGACTTGATCAACAACTTTGCCTCGCAAAATGCTAGGAGAGCCTCCCGACTCATTCAGGTATGTAACTACTAACTAAATACTTTTCTATGGTAGTTTTATTTTCTTTATTATCATAATTACAATTATCGTCGTATTATTGAATTTTTTTTATATACGTGCATATTGAGGGGGAATGGGGGTATTTTTTATGTCGAGTCGGATACTTAATTTCTCGGGGACGACCCTGTCCATGATCTATGGTATCCGCATTGGACACATGCCTAAGGAATTTGTAGTTGGATCCAAACAATATACACAACGAATCTGACAGCTATGGCATCTTATTAGCATAGTGATTAAAAAAACTTAAATCCCTCTAAGTGAATGTGATAAGAAGTCAAGTCGTTCCTATAACAAAGATGTTAATTAAGGAACACAAATGGATATTGTATTTCAAATGTAGATTGGTCGAACATCAAATTGTAAACACAATGTTCATTGATGTTTGAATACAATAAATCAATTGAAACAAGTGCTCTGTCATCTAAATGGAGGTATATCCGGACTTCAGTGTCATGTCTCAATTTCTCAAGGTATGCAAACCAATTCTAACTTTCTTATACAATTTAAATCTCCATGATCTATGGTATCTGTATTGGACACATACCATGAAATCTAGAGTTTGATCCAAACAATATGAATGAACACACCAATCTGATAACTATGGTATCTTATTAACATAGTGATTGAAAAGGCTTAAATCCTTTGATTGAATGTAATACCTAAGATAAAAAGCGCAATTGTACTTTATACAGGTTGTTTCACTTGTAAAGGCTTCACCAAGATGACGGTTTCGCATTGTAAAGTCGAGAAGAAGAAGATTAAGTTTGTTGGTTACAAGGGACTTGTGTCTACTTATGATTTTCTTTACCTACCGATTGGTTCAAGCTTCATGGGTCAAATGATGTTTTGTCCTGTTTGTGAAACTGTAATGGTAGAGAATTCCTTCCTTTTCATTCTCAACTTTGAAGTGACTCGAATTCCTTCCTTTTCATTCTCAACTTTACAAATGACTCTCCAAGTTGTTTACTATAGCCTTTTGGCCCCATTTTAAGTCTAAATTAATACAATGAAGTTATTTACATACATTGTGACTAACCCGACGGTTTCAGGTCTAAACTAAAACTAGCAGTCTATTTCACATGTATAATACATGGTGTTTGACTATGTCAAAAACAATATCCAAGCTTTCCTATAAACCTTAAAAATAATTGTCATAGGGATGGCAATGGGTCGGGTTCTGGCTGGGTATATGTAATCTCAGACCCATACCCGGTTGTAAAATCATGTCCCATACCTGACCCATTACCCGTCGAATATCCGCATACCCACGGGTATCGGGCATACCAACGGGTATCGGCCATCATCTGTTAGGTATGTGTAGTTGTTGTAGGGTTAAATATCCCGTGTATAAGTGTTGGTTTTTGTACGTTTTAATAGTTTAACTGTGTTTATCGAGTCGGTTTTACATGTGATTCGTAGTTTGACGTGTTATATGTTAAGTGTGCTAAAGAGCGGAACTTTATGAGTCGTTGATAAGAAAGCACGAAGTCCGAGAGGTCAAAGGAAGAGAAGTCAAAGATCAAAAGTCAAAATCCTGAAAAGTTGGATCTTCGCGCCACGCGAAGATCCTGGTGAAGAAGCTCCCGGTACGCGAGGGGCTTGAAGATGGGCCGCGACTATTTTGTTCTTCGCGCGTGAAGAACTGGGGCCGGATGTTCGCGACACGCGAAGAAAGTTTATTACGGCAAATTAAACCTAATTTCAATGATAAACCCATTGTGACTCCCATTCTCGAATTATCTTCTTCCTTGCCGTCCTAGAGCTTCCCTAAGGCGATTCCAGAGTTTTCTAGGCCAATTGTTCTTAGTTTTTCATGCTTGTAAGTTTAAAGTTTAAACCTTTAATGTTTTCGACAATCATGAGCGGCTAAACGCTTTCGTGATCCCTCCGGGTGAACGATTTCTGCTTGTATGTGTATGATTTAGTTGATAATCAGTTTGGATTGAAGTTTTGTGAACCTATTAAGTTCTTTGAATTCAATTGTATGTTTTATTTATGAACAATTGCATATTTTCGATTTATCGCATCTATCATCGTTTCTTGGCTTTCTTGCATCGGGAATAATCTAATTTTGTGAATAAATTGACTATTGTGTGATTGGATTAAACAGTTAAACAAGGTTATGTCTATGTAATCTCTGATCTGATTTGAAACTAAAATTGTGCATGTACTTTGCTAAATCTGAATCCCGGAGTGGCCCGTCTTTCTCCAATTGTTTTTACAACTTAAAGTTAATTGCTTTTTTATAATTTAAAGTTGTCTAATTAATAAAGTTTAGAACTTTAGTAGTCATTGATTCAGTTTAGTTTAAATAGCATTCTCCACATGTTCCCTTTGGATTCGACAACCCTACTTCCATATCTACAGTTTAAGGTAGCTAAGTAGCGAATTTTATAAATATTTTTGATTGATCTTGACATCGCGATCAGTAGTGAATATTTGTATGACTCTATTTTTATATTATTTTCATAACTTATTAAATACTAATAAATTACATATATTATTATCATCAAATACATATTTTAAAAGATTTTTTTTTGATATAATTAACCTACTAAAATGTAGCATTAAAAGGAAAAAGATAAAGGGAAAATAAAAAAAATTAAAACTTTTTAGGTATATGATTAGGGTAAATGGGTATTTGATTTCGGGTAATCGGGTCCGGCATTATCTAATCCTAAACTTGTCCCATCCCGCGAAACATGTTTAAACTAATCTCATACCCGGTCCCATACACGTCGTGTTTCAGATATACCCATCCTAGATGTTTTGGATTTCACGTATACCCGTCGGGCTCGGGATTTTTTGCCATCCATAAATTGTCCTCTTCGTTGTAACAATGGAGTTCAGGTTTCAAGGATTTGATACGCAGAGGCAGAACAATCACGTGTTCTCTACGTCCTCTTCTTTAAACTACACATACTTCTCCAATCAGGCGATGATCCGTACGCGATCACTCATTGTTTGTTGCAGTACAAATGAATAACTCTCATAGAATTTGATAAACTTCATACAAATACTTGATGGTGTCACATTTCTAGTGCACTCCATTATCTATCACAAACTTCCTCTAACAATTTTACCTTCCCTACCTTTACTTCAAGATATTTAAGACTATTTTGAATAAAGAAACAAGAAAAAGTGACACCCGCTATTGTTAAAGAAGAGAAAATAATTGTGTAAACCCGTATAAACTACAACTGCATTTTTAATCTTAGTTATCTTTGTGTAAGTTGGTTTACGATGTGCATTATTATGTTCACATGTAAGCCAACTAAAACTACCAAATTCAATAATGTTTTACATTATACGACCCGTATTGTACCATACGACCTCTATGGTACAAAAACAATCAAATCAAACAATATTACGGGTAGTATGTTTCAATGTGGTTGAGAGCATAAGGGTGGTATCATTCTATACATTTTAGTTAATACGAGTCGTATAGAACCATGCAACCCGCATTCCCTACATATTTTAATTTTAAAAAGTTTTATTTATTATGATATTGTCTTTCACGTGTAGATTGGTCATCGGTCAAACACCATGTCTTTTAGTGATCACACGTAATCTTCTTGTTATCGGCTTCACAATGAGCATCTAGTGTGTGTAACAACAACTTCAAAGCAAGAAGAACCTCCTAAACAAGAAGCCAAGTCGTTTCTATGACAAATTCCGTCCATGTTTCCGTGATGTTTGAACATAATAAAGTCAAACTCATGCACTCATTGTGTTCATTCATATTGTTTGGATCAAATTACAAACTCCATGGGTTTTCTTCCCTTGAGAAATTAAGACAGGGCATTGAAGCCCAGATATACCTCCATTAAGGAAACATGGTGTTTGACATTTTAGTATTCAAGAAACATGGTGTTTGCTTATGATTTTCTGTACCTACCAATTGATTCAAGCTTCATCGATCTACTGATGTTTTGCAAAGCTTATGATTTTCCTTTTTATTATCAACTTTATAGCGACTCTCCAAGAATTCCTTCTATTTTCATTCTCTTCTTTAAACAGTGGTGATAGATTTATATGACGATACAGAAAAACCTCTCATAGAATCCCTAAATTCAAACACAATGTTTCCTTCATATTTTACTTGTAAAAATTAGATTTTTTTATGGGTGAACGAAAGACTGGAGTGAAAATGTGGAACTAAAGTCAACACTGATTGTTTTTTAGGCATACGGGTTGTGTCAATTACACACGCTAATAATTATATAATTATGGATGAGATGTTTTTGTTTGTGTATTTCTTCAAATAGTAAAAATTGAATAATAATTGAAGGGGTAGGATGGTCAGAAAAGAAAAGGTTAAAATCCCTAATAATTTCATCGTTTACATCAAGTCTCATCACTGAAAGAAATGGAGTTTGACTTACGACCAATATACATTTGAAAGACACTATGCAAGCTTTCCTATAAAACCTCATAATAACTGTCCTATTCGCTGTAACAATGGATTATGGTTTTCAGGAATTGATAAAATGTACGCGATCACTCATTGTTCGATGTAGTATAAAATATATTTGAGAAATCGAAAAGGCGTTTTTGTTTTTTAAACCTAAATATGATTTTACAGACGGACGAAGCGTAGTACCGGTGGATATGATACACTTCACACACATTTCTCTAGAGCCTTCCGAATCCCATATGTCATGTGACACCCACATCCCGAATCACCCGAGATGTCGGTCACTTGTCGGATTTACTCATAAACATATAGTAGACAGAGATCATACACATCGGAATACTTTAAAATACTATTCTTTATTTCATAAGAAAAGGTTGTACATTATAAAGAAAGTACATGTACATCTATTTATTAATGCCGGTCTTTCTTGTAATGCCAGATCGCCCGCAAGATGGCTTAAATCTAGCCCTTTGCCTTTACTGCATGAGGCTATATCTTAGCCTGATACACATGCTTAAACACATGTTAGCTTAGGCTGGTGAGTTCTAAAATTAGTCACAATATCTTTGACCTCTGTCTCATAATTAAATAAATTTATATGACACACGTTTAAGACATCACATTAACTTCTTCCCCAAATATAATATTTTATACTTGCACACTTATCTGTCCGAGGTTACGTTAACCTCTAAGTGGTCATCACCACTTTTACATACCCTTGCACAAGGTGTCTATACTACATCCCATAAAGGAATACAGTACTTCTGTCTCTCTTAAGTTGCAAGATATTATGTAGCATTTGGCTAGACGTGGCAAAATCTTTTCTTTATAGACCATTGTGGTCAAAATATTTGACATGGCAAAAGATTCCAAAAATCTCTCTCTCTCTCTGTCTCTATTCTTGTCAAGACAGTAAATATTTAGACCTTTGTCTGTCAAGGTACAACCTTTGATCACTTTCCCGTATGGCATACTATGATAAGATTTGAAACATTTTACGTGTCAAAATCATTTTTTTTCTCAAAATCTTTACCACGTGAAATCATGCCAAAAAGACAAGTTCTCTTTTCTCTTTTTCTTTACAAAGACAATCTTGGTCTTAAATCATTGTAAAGGCTTTTCCATGATATATCAAAGAAGTTTATATAGGGTGTACCAGCGGCATACCCACCACCCCTTTTCATATTTCATGAATATTTCGCTACATGGTTTTACGATTTAGAGAATGTTTTCATAGCTTCTATTTCTACAACATCGATAGCAACCCAAAGTATATAAATTACGGGCATAGAGTATCCATGTAAATCTTTCATAACATGTGCATAATGTCCAAAATATTTAAAAACGTTTAAAAGTGGGCATCAAAGAACTCACCTCTAGCTCTCTTTTATCTGTCATGCTAATCTTCTTCCTCGTAAAATGGCTTGACATAAAGTTCTAAGCCATTATAATATTACTTAAACACATGTTCCTTGTTTAGTGATAATAACCAAGTCATATGAAACTAGTCAGAACCTTACCTTGGGACTATCTACTTCGCATTAGGGAAAAAAGCTGGAAAACGACTTTTCTTCGTGAACTAGGGCTTGGAATCAACTTCTCAAAGGTTAACTATGTGTTTCTGATGGTGTGGTGGTGTGTGTGTCTGTCTAAAAGTCAAGCTCATGGCTTTCTATTTATAGGCTGTATTCGGGTCCGTAGCGGACCACTAAGACCTAGGGTGATGATCCGCTAAGCAGTAGCTGTAATACCCCAGATATTTATATAACGCTCGATCTCGTAATTATAAACAGGTAAAATGACTACTCGAAATTTGTGGTTTAGATGAGCTTTTAGTGTCATAAGAGAACGTTTAATAATTATAATAATATATAATAATAATAAAATATTATTATTTTTGAAACTTGCTCCGTTTTTAACGAAACTTAGGTCGACTTGTAGAGAAAAATAAACTCGTCCCAAGGACATATTCGAAATTTTATAAAACGTCATATTTTAAAAGTTATAAAAGAAAAACGAGATAATCAGCTGAATTAATTAAAATAATAATAAAACAAACATTTTATATATGTGTGTTTGACGTCCAACTCACAAAAATTTCATATCCACATCGAAGAAATTGGGAAAGCAAGCGCTTAGACTTCAAGTATGAATAGGTGTATACAGGTCGTTTCAGAATATAACATTCTTGGGAAAGCTATGTTATAAAGAGAATACCGAGTTTTCAATACCCCTTTGGGTGTTATTAATAGTTATTTTGGAGCACGAGTAGGGAGACTCTACATCAAATTGTCGTAGATAGTTTTCAGGTACATTTTCATTTAAGTATGTTTAGTTAATTATTAGTTATTTTTATTATTTATTATTATTAGGCTTTAAGATTATTATTAGGGTAGATATTGGATAGCCTAGCTTTTGTTAGTCATGGACTGAACGTTAGCCAATATCAACCACGATAATAATAGACCTTAGGGTTATTATTAGGGTAGGTATTGGGTAACCTAGCCTTAGCTAGGCATGGACTTGATCACCCATGCCTAACCAAGGCAGCGTTAGCCATTATCAACCAAAATAATAATTAGTTAGGTCTACCCTAACCTAACATAGAGTTACTGTATCAGGACCCAGAAATATTCAAGATAAGAGACGAAGCACTGCTTTCAATTAGGAACTCAACATTAAGGTGAATGCATTATAGTCTTTTTAAAATCATATAAAGTTTTCATACTTTTAAAATGGCATGAACCCAGTTAAATATATCTAATACATAAAGGTAACTTACGGGAAGCATCTTGCCATTTATTGTACATATGGTTTGATCAAATTTATATACATACCATGGTGCGGCTATGGTTGCTAGCTTCATTCTTGTGGGGGAGGGGGGATATAGCGCAATCAGAGGTATCGGAAGTTATATCTACTTGAATTTCAGTTGCTAGTATATGATCATGGTGAGGCTATGGTATGGATAGCTTCATTCTTGTGGGGGGATATAGCGCAGCCGGAGGTACCGGAAGTTATATCCACTTGAATTTCAGTTGCTACTGTATGAGGTGGTAGTGAATATGTATGTTACCATGCAAATTATGATTAAGTAGATTTAACTGTTTCATGTGGCAAAATGGTTTGTGTCTTGTAAATGTTATTCACCAACTTTCATTGACGAATATTTTCAAAATGTTTTCAGGTAGTCATGAATAGCCTTGATAATAAGGTAGTGGTTTAGGGAGGATATACCCTAGACTCCAGAATACATTACTCAGTTTTGAACTAGCCGGTGATGACTACAGTACATAGAAGCATGATTCGCGTGGCTCTGGATATTATGAAACAATATTGTAATACAAAGTACAAAACTTTAAATTTTCAGAATAATGATTTTAATTTATTAGGGGTGTTTAATTTCCCATGTTTTATGAAAATGGCAGTTACTCGACTACAAAAGTCGAGAATTTTCATGAAACTCAGAACTATGTAATTTTTTGTTAAAATTATTATTCAAAACATGTACCAATCTAAGTCGCACCTCCAGGGTGTCGCACCTCCAGGGTGTCGCACCTCCAGGGTGTCATTTCTCGGGGTGTGACAGGTTGGTATCAGAGACACGGGTTTCAGCGAATTAGATACTTAAGATAGTATCTAAGCTTTAACCTTCATGATACCTCAAGTTTTAGTTAGATGCTTGCCATAGTATCTAAGCTTTAACTAGATTGAGAAAGAAAATGCCTACTAAGAAATGTAGGTAGATACTTGTACGTAGATACTTGTATCTAAGACTAAAATATAACTAATTGCAGGATATCAGATGATGATAGTTATAATAATTATTATGATATCAATCGTTCTATTTAACAAAAATAGTTTGTAAAATATCTATGTGACTCGGGTGACATCAATAGAAATTCCCATTGACATCGACCTAAGTACCATCTTTCTTTAGAAAACGTGATACAAGATATATGTACACGAAGATGCAGATCTGAGTGTTCCAGACATAACGAAGATTCATATTTGAGTAACTGACAAATAGATATTCCTCCACTAAGGGTAAGTGAAGTGAATCAGGCTGGGCCTAGTAGGGCTACGCAGTCAATAATACGGGTGGCATGGCCAACCGAAACAATAACCATACCTTCAACTGAGGGGATGGAAGAAGAATATCAGAACTAACCTTGGGTTGGAGAGGACTCTAATAAAAAGCCACGTTACTACTCTGATCTAAATATAATTCTGGTTTCTAAAAATCGGGAAAATTATGCTCCTTATAATTCTGATTCTGTGCTTGTACTTCAAAATCCTTATATATTCCACGAATAAGGAAGTTCTATGGACTACGATCCATAGAAAAATTATCTGAATAAAGTTCCTTCTCTAGAGCCATACAATCCTATCAGAATGTATGCAATGATACTGTGAAGGGGATTCGAGATCCTCCTCCATAATATTATTATCCTTCAATCTATTCTAGCTCACTCATCAAATGTCTTTATCGTGTCTTACGAGAGACGGACGAGGTTAAAAAAAAACAGATAAGAACTTTGCGAAATAGAACGGTTGAACTCAAAGATGGAATGGCAGAAGTAGAAGCCAGTAAGAGTAAACAAAATTACAAACAATTACAATAAAGGAAGACATTGGAGAAAATGAAGGGTTATAGAAATCCCTAAGAAAAATGGTGACGCTATATTGAGGAACATTATAAGGATGAGATGTGTAAGAAAATTTGAATTAAGTTATCCAAGAGTAAAAGCATTACAAATGGATAAACAATATCCGATCAAGAGACACGAGAACTAAATAGGAAAATGAAAGAATATACTTTACATAAGTAACGACTTTAAGTTTTAATTGTTAAAATGAATTGGACAAGTCGGAATTAAATAAAGTCAAGCTAAAGCTTTTGAAGACGGTCACAATAAGAAAGAAGAAAGGATTGACCAATTAGTCAAAGGAGATAATGAATTTTTAAGAATGAATAATCTGGATATCAGTTACTAGCAGTTTAAGAATGAATTCGGGAAGCTATGCTCCGAATTTATGAGATAAACCTCTACAGAAGATATAATGATCATCTACCCTCATATAAAATTTTATAAGTTATCATACAAAGCAGTAAAGCAATACCATTTGGAGTACTATAGAATACGAAGTATAGAAAACCTATGTGTTAACTAGAAATCAGAAAGAACTCAATTATCATGACCTAAAGGATAAAGGAAATTACCAAGTTGGTTTTTATAAATCTGAGAAGTATTAGACGGCTTGTGATCAATAAAAGGATTATACTTATACAAAAAAGAAGCCGTTGAAATTATATTGTCAAGGATAAGACATTATTAAAAGTATCACCTTGAAAATGTGTAGTTCAAAAATTAAAAGAAAAGTAAACGAAGTTCACATTTAGATCTTAGCAAACAAGTAAACTTTGGTACATGAGTAGAAGATAGACAAACCAATTGCAAATCGAATTTTGCAATTAAAAGTTTAATTTTTATGAATAAAAGTTCACATTGCAGGATGTTGTAACATCCCAAAAATAAAACGACAGTTAAAATAACGGAATAAACGAACGAGTCATGTCGGGTCAGGCCGGATGGGCCGGCGGGCTGGATAAATAGCCAAGGTCATCACCTATTTCTCTCATTTGCAACTTATAGAGAGAGAAAGTTGGCGGATCGACCCGAGATTTGAGAAGTGTGTTGCTCCAGAGCTCGTGAGAAGAACCTCCGGATCAGAAACTTGATTCAGGTAACGATTTGGCCTAAATCTGAGTTTTTGTTCATTTTTGGGTGAAAAGGTAACGTTTTCACGGATAAAACTGAGAGATAAACATAGATTTGAGTTCCTTAATGGAAAGCAAACGTTTTTAAGTAAACAGGTTCGGGATCTTGACGTGATCAGACCCGAAGGCGAAAGTTAGGGTTTTTGCGAAGAAGCAGTTCATGCGTACTTATCAAGTACGCATGAAGATGATCCTGCGTACTTACCAAGTACGCCAGAAGAGGATCCTGCATACTTATCAAGTACGCATGAAGTGGGTCATGCGTACATATCAAGTACGCGTGAAGAAGGTACTGCGTATTTATCAAGTACGCATGAAGCAAAGTCTGCGCACTTATTAAGTACGCAAGAACAAGTCCTTGCGCACTTGCTAAGTGCGCAGGCATCAGGTAGGTTAAGTAAAGTCAGTATGTTTAGAATGGTTTAACTGTTAGAGTCGGGATTGGGTCTGATGTGTATTTAACTAATCAATTCAGATCAGAAGTGACGTTGTTAGGCCTTTGTTTAGGACAACCGAGACTAGCTTATAAGGTGAGTTCTAGAAGCCCTTCTTTAAATGTTTTAATTAAATATTTTTGGGCTGGTGTGCATACATACGGAATGAGGTTTGAAATGAGGTTTACAAAACGATGTTTACGAAATGGTGTTTACGAAACAATGTTTACGATGTGATGTTTACGATATGATGTTTACGAAATGATGTTACGGGATGATGTTTATGAAATGTTTTTCTAAATGAAGTTTACGAAAGGTTTACGAAAGAGATGATGTTTTGTTTAATAAAAAGTACGAATGCTTTAACTAAAAAGAGGTAAAGGTTTTATGAAAGTCACGAATGAACGAATCTGCCACGAGTTCCTACGGGAGCTAAGGTATGTATGTATGTATGTATTGGCCTCACCTTATGGGGGCCTTTGTGGCTGGCTAACGGTTGTACAACTGGTTGATGATGGGGTGAAGACGGTCACCCATGGGATTACTGGGATCCCGATGGAAGGTACTATTCCTTGTGGGGAAATAGTGCCTAAGATATGTTCTGTCTACCTAGAGGTAACGAGCCTTAGGAGACGTAGGTTTGGTCTACCTAGAGGTAACGAGCCTTAGGAGACGTATGTTTGGTCTACCTAGAGGTAACGAGCTTTAGGAGACATATGTTTGGTCCACCTAGAGGTAACGAGCCTTAGGGGACCTATGAGACGGATGGATTAGAGGTAACGAGCCTTAAGTTCATCCCCTGGTATGCGATGTATGGAATTGACGGTTATGAGAAGGCGCAGATTCGGTTCATATTGACTTATGTTATGATGTTATGTTACGATGATGTTAAGTTATTGCATGTTTTACGTACGCTTTTGTTAAACAAATGTATGTTATGTTTTTTTTGGCAAAATGTTTATGTTAAGGTTTTATGTAAAGCTAAACTCACCAGCGTAGCTGACTTTTTAGTATGCAAATTCAGGTTAAGGGCAGGTTATGGTGATGGACGGTGATGCTTGGCAAGAGAGAAAAGTTACCCGGATGATATGAAGACTGGCATCCCGTTATGAGTTGTTTATGTTATGTTTATGTATTTGACAATGTTACGCTTCCGCATGTTTGAACAAGTTTTAATTATGGTGAATGAATGATTCCGCTGCGTTATTTGATATTTAAGTTTAATAACTGTTTGTGAATGAGTAAATCCAACAAGTGAGGCCTCCCGGGTTTGGGGCTTTACAAGTTGGTATCAGAGCAATAGTTTGAGAGATTCAGACACTCCGAGTGTCTGAACTTAAACTGTGAATGGGACCGAAAGCGGATGCCAGTACGGGTAACTCGAGCCACAGCATCATGTATGAAGGTAGTATATATTTACATATACAGTATGCCTTAGAAAGGGTTAGGTAAGGACTTGTGTTCTGATGGAATCACAAAGGGGGTCAAATAGAAATCGAAAGGTAGTGTAATGGTTAATTGCAGATGGCCAGTGTATATTAACATCTTACAGTACTTATTGAATTTTATTTGTTAACTAGCGTGATGACATTGGATTCCTTGTCTTATAGAACAGAATGGCGGGACGAAAGAGCGGAAGGCATGGTGGGGGCCGTACCGGTGGTCGTACCGGCGGTCGAAATGGTGGGCGTGGCAGGACCCTGCGCGCCAAGAGTATAGTGAAGAAGGAAGTGTTCACACTGAACCGGCGGTTAGTGTACATGGAACTGAGCAGACACTGGTTGAAGAACAACCTTTCACTTTTGAACCAGATGTGAGAGCATCTATAGCTCGAGAGTTCACCGAGTTGATGAAGACTTCTCTGCCAGGTCTGTTAGCTAAAGCATTGAAGAAGGTTAATGGGGAAGGTGGGTCTAGCGCGGCAACTGGTGCCCAGAACAACGAGACCGACAACGCACCGCCTGTACGCGGATGCGACTACAAGTCATTTAAAGCATGTGACCCACCGGTCCTCATTGGAAAAAAAGACGCGGTGGCTACGTTTGATTGGGTGATCCGTATGGAAGCTGCCATTCGTCTGAGCAAATGTCGAAGTGATCAAGTTATAAAATTTGTTGCTAACTCCTTGAGAGAGGAAGCATCCCATTGGTGGGAAGGTGTACGTCAAGCAAAAGGGAGCGAGGTTGTGGATGCGATGATGTGGGCTGACTTGAAAACTTTGGTTATCAAGAATTTCTGCCCAAGGAACGAGATTGAGAAGGTAGAGAGTGAATTTCTAGGTTTGAAGGCCGGGAGCATGACGCACCGGCAGTACACCACGCGGTTCAATAAACTGGCACGTCTGGTGCCACATCTTGTCACGACTGAGGAAAGTAAGATTGCATGCTACATTCAAGGGCTGCCGGACCAGGTCCGCACCTATGTTAAAGCAAACGCCCCTACTACCTATGATTCGGTAGTAGAACTGAGCGGAGTGGTATTTGATGATCTGGTACTGAATGTCGTTGCCATTGAAGAGCCCAAGAAGAAGCTGAGTTTTCCCGCTAAGCGATCGGGTGGGAAGTTGTTTGGGGCTCGGGACAAACAGGCCAGGGTAGGCGAGACGACAGTCTGTGGAAGATGTGGGGCGAGACATATGGGTGAATGTCGGATAGGGACAAATCTGTGCTACAAATGTGGCAAGACTGGGCACTACTCCCGGGAATGCAGGCAAGGCATTAAATGTTATAATTGTGGTGAAAGTGGTCATATGAGCCGGGAATGCACCAAGCCCAGAATGGGTGAAGCCGGGAAAGGGAAAGGCCTAGAAAAGAAAGAAGAGAGGCCTCGAGCAAAGACTCGTGCGTACGCATTGACGCAAGAACAAGCCAGGGCAGACCCCGACGTGGCGTCAGGTACGTACATCCTTGACAACACTTTTGTTTCTGTGTTATTTGATTCGGGTGCCAGTAAGAGTTTCATATCTGTGACTTTTTGTAAACGAGTGAAGTACACTGTGAGTAAGTTAGAAATGACCTTTAACGTAGAAACCGCTGAGGGTAGAACTGCGAAAGTGACCGATGTAGTTGACAACTCCACGATAAAAATAGAAGGTCATAGGTTCCTGTCAGGTTGTTTGTCATGGTTTTGGGTGGGTTCGATGTCGTGTTAGGAATGGATTGGCTAACTGCCAATGAAGCGCAAATTATATGTAAACGAAAGATAATCCGACTCAAGGCTCCGGATGGTAGCAAAGTTGAGATTTTTGGAGATCGTGACGCCCCGATGCCTAACGTCATCTCAATGGTCAAGGCAGCAGATTACCTGAGGCGCGGATGCGAGGCTTATCCGGTGTATGTGATTGACAAGTGTAAGGAGGTGAAGGAACTAGACGACGTGCCCGTGGTACGCGAGTACCCGAAGGTGGATTTGCCTGGGATACCACCCGACAGAGAGATTGAGTTCCGAATCGACTTAGTACCAGATGCCCAGCCCGTGGCTAAGGCTCCATATCGACTAGCACCATTGGAGATGAAAGAGTTAATGGCACAACTAGACGAGTTACTTGAGAAGGGATTTATCCAACCGAGCATCTCGCCGTGGGGTGCTCCGGTGTTGTTTGTGAAGAAGAAAGACGGTTCGATGAGAATGTGTATTGATTATCGTGAATTGAATAAACGTACGGTGAAGAACAAGTACCCTTTACCAAGGATCGACGACCTGTTCGATCAATTGCAAGGCGCAAGTTGATTCTCAAAAATCGACCTTCGGTCCGGGTACCATCAGTTGAAGGTGAGAGAAGAAGACATACCGAAAACTGCATTTCGCACGCGTTATGGACATTTCGAGTTCCGCGTAATGTCTTTCGGATTGACGAACGCCCCCGCAGCGTTCATGGATTTGATGAATCGAGTTTGTCGACCAATGCTGGATCGATCGGTAATCGTGTTCATCGATGATATCCTCATCTACTCCAAGAATGAGGGTGATCACGCGTGTCACTTGAAGGAAGTATTGGAAGCTCTAAAGAAGGAAAAGTTGTATGCTAAGTTCTCCAAATGCGCGTTCTGGCTTAGGGAAGTCCAATTCCTAGGTCACGTAATTAACCCGAACGGCATTATGGTTGACCCAGCAAAAATAGTGACGGTAAGGGAATGGAATATTCCTAAGACGCCAACTGAAATCCGCAGTTTCTTGGGATTGGCAGGCTACTATCGGAGATTCATCCAGAATTTCTCAAAAATAGCTTCGCCATTGACAAAGTTGACTCGGAAAGAGGTAAAGTACGAATGGGGTTTTACCCAGGACGAGGCGTTTAAGGAATTGAAGGAGAAGCTAACCAAAGCTCCAGTCTTGGCCCTTCCCGAGGGCAATGAAGACTTGGTGGTATACTCTGACACTTCGGGTCAGGGATTGGGATGCGTGTTGATGCAACGCGGAAGAGTGATCGTGTATGCGTCACGGCAGTTGAAGATTAACGAAGCTAATTATCCGACTCACGATTTGGAACTTGCTGTTGTCGTATTTGCATTGAAAATCTGGAGGCACTACCTTTACGGGGTGAAGTTTACTATTTACTCCGACCACAAAAGTTTGAAGTACTTCTTCGAACAAAGAGAGCTTAATATGAGGCAGAGACGATGGTTGGAACTCCTGAAAGTTATGACTGTGAGATCATGTATCATCCTGGAAAGGCAAACGTGGTGGCTGACGCTCTAAGCCGAAAGGATGTGCCTACTCCTATTAGAGTGAAAGCTTGCCAGCTGATAGTAACATCAGATGTGATGAGAGAAATTGAAAGAGCTCAAGATGAAGCACTTAAAGAAGAAAACATAAAGAAGGAAAGGATGGTTGGCCAACAGGACATGTTGGAATATAACACCCTTGGTGTTAGGACGCGTTTTGGACGGGTATGGATACATATGGGTGGCGAGCTTAGAACCAAAATCTTGGATGAGGCTCATAAGTCTCGATATTCTATCCATCCTGGTACCAATAAAATGTACCAAGATCTTAGGAAGGATTACTGGTGGCCTGGAATGAAGCATGAAGTGACAAAGTACGTAAGCAAGTGCTTGACTTGCTCGCAAGTAAAGGCCGAACACCAGAAACCGTATGGAAAGATTCAACCACTTGATATACCGGAATGGAAGTGGGAACACATTACCATGGACTTCATAACCAAGCTACCTCGCACCACTAAAGGTCATGATACCATTTGGGTAATTGTGGACCGTTTAACGAAGAGTGCTCATTTCCTACCTATTCGCGAGACGTTCTCGTCAGAAAGGTTAGCAGAAGTGTTTATTAACAAAGTAGTAGCACGGCATGGGATGCCTTTGACGATCGTATCTGACCGGGACACACAATTCACATCGAGGTTCTGGAAAATATATCACGAGGCGATGGGCACGAGACTCAATGTTAGCACGGCATACCACCCGCAAACGGATGGTCAGTCCGAAAGGAGCATTCAGACATTGGAGGATATGCTTCGTGCTTGTATTATCGATTTTGGCGGCAGTTGGGACAGTCATCTGCCGTTAGCCGAATTCTCCTACAACAATAGTCATCACACGACGATAGGCATGCCGCCTTACGAAATGTTGTATGGGAGAAGATGTAGGACCCCGGTTTGTTGGGGTGAGATTGGACAGAAGGAATTAGGAAGTTTTGAAGTCGTAAGAGAAACGTCGGAAAGGTTTGATCAAATCAAAGCAAGAATGAAGGCCGCTCAAGATCGTCAGAAATCCTATGCGGATAAACGACGAAGGCCTATTGACTTTGATGTTGGGGACCGAGTAATGTTGAAAGTGTCACCCTGGAAGGGGATCATACGATTCAGGAAGAGAGGAAAGTTAAGTCCGAGGTTTGTCGGACCATTCAGGATAATGGCACGGGTTGGTGAAGTCGCTTATCGGTTAGAGTTGCCTGATGAGTTAAGTGGTATTCATCCTACCTTCCATGTATCACACATGAAAAAGTGTTTGGCGGATTAATCGGCTCACGTACCACTTACTGACATCGAGGTCGACAACAGCCTTAACTACATCGAAGAACCCGTGGCCATCTTAGACAGAAAGGAGAAGCGTTTGCGTAATAAGATTATTCAATTGGTTAAAGTCCAATGGAAGCATCGAAGGGGATCGGAAGCCACTTGGGAAACGGAGACGGAAATGAGGGAGTCGTACCCTCAACTATTTGACTTATGATAGGTTTCGGGGACGAAACCTATTGTAAGAGGGGTAGACTTGTAACATCCCAAAAATAAAACGACAGTTAAAATAACGGAATAAACAAACGAGGCATGTCGGGTCGGGCCGGATGGGCTGGAAGGGGAGCCTTCCCTATAAATAGTCAAGGTCACCACCTATTTCGATCATTTGCAACTTCTAGAGAGAGAAACCGTAGAGAGAGAAAGTTGGCGGATCGACCCGAGATTTGAGAAGTGTGTTGCTCCAGAGCTCGTGAGAAGAACCTCCGGATCAGAAACTTGATTCAGGTAACGATTTGGCCTAAATCTGAGTTTTTGTTCGTTTTTTGGTTTTTCAGGTTTTGGGTGAAAAGGTAACGTTTTCACGGATAAAACTGAGAGATAAACATAGATTTGAGTTCCTTAATGGAAAGCAAACGTTTTTAAGTAAACAGGTTCGGGATCTTGACGTGATCAGACCCGAAGGCGAAAGTTAGGGTTTTTGCGAAGAAGCAGTTCTTGCGTACTTATCAAGTACGCATGAAGATGATCTTGCGTACTTACCAAGTACGCCAGAAGAGGATCCTGCGTACTTATCAAGTATGCATGAAGAGGGTCATGCGTACTTATCAAGTACACATGAAGAAGGTACTGCGTATTTATCAAGTACGCATGAAGCAAAGTCTGTGCACTTATTAAGTACGCAAGAACAAGTCCTTGCGCACTTGCTAAGTGCGCAGGCATCAGGCAGGTTAAGTAAAGTCAGTATGTTTAGAATGGTTTAACCGTTAGAGTCGGGATTGGGTCTGATGTGTATTTAACTAATCAATTCAGATCAGAAGTGACGTTGTTGGGCCTTTGTTTAGGACAATCGAGACTAGCTTATAAGGTGAGTTCTAGAAGCCCTTCTTTAAATGTTTTAATTAAATATTTTTGGGCTGGTATGCATACATACGGAATGAGGTTTGAAATGAGGTTTACAAAACGATGTTTACGAAATGATGTTTACGAAAAGATGTTTACGATGTGATGTTTACGATATGATGTTTACGAAATGATGTTACAGGATGATGTTTACGAAATGTTTTTCCAAATGAAGTTTACGAAAGGTTTACGAAAGAGATGATGTTTTGTTTAATAAAACGTACGAATGCTTTAACTAAAAAGAGGTAAAGGTTTTATGAAAGTCACGAATGAACGAATCTGCCACGAGTTCCTACGGGAGCTAAGGTATGTATGTATGTATGTATGTATTGGCCTCACCTTACGGGGGCCTTTGTGGCTGGCTAACGGTTGTACAACTGGTTGATGATGGGGTGACGACGGTCACCCATGGGATTACCGGGATCCCGATGGAAGGTACTATTCCTTGCGGGGAAATAGAGCCTAAGTTATGTTCTGTCTACCTAGAGGTAACGAGCCTTAGGAGACGTATGTTTGGTCTACCTAGAGGTAACGAGCCTGAGGAGACGTATGTTTGGTCTACCTAGAGGTAACGAGCCTTAGGAGACATATGTTTGGTCCACCTAGAGGTAACGAGCCTTAGGGGACCTATGAGACGGATGGCTTAGAGGTAACGAGCCTTAAGTTCATCCGCTGGTATGCGATGTATGGAATTGACGGTTACGAGAAGGCGCAGATTCGGTTCATATTGACTTATGTTATGATGTTATGTTACGATGATGTTAAGTTATTGCATGTTTTACGTACGCTTTTGTTAAACAAATGTATGTTATGTTTTTTTGGCCAAATTTTTATGTTAAGGTTTTATGTAAAGCTAAACTCACCAGCGTAGCTGACTTTTTAGTATGCACATTCAGGTTAAGGGCAGGTTATGGTGATGGATGGTGATGCTTGGCAAGAGAGAAGAGTTACCCGGATAATATGAAGACTGGCATCCCGTTATGAGTTGTTTATGTTATGTTTATGTATTTGACAATGTTACGCTTCCGCATGTTTGAACAAGTTTTAATTATGGTGAATGAATAATTCCGCTGCGTTATTTGATATTCAAGTTTAGTAACTGTTTGTGAATGAGTAAATCCTACAAGTGAGGCCTCCCGGGTTTGGGGCCTTACAGACGTAGACAAAGATGTCTGTAAGATGATAACAATACTATAAGATGCCTGTAAAGGTAGTTGGAATAATTTTAAAATGAAACTCATATAATTAAGAAAGCTTATTTAGGCAATGAGATACCAATTTAGATATCTGAATTGTCAGTGAATAAGAAAGGTTTAGATATGAACAAATAAGTGTGAAACATAATGAAAAATAATAAAAATATGGTTGGTTAATAAAGGAGTAATAACATTCTAGATCCCATTATTATTCATTTACTTAACAAACTGCTTTCATATTATTAACCATTTATATGAATAATAGTATGTTCCATATCTGGATTTTAGACGATCTAAGAATAAATGAAAAGTTGAAATTAGTAAGTCAACCCTACAGATTTAAGATCAACATATAAAGAGATTGAAAAACAAAATACGAGTACAAATCCAAACATGTTTCTGATTGAACATAGAAACTGGAGTTAGAAATGAAAAGGAGATACCCATAGACTGATGGACAGAGTTAGAGAACAATTCAGACATTAGAAGATATGCTTAGGGCATGTGTGATAATAGACTTGGGAGGTAGCTGAGCTGATCATTTGCCTCTCATGGAATTTTCATACAATAATAGTTATCACACGCGTATTCAGGCATACCATTTGAAGCCTTGTACGGGCAAAATTGTAGAACTCCGGTGCGCAGGTATGAAGTTAGGTAAGGTTAATTGTCTGAACCTGAGATTGTCCAGGAAACAACCGACAAAATATTACAGATTTGTGAAAGATTAAAAGCGGCAAGTTATGCCAATAGGAAAAGAAACCCGTTAGAATTCATAATAGCTGATAATGAATTATTGTAAGTTTCACCTTAGAAAGGTGTGGTCCGATTTGGAAATAAGAGAAATTACGTCCACGTTTTGTGAGAGCTTTTGAAATCTTAGAACAAATTGGACCGGTAGCTTATTGGTTAAGACTACTATAAGAAATGAGTGACGTACACTGATGTCGCTCGGACGGTCTATAAAAATAACTATATAAAACCTAACCTAGACTCTCTAGCTTTAAATTTATAAATCTAAACTCAATCTAATACTAGACCACACAACCGGCAAGTGTACCGATCAATGTAGTAAAGCCTAATGAAGTCCGGATATCGAACCCACGAGACACTAGCAATAACCCTACCTAGACTCTGACTCAACTAACTAAACTGAAATATATTGGGGGATTTTTGTGTTGTAACTTAATGTAAACTTTCTAACTAACGACACTCAACTATCAAGCAGAACTCTTTAAACGAATTCAAGAATAGGGAAGGCACTACCTAGGTTAAGAATCTTACTTGCAAAGTATAACTTCTATCGGTTCTGAAAACTATGATGGATCTGGGTTTCTAATGAAACAACTCTAGATAACCTAATGGATTCCTGATCACTCTCGGTCTCGGGATGTCACCAACTCAGCTACCTAAAGCGTATTAAACTCACCAGATAATCGGATCACTTCTCAGGTATTTCCAACTATGACAAGTACCCTAATAAACGGATTACCTCTCAGTCTCACCGTCTACCATACACTCAAGGAATGCACGGGGTAATCTCAAGCTAACTACTATAATTCGGATAGCTAAATTCACTAGACACCTAACACTAACGTCCTCTCAGACTGTTAATACTCGGATTCCTAATGACGAAGACTAAACGACTAATTCTCACCTCTCGGGTATTGAACTAGGACACACATTCACTTCTAATCAGTAATCACTTATGAATTCCTATGGCTACTACGTCTAGAAACCACTCACAATCACAAACCCTAAGATCTATGACCACAAAACGAAGATCAAACTGGCAGACAACCACAATCAACGCAGGAAATCACAAACAACCACAAGATCAGCAGTAAATATATACTAACATCATACATAATCAACCAAAGATCTTTACTAAATCATAAACCCATCAATTGAATCCAAAAACCAATAAAAATCATAACTTTAACATGCAATCATCTTAAACCTAGGCAGTATGCAAAATCTAGCCAACAAACATGTTCAAAACAATCAAAACAGAAGTCATAAACATAGTCATAGGTTCAATTAAACAAAGTAAAGATAAAAGAAGAAGAATCATAAACCGAACGATCACGAATAACCAATTCGAGTTCCAAAACTCCAACTCCTTGCTCCACTAGCCTTCTTCTTCCTCAAAATCGCCAAAAGGCTCTCACTTGACGGCTGGAATCGACCTTTTTTCAATAACAGCCGACATCATCTTTTTAATTTAGAAAATTAGGGTTTTGCGGAAAACGGCCCTCTCGCGTACCGCGAGAAGTAATGGGCTTCTCCCTCGCGTACCGCGAGGGTCAAAATAGTCGCGGCCGATTTCTGAGTTTCTCGCGTACCGCGAGGATCTTCAAGCACCTCCCTCGCGTACCGCGAGGGACCTAATATTCAGAAAATTAAAGTTCAATCCTTGGACTTTTCCGGGCTTCGTTTCTTCGCTCGTTTTCTTCACGTATTCTTCATTAATATTCCCGAGCTCCTATAAATAAGACAAAGGACTCAAATGTACATAAAATTGACTCAAATGAATATAAAACTACGTAAAACACATTAAAACAAAGGAATAAAGACGTGTGCTTTTGCACCCTATCATACACAATGTATTTCATTTGTCAAACTTACACAAGTGTGTGGCCAATGAAAGTTTAATAATGCCACTAAAATATGTTAAGGTTAATTAGAAGTTGAAATTTATCGAACAACCAATTCAGATAGAAGATCAAGAAATCAAGAAACTGAAAATAAAGAATTTTGCAATTGTGAAAATCAAGTGGCACTCCATATGTGATTCAGAACATACATGAGAATTGAAGTCAGAAATGAAAATAAGAATCCACACATGTTCAATAAATCTTGAGGACGAGATTTAAATAAAGGTGGGGAGAATGTAATACCCCAAATATTTTTATAACGCTCGATTTCGTAATTATAAACGGGTAAAATGACTACTCGAAATTTTTAGTTTAGATGAGCTTTTAGTGTCATAAGAGAACGTTTAATAATAATAATATACTTTTTTAATAATAATAATAATATTAATAAAATATTATTATTTTTGAAACTTGCTCCGTGTTTAACGAAACTTAGGTCGACTTATAGAGAAAAATAAGCTCGTCCCAATGACATATTCAAAATTTTATAAAACGCCATAATTTAAAAGTTATAAAAGAAAAACGAGATAAGCAGCTAAATTAATTAGAATAATAAAATAATAATAAATCAAAACAAACATTTTATATACGTGTGTTTGACGTGGCTTTGACGTCCAACTCACAAAAAATTCGTATCTTCCGCATCGAAGAAATTGGGAAATCAAGCGCTTAGACTTCACGTATAAATAGGTGTATACAGGTCCTTTCAGAATATCACATTCTTGGGAACGCTATGTTATAAAGGGAATACAGAGTTTTCAATATCATTTTGGGTGTTGTTATTAGTTATTTTTGAGCACGAGTAGGAAGACTCTACATCAAATTGTCGTAGATAGTTTTCAGGTACATTTTCGTTTAAGTTTATGTTTAGTTAATTATTAGTTATTTTTATTATTTATTATTATTTATTATTATTAGGCTTTAAAATTATTATTTGGGTAGATATTAGGTAGCCTAACTTTAGTTAGGCATGGACTGATAATCCATACTTAACCAAGGCAGCGTTAGCCAATATCAACCACGATAATAATAGATCTTAAGGTTATTATTAGGGTGAGTATTGGGTAACCTAGCCTTAGCTATGCATGGACTTGATCACCCATGTCTAACCAAGGCAACGTTGTTTTCAGTGTGTTAGCCATTATCAACGAAAATAATAATTAGTTAGGTGTACCCTAACCTAACATAGAGTTACTATATCAAGACCTAGAAATATTCAAGATAAAAGACGAAGCGTTGTTTTCAGTTAGGAACTCAACATTAAGGTGAATGCATTTATAGTATTTTTAAAAGCATATAAAGTTTTCATACTTTCAAAATGGCATGAACCCGGTTAAATATATCTAATACATAAAGGTAACTTACGGGAAGCATCTTGCCATTTATTGTACGTATGGTTTGATCTAATTTATATACATACCATGGTGCGGCTATGGTTGCTAGCTTCATTCTTGTGGGGGATATAGCGCAGCCGGAGGTACCGGAAGTTATATCCACTTGAATTTTAGTTGCTAGTATATGATCATGGTGCGGCTATGGTATGGCTAGCTTCATTCTTGTGGGGGGATATAGCGCAGCCGGAGGTACCGGAAGTTATATCCACTTGAATTTTAGTTGCTAGTATATGATCATGGTGCGGCTATGGTATAGCTAGCTTCATTCTTGTGGGGGGATATAGCGCAACCGGAGGTACCGGAAGTTATATCCACTTGAATTTCAGTTGCTAGTGTATGAGGTGGTAGTGAATGTGTATGTTACCATGCAAATAATGATTAAATAGATTTAACTGTTTCTTATGGCAAAATATTTTGTGTTTTGTAAATGTTATTCACCAACTTTCGTTGACGTATATTTTCAAAATGTTTTCAGGTAGTCATGAATAGCCTTGATAATAAGGTAGTGGTTTAGGGAGGATATACCCTATACTCCAGAATACATTACTCAGTTTTGAACCAGCTGGTGATGACTACAGTACATAGAAGCAAGACTCCCGTGGCTCGGGATATTATGAAACAATATTGTAATACAAAGTACAAAACTTTGAATTTTCAGATTAATGATTGTAATTTATTAGGGGTGTTTAATTCCCCATGTTTTATGAAAATAGCAATTACTCGATACCCATTAGGGGTGTAATTTATTAGGGGTGTTTAATTCCCCGAATACGCTCATGTGTCTTCTCTACCTGGCTGAAACCTTAGCTGTCCTGATACCCATTCCCTTTCGTTCTCTCCGTCATATTCGATAGATTCTAAAAAAATAAAAATAAAAACTAGTGGATGACTGACACGTGGACCACTCAGAAAATGCCACATGGCTCGTACGGTAGTACCTACCACAGATTTTAAAAGTTATATAATATAAGAATATAAGTAAATTATTCAAAATATTTAATATTTTATATCAACTAATATTGTCCACTTTATTATCTTGCTTATTCAACAAAACCTCTAACCGCTTTATATAATCACATAAGTCGAGCTATCCTTAGACGTGATTATCTTAAAATGTGAAAGCTAAAACTAAAAACAAATTAGTTTAAGGATTTGGAAATTACAAATCGATGTGAATTTAACTTGTGAAGTACAAAACATGATCATTGCCACACGGTTCACCAAATATCACAATTATATGAAATTGTATCGTAAAATGGAAAATATTTTTTATTATATGAAATCGTGTCGTGAAATGGAAAATATTTTCTTAGGTGGGAATTGGGATGTATCTTGAAATGTTTGAAAGCGCTTTATGAAATAAACAAATGTTTCATCATAACCTTGCCTCGCAGATGAAGGGCCATTTCTAACATTGAGTTGGATGGCTATCGAACAAATATATGATATACTACTTTTTATCGTGAGTTTATTATTATACGTGTTTTTTTTAGTACTTCATCAACTCTTTTTAATGTGTAACAAATTATCTGAGTATGAATTTAGAGCTGACATGTTTACGCAAACGATAAGACCGATGATAGCAAAATTTATAAAATATTTTATGGAAATGTCTTCCGTTATTACTTGTGTTGCCGCAATGAACCGATGCCTAAATGTTATGTGGTTGAAACTTTAATTAAAAGTATAACTTATGATTTGGATTTGCATGGTAATGATGTGTTTATGCCTCAAATGCGATAGTTAATTTTACCCAAATTCGAAACTCGTTTGATTTTTATATATTAAAATATAGTTCAACATCAAATATACATTCAATGGGATCAACATCAAGTAGTAGCAGAAGTAGAAACTCAATGCTTAATTTATATAATAATTTAAGGAAAATGAAAATAGTAAACAAGCTCGAGGTAACACCCAAGTAGCGAGCTCGGAAGGTATAGCGAAACGGATTTTTTTATCTGGCATGACTCCACAACATTTTAAAATTTTTAATATTTTTGCTTGGTGGAAAGGATAGAAATCTCAATTTCTAATTCTAGTTGATATAACCCATGATCTACTCCCGTCCAAGCTTCTATAGCAGATTCAGAATCCATTTTTATGTTGGTGGTAAGGTTTTATCTAGAAGAATAAGGCTCAATCCGGTAACGATTAAATGTGCATTTTTTTTAAATATCATTTGGATGTTGCGGAATAGAGACAAAATAAATCAAGTCTTCAAGGAGAAAATGAAGTAGACGAAGAAATACACAAGGATGAGGTAGCACGAGGACAAGTGCCCCCATTTTTCGATTAAAAACTCGCTTTTGATGAATCACTAACCGGCAACAATAGTTTTGGAGAGGATTAAACAACAAAAAAATAAAATGTAATGCAATTTCGGTGTATATGTTTTGTAATTTTTATCCGGCATGACTCCACAACATTTTAAAAATTTTAATATTTTTGCTTGGTGAAAAGGATAGAAGTCTCAATTTCTAATTCTAGTTGATATAGCCCATGATCTACTCCCGTCCAAGCTTCTACAGCAGATTCGAAATCCGTTTTTATGTTGGTGGTAAGGTTTTATCTAGAAGAATAAGGCTCAATCTGGTAATGATTAAATGTGCATTTTTTAAAAAATATTATTTTATGTATTTGTAATTTTTATAAATAAAATAACAAATAAAAAAACTTTATTTTGTTTAATTTATATTTTGTAATTTTTTTTATGCTGTTGTGGGTTCTCTCAAGAAGGCATGGTGGGTCTTTTGATTCGGCTATATATTGGGTCAATCGATTGTGGGGCTCACAAGGGACAAGTGGGCCGACGGATTCATGGATTAGGTGGCGAATTCGAGAAGGTGGGTGATCTCCAATATCATTATTAGCATCTTTTATCAAGATTTGTTGTTTAAGATTTAAATTTATAGATTTAGTTTTCAAAGTCTATCTAATTTGTATTATATAATAGGATGTTAGGTTATCATTATAATTATGTTTTGTTCATTATTAAAAGAAATCGAATAGCCTTACGCTTTCGCTCACCGGTTTCTTGGTTAAATCCCATTGATATAGTTTCTGTTCTTGAGCTATTTGGTTACACATCCGTTGTGCATCAAGTCATACCAGAGCTATTAGTTATCAAATGACTTTGCGTGGAAGAGAAGAACCTCTCGTTTGTAGATTTGACGGACTAGTAAAAAATAGAGTTATTCATCGTGTCGGGGAAAGAGATCAGCCTTCTCAGGGGCGGAGGTAGTAAGGGATCATTGGGGTTAAGCGACCCAGTGAATTTCAAATTTTATATAGCGTGTATGTTACGTGGAATTCGTTTGACCACAGTCTTTTTCTGAGATTGACCCCATTATTTAATTTTGCGAGAAAAGGTTAACAATTGATGTTCTGTCCTGGTGGTAAACTTCTCGCTCCTCCTTTCACTTAAGTAGGTTGTGTGTTAGAGTCTCTGAAAGGATAATTTTTTTGTGTGCTTTAGGGTTGTTAACTTGTCATGACGTTAATTTTGCAAGATGTATGCGCAGAGGTTAAAGACGGCGACAACAACTAGTTAAACAAGGGACACAATGAAAAGAAAAGGAAAACAAACGAAGAGCAAGAGACATACATATGGTGTGAGTGAATGGTAAACTGAGTTGGATTTTAATAATTTAATAGTATGATATGGATTTGTTTTTCCTTTTATGCAGCCTGGATTATTTGGCATAAGTGAGGTCATGGGTGGTTAAGTTCCTACCTCATCTACTAGCAAGCAGTGGCGGATATAGAATAAAAGTTCAGGGGTAACATAATTTTTTTTATTGTACTTTCATGTAATGGAACAAAAAAATTTTTAGACCGTACTTTCATGTAAATATTTTTTTTGATGATAACAGTGGCGGAGCTTGAAAAAACGTAGGGGGCCGAGATTTTTTTTTCCTATCAATGGGGTCGGAACTATAAAATTTTCGGCCGAATACATATAAATTAACATTACTAAGCGAAAAATCGGCCAAATACATATATATGTTACCGTAACATGCGACTAGCGAGGCGGACTACAGAGGTGGAGGACTGGGTTTGGCGGAGGCGGTGCCGTGCGGTGGTCTCAATTCAGGTCGAGTGGTTGGTTGAGTGGTCGGTCCCTGACTCTCACAGTTCCCGTTCTTTGTTTTTTTTCTTGGCCGACCGCTTGGGTAAGTTAGGTTTGTGAATTGAGACTTTGAGGTATTGAGTTTTAATAAAACATTTGGTCTGGCTAAAGCACAATTGTTTTATTAAAACCCAATATCTCAAAACCTTTAATAAAATGCGGGGATTTTTTATAAAATATTAGATTTTTTATAAAGTTTTGGACTTTTTATGAAGTGTTGAGCTTTTAAAAAAATTTGAGGGGTAACCGGATACATAAAACCGAAAAAAAATAAAAAATTTGCACTGCGCGTAAAAGTTGAGGGGTAGCGCAGGGTAGGTCCGCCACTGCTAGCAAGTCAGTATTTCTTTCATGCTCTTGTCTTTTTCTTTAAGAATTCATCTATTTTAGGATTATCTCGATTTCTCATGTGTGAATTATTTCGTAGTCGTGTAGTATTTTATTCATAATCGTACCTCAAGACCTTGGTTTCATTGATAATTTTTGTGGCTTCATTGGTTAGGCTGAAACATATATGGGAAAAGAATCAGTAAAAGTAAATTCCTAGAATTTAGTTTGTTTACGGTGTCAAATTAAATACTAGAAGTATAGAATTATATCATATATGAGATAATAGATTTGACTATAGTTCCCTACCCACCCCCACCCACCCTACCCCACCCCACCCTAACCCCCTCCCCACCCACCCCCACCCTAACCCCCTCCCCACCCACCCACACCCCTCCATGCCGCCATCGCAAGATCGTCCCAACCCACCCCCACCCCACCCTACCCCACCACACCCCCACCTACCCTACCCACCCCCACCCTCACCCCACCCCACCCCCACCCCTACCCTACCCACGCCACCCCCACACACCCCACCCTACCCCACCCCACCCCCTCCCCACCCACCACACCCGCCATGCCGCCATCGCAAGATCGTCCCCACCCACCCCACCCTACCCCTACCTCACCCACCCCTACCCTACCCTACCCACCCCACCCCTACCCTACCCACCCCACCCATCACACCCCACCCTACCCCCACCCCACCCACCCCCTTCCTCAGGCGGTGGCGACGTAGTGGGGTGGGTAGGGTAGGGGTGGGGTGGGTGGGGTAGGGGTAGGGTGGGGTGGGTGGGGACGATCTTGCGATGGCGGCATGGCGGGTGTGGTGGGTGGGGAGGGGGTGGGGTGGGGTAGGGTGGGGTGGGTGGGGATATGGTAGGGTGGGGTGGGTGGGGGTAGGGTAGGGTGGGGTGGGTGGCGACGATCTTGCTATGGCGGGGTGTGGTGGGTGGGGTAGGGTGGGGTGGGTGGGTAGGGTAGGTGGGGTGGGGTGGGTTGCGGGTGGGGACGATCTTGCGATGGCGGCATGGAGGGGTGTGGGTGGGTGGGGAGGGGGTTAGGGTGGGGGTGGGATGGGGTGGGGTGGGTATGGGTGGCGACAGTGGTGGGTAGGATCGGGCGATGGCGGCGTGGTGGGGTGGTTGTGGTGGGGGTGGGGGTGGGTAGGTCGCCGCAACAGGCGGTGGCGGGTGGTTGGCGGCGAATGCGTGTGGTGGTGGTGGTGGTGGCGGCGGCAAAGCGTCGAACGCAACAGGACGTCGGGTGATGGTGGTGGTGGTGTGAAGGGGTGGCGTTAGTGGCGCGGCAGCGGTGGGGGGAGGAGTACAGCGGTAGGCCGCAGCAGCGGGAGAGGGGTGGCGAGGGGTGCCGATGTGGTGGTGGTGGGCGGCGGGGGTTGTGGCGGCGGGGGTTGTGGCGGCGAGGCGGCGGTAGAGTGGGTGGCGGTGGGTGGTGGCGTGACGTTGGTGGGGAGGCTATCCCATTTGCATTATTTTTAATTTAACAAGTTTTATAATACATTTTGACCCATTGACTAATTTTAGGTGACCCAAATTGACCCGTCAACTAATATGAGATGACCCAAATTGACCCGTCAACTAATATGAGGTGACACAAATTGACCCGTTGACTAATCTAATATGACCCAAATTGACCCATTCTTTGAAGAATGGGTCAAGATTGCCACCCCTAATTATATGTGTTGGATGTATTAGTTTTAATTTTTTTAGGTTATGGTTAGTTTTAAAAAATTTAGCCGAATAAATTATCATAAGATTAAGAATTAAAGGTTGTGTATACTTTGTAGTAAAAATGGAGATGTCTCAACGGGTGAAATATGATAATTTATTCGGCTAAATTTTTTAAAACTAACCATAACCTAAAAAAATTAAAACTAATACATCCAACACATATAATTAGGGGTGGCAATCTTGACCCATTCTTCAAAGAATGGGTCAATTTGGGTCATATTAGATTAGTCAACGGGTCAATTTGTGTCACCTCATATTAGTTGACGGGTCAATTTGGGTCATCTCATATTAGTTGACGGGTCAATTTGGGTCACCTAAAATTAGTCAATGGGTCAAAATGTATTATAAAACTTGTTAAATTAAAAATAATGCAAATGGGATAGCCTCCCCACCAACGTCACGCCACCACCCACCGCCACCCACTCTACCGCCGCCTCGCCGCCACAACCCCCGCCGCCACAACCCCCGCCGCCCACCACCACCACATCGGCACCCCTCGCCACCCCTCTCCCGCTGCTGCGGCCTACCGCTGTACTCCTCCCCCCACCGCTGCCGCGCCACTAACGCCACCCCTTCACACCACCACCACCATCACCCGACGTCCTGTTGCGTTCGACGCTTTGCCGCCGCCACCACCACCACCACCACACGCATTCGCCGCCAACCACCCGCCACCGCCTGTTGCGGCGACCTACCCACCCCCACCCCCACCACAACCACCCCACCACGCCGCCATCGCCCGATCCTACCCACCACTGTCGCCACCCATACCCACCCCACCCCATCCCACCCCCACCCTAACCCCCTCCCCACCCACCCACACCCCTCCATGCCGCCATCGCAAGATCGTCCCCACCCGCAACCCACCCCACCCCACCTACCCTACCCACCCACCCCACCCTACCCCACCCACCACACCCCGCCATAGCAAGATCGTCGCCACCCACCCCACCCTACCCTACCCCCACCCACCCCACCCTACCATATCCCCACCCACCCCACCCTACCCCACCCCACCCCCTCCCCACCCACCACACCCGCCATGCCGCCATCGCAAGATCGTCCCCACCCACCCCACCCTACCCCTACCCCACCCACCCCACCCCTACCCTACCCACCCCACTACGTCGCCACCGCCTGAGGAAGGGGGTGGGTGGGGTGGGGGTAGGGTGGGGTGTGATGGGTGGGGTGGGTAGGGTAGGGGTGGGGTGGGTAGGGTAGGGTAGGGGTGGGTGAGGTAGGGGTAGGGTGGGGTGGGTGGGGACGATCTTGCGATGGCGGCATGGCGGGTGTGGTGGGTGGGGAGGGGGTGGGGTGGGGTAGGGTGGGGTGTGTGGGGGTGGCGTGGGGATATGGTAGGGTGGGGTGGGTGGGGGTAGGGTAGGGTGGGGTGGGTGGCGACGATCTTGCTATGGCGGGGTGTGGTGGGTGGGGTAGGGTGGGGTGGGTGGGTAGGGTAGGTGGGGTGGGGTGGGTTGCGGGTGGGGACGATCTTGCGATGGCGGCATGGAGGGGTGTGGGTGGGTGGGGAGGGGGTTAGGGTGGGGGTGGGATGGGGTGGGGTGGGTATGGGTGGCGACAGTGGTGGGTAGGATCGGGCGATGGCGGCGTGGTGGGGTGGTTGTGGTGGGGGTGGGGGTGGGTAGGTCGCCGCAACAGGCGGTGGCGGGTGGTTGGCGGCGAATGCGTGTGGTGGTGGTGGTGGTGGCGGCGGCAAAGCGTCGAACGCAACAGGACGTCGGGTGATGGTGGTGGTGGTGTGAAGGGGTGGCGTTAGTGGCGCGGCAGCGGTGGGGGGAGGAGTACAGCGGTAGGCCGCAGCAGCGGGAGAGGGGTGGCGAGGGGTGCCGATGTGGTGGTGGTGGGCGGCGGGGGTTGTGGCGGCGGGGGTTGTGGCGGCGAGGCGGCGGTAGAGTGGGTGGCGGTGGGTGGTGGCGTGACGTTGGTGGGGAGGCTATCCCATTTGCATTATTTTTAATTTAACAAGTTTTATAATACATTTTGACCCATTGACTAATTTTAGGTGACCCAAATTGACCCGTCAACTAATATGAGATGACCCAAATTGACCCGTCAACTAATATGAGGTGACACAAATTGACCCGTTGACTAATCTAATATGACCCAAATTGACCCATTCTTTGAAGAATGGGTCAAGATTGCCACCCCTAATTATATGTGTTGGATGTATTAGTTTTAATTTTTTTAGGTTATGGTTAGTTTTAAAAAATTTAGCCGAATAAATTATCATATTTCACCCGTTGAGACATCTCCATTTTTACTACAAAGTATAAAGGATTAAGAATTAAAGGTTGTGTAAACTTAGTGATCTTCATTTTTACTAGCTAACCAGAGAGATGATCTTCATCAGCCTTATAAAACTTAAAAATTGCAAACACCATCTTTCATAATTTATAGATAATTACAAAGGGGTGATTCCTTAACCACAAACTGTCGAAAGGAGAAAACGAGGAAGAATTTACAGGTATTTGAACATCCACCTAGCATAAACTCATTGCTATCGAGCATATAATTGTGTTATCGTGTGTTCATCAACCGATGGAAAAGATCCAAGTTTAGGGTAGCTCTCTTCAATAAAAAAAGCAGGTTGTTTAGGTTCAGGCAATACTCCCTCACTAACCAACATTAGAACCACTGACAACATCGTTGGCCTATCTTCTGCATGGTGCTGGACACATAAAAGTGCAACATGTATTGATCTAATTACTTCAGTCACCACACACGAGGCATGTAAAGATGCACTCATTAACCCAATGGATCTCCCTTCTTTATAGAGTCTCCATGCCTACATCATATAAAAACCATTATTTAAAAATATCCCCAGTTTTTGTTCAAGATATTGGGATTTGGTCTTTCAACTTTAACTCACATGTCCAAGAAGGTTATCTCTGTGGTCTCCATGAGAGAATTCTGTGTTTTTCTTCCCACTAATTATCTCTAACACCATAACGCCAAAACTAAATACATCAGATTTTATAGAGAAACGCCCGTGTACTGCATATTCCGGAGAAATGTAACCACTACAACCAACAAAACAAATTTATAGATTAGTATTCGAGTTTCTCGTTCAATCTCACCATCCTTCTTTTATGGGTAAAAAGTATTAAAGTTAAGGAGGATTCTTACTATGTTCCGACCACTTTAATCGTCTTAGCTGTGGTATCAGGTCCTACAAACTTTCTAGCAAGGCCGAAGTCGGATATTTTTGGATTCATGTCACCGTCAAGCAAAATATTACCTGCCTTTAGATCTCTGTGGATAATTTGAAGGCGGGAATCTTGATGTAGATAGAGAATACCTCGAGATATCCCATGTATTATATTGAATCGCTGAGGCCAATTAAGCATCAAACTTCTGGTTTCATCTGCCAAAAGGTGATTACAATGTCATGTGTGATTATTTGAAGTTTGAAAGTAAGATACTATGTGAAAATCATGGAGAGAGAGTCAAACCAAAGAGAAACCAGTCCAAACTTTTGTTAGTCATGTATTCATAAATCAAAATCAACTCATTTTGATGAATGCAATATCCAAGAAGCTTCACAAGATTCCGATGTTGAAGTTTTGCAATACAAATGACCTCATTCTTGAACTCATCAAGCCCTTGTTGGGATGTTTCTGAAAGCCGCTTTACAGCTATTTCTCTTCCCTCTTCCAACACACCCTAAAAGATAAGGGTTACGATTAAAGAGTTTATAATAGCTTATAATTCTGTAAAAATTACATTTTCGATTATGCTATAAGCAACATAAAAGAGTCACCTTGTAAACGGGACCAAAGCCGCCTTCTCCAACCTTATTGGAGTCATTAAAGTTACATGTGGCCCTGGCTACTTCATATAGGCTAAAAACTTGTAACTCATCAAGATGTTCCATCTGCAGACTTGTATTCTTTTCATCATTCAGATACCACTTTCCTACAAAATGATTTTACATGAATTTTTTTCTTTAAATTTCATATCATATAAACCTGCTCCTTCCCGTTACCTTGTCTTTTCATGTGAGGCTGTTTATTCATCTTTCTACAGGCATATGCCAATGCAAAGAGAAGTGACACAACTGATGAAGTTAAAAGCACCATTACAAGGATTCTTTTCTTTTTGTTGAAATTGGAATCCACAAGACCTTTCATTAATTAAGAAATAATAATAATAGTTTAATCATATAAGCTAAAAACACAAAAATAATCCAATCTAAGAAGAAAAATGTGTACCTTCTAACTCAGAAGCTGCCAGTCTTATGTAAATATCTTGATTTACATCATATTCTCTAGTGTCCAAAAGCTCATCAAGCCATAGCAAACATCCACTTCCTCCATTTCTGATATCTAAACTTGTATAACTAGTACAAGAGCAATTCATTTTGCAGACCATCTCACATTCTTCAAGGGTCATGCTCACATTATACCATGACCGTCGTGTGTCTGGTACCTTCACTCCTTCAATTTTCCAAAAACCATCCCCATCCCCATCCTCATTCTCATTCCCACAATTCAAAGGCTTTTTGCGTATACACCCACTCACCCAATCAGATGCCCCCCATTCCTCTGGATTTGTCGGTTCAAAACCTTGCATACAATTACAAGGTGGATGCTTGTTAATGCTACAGATTCCGTAAGGACCGCAAAGTGAAAACCTATCACAACTATCTACTGCAGCATTTGCATACAAAGCCCATTCTTTGATTCGCTCAATCCAATGCAAAAACAGTGTCTTGCCATCCCATGTCAAAATTATCCTTAACACAACTGAAGATTTCAATGCATATCTATGATAGATTTCCTTCTCATTCATGACAAACTCCGAGGAGTAAATCTGATTCCCTTTTTCACTAGGAAAGCCGCTAAACCCCAGACCATTCCACGGTCCGAGTCTTCCTAGCAAAACTTCACCATGCCACCCTAAAGTTTGCGGATATCCATTCGTGTCGTGTATATTACTAAACGCACCGATAGAAGGATCATCAGGACTCTTCCAAGATGTGATGGATCTCTGCAACCCTGTTACAAAGTCCTTCCCCAATTTCATTCCTGGTAGAAATGTGTCACCAGGGAAGTCAAAACTTTGCCAAATCAGATTTTGGTGTGTACTATTTTTATTACACACAACAAGATTTCCAGTATCTAGAAGCTGCACCACCACAGGATCATTACCCTGCACAGATACCGCTGAATTCGATGACCAGACCACGGTGTTGCGTGCCTTGCGGCGGCCACCGAGTATTACTAACTTTCCCTGTCTGCTAAGTTTGAGCATGCCTGATCTATCTGCAATTGGTGTCTCCCTGTTAGCAACCCATACAACAGTACCATATGATATCTTCTTGTACCATATCCCCACGTATCGGTTCTTGGACTTCCCGGGACTGAAAAAGCCCAATTCAAACATTTCCCCTGCAGAAACAAGGGTGTTACCATCTTTGATGTTTTGATTTGCAGATATGGTATCTAGTGCAGTGCAACCTGATGGCAGTAAGATCAAAGCAATAAAGAAGAATGTATGTGTGGACTGGCCCTCCATTGATGATGAAAAAAATGAAAAGAATGCTAATTCTTTACTATACTTTAAATGGTTTAAATTTCCACCTTCTAAAGTCAAGTCAACTGAATGGCGGTCTTGTTTACATGTAACCATCAGTCAACGATAGTAGCAGATGTATATTTTGATTATTTTACATGAATGGCGGTCTTCTTTATATGCCACCATTAGTCAACGCAACGATAGTAGCAAATGTATAATTTCCAGAACTTTACATTAAATTTCTTATGAATGAAACATATTAAAAACACAAGTAAACTTTATATATATAAATACAGTGGCGGACTCATTTTTTTCTATAGGGGTAGGTTGACTAACGATAAATAATAATTGTTTTTGGTCCGGTTCGGATTGGATTGGGCCGAGTCGCATATGAAAAAAACGATAACCAAATTAAATTTCATATAATCAACATAAACATGTCCAAGTTCAAACGTCATTACAAATGTATAATGAAAATACAATATATCTAAATTTATTTTCTATGGTTTTTCATTTTTTGAAATCTAGTCATCGCATCATCTAAAGAGATATTCCTAGGCAAGCCTTTTTTCAGTATAGCAAATACATCTATCATTTAAATTATCATCGCCAATCCGATTACGCAAATACGACTTCACGTACTTCATTGCCGAAAAGCATCTTTCAATGGTTGTGGTTGCGACGGGTAATACGAGAGATAGCTTCAATAAACGATACACCAATGTAAATGAAAGGTGTTTCTTTATTTCAGCCATTAATTGTATAAGACTTGATAAACCATTCAAGTTGGAAAATCGTGTATCCCCTTTTAAATTATCGATGTAGGTAGTGAGTTCATTCCGAAGTCTTCTTTTATCATTTTCGTTGAAATCATATGGATACATCTCAGCTAATCATAGTATTTTTGGAACATCAAACTCACCAAAATTATCACAAGGACTCAAACTACTCATACAAACAAGTAAGTCGGATGTTAGCTCGTTAAAACGATTCCCAAACTCATGGATTGGCATATATTAAAACCGTATTGAGGCATTCATACTCATAATAGTGGTGATGTGAAATGTTTGTTTTTTTTTTCTTGGCTTCTTTGGGTTAATGTATTCATCATCCATTAAAACTACCACTTGAAGTTCATATTTTTCAAAAAAGAGTGTTAACCTCCTCAAAGAACTTATTAAAACCCTCCAATCTAAACCTCTCAAGTAGCCGCTTGGTAGAAAAACCAATGAAATCGCATTCAACAAATGTTGCTATTTTCTTTGAAGACTTTGGGACAATGCGTTTATGATGTCTAGAATATGCAACATCAAGTGTAAGTAAAATACAAAGGCGTATTTTTTTTCATTTTTGATTGAAGTCCATTTGCTTATTTGGTACTAGAAAGATTAACACCCGATTCTTCAACATATTCATGGACTTCCATAAGTGATTGATATAAAGTAACCAAACGAGAAAGTGTTTTATAATGGGAATTCCAATGTGTATCTCCAGGCCTTGTAAGAGATAATTTGTGATTCAACCCACTTCCGGTAGCAAGGTTATCTTCCAAGTTCTTTTTTTAACTTTCACGAAGCTTATCTTGTCGTTTGCAAGATGCACAAACGAAATTTGTTAAACAAACTACGTTTCAAAAGTATCAACATATTGAATAACCATGACCATTTGTTCTTTTTTTGATACATCACTCGATTCATCAACTAATAAAGAGAAAACATCATTGAAAGGGCCCGGTCCGGGAACCTCTCATAGTTAGCACAAAATAATAAATCATATCATAACCGGCGGAAGTCTTAAAGTTACAATCATCCATTAAAATTAATAGCATAAATTGTTCAATTTTTAATTGTCAGGAATATCGGTCTTCATCGATAACCAGCCCGCAAAGTCCATGCATCCCAAGCCCTTGCGGCTCCATTCATTCTCTATCTTCATTGACCTGAGGTACATGTTAAAAGTCAAATATACTGAGTGAGTTATGTTTTACATTAGTAAATAAACATTTCATCGTTTCCTTTCAAAACAGCGTAAATATTAGAAATAGTAATAAAAGCTTGTTCTTTCAAAAAGTTTTCTTTCCATTTAAACATTCTAATTCCCGAGTGGGAATGGATCACAGTGTCAAGGTCAATCAAAAATATAATTAAAACTGGTTTATTAGCTACCTTAAACTATAGTATAGCAAAGTAGGATTGTCGAATCCACAGGGAACTCGTGGAGAATGCTATTTAGAAAACTAATAATCAATACTACTAATGATTCAAACTTTATTATTTAGAACACTATTAAATGTCAAAGGCAACTAGATTTGGTTTGTAAAACTACCGGAGAAAAACGCAATCACTTCTGGGGTTCAAGTTCAACAGATTCACAAGAGTTTAGGTTTAATTGATTCGGTTCCACTAAACGTGACACTGAAAATTCAATTAAAGTAATGATTGTGGGACAATCTTTTAAGATTCATTCGTCCGCCCAATCACCAATTTACAGTTGCAAAGATATACAAATCAACCAAATAGCTAACGATGCAAGGAAACCGAAAATATATGGCAACTCAGATAATCTTAAACAAAAGTAAACAATTTAAAATAATCAAACGCTTGTGTATTCAAGTTTGTCATTCAAAAACACATATCAAACACAAAGAACCATAAACTAAAGTTGCACTTAGACGAACTATCCACCTGAAAGCAATCACAAGTGGATTAGCCGCTCATGATTTTAGCAAACATCAAAGTATTTGATCTAGAACTTACAAGCATTCAAAATTAAGAACAGTTGACTAAAGAAGGATGAAAATCGCCTTAGAACACCTCAGGGACGGCTAGGACAAGAATAATTCGAGAATGGGATCCTTAATGCTTTATAATTCAAATCAGGTTTAATTTTGTCGTAATCCTTTTCCTCGCGTACCGTGAAGTTTCTTGGCCAACTCCTCGCGTGGCGCAAGGGCCAAAATAGTCGGACCTCTTTTCTATTTCTTCAAGTGTCGCGAACTCCTTCCCCCACCTATTTTCCAAGATTTTGACTTTCTTTGACTTTTTGACTTTGACTCCTTGTGCTTTGTACCTTCTTCAATTCCCTTGTGTTTTTCGCTACACGACTACCAAATACACATAGAATGACTCAAAGTACACGGCTAAACGCCTAAACATATACAAATTAGACTCTTAAACGTGGGTTATTTAACACTACATCATGAATCTATTCATTCTTTAAAACCTTTAGAGACATTCATGCTAGCTTTCTTTTCAAAACATTAAATCAACATTCATGTAGCTTGTCCATTCATTCATTCGTTCATCCATTCTTCCATTCATTTTCTTATCATTGAGTGAACTAGCACTCGAATGATACCATTCCGACTAAACCGTCCCAAGTCCCGGAGGCTTGGAACATTGTTTTTGAAGTGAGCGTGTTATGGTGTTTTTGAAGTGAGCGTGTTATGGTATTTTTGAACTGGGTAAGTTTATGGTGTTTTTGAACCGGAGGAGTTTATGATATTTTTAAAAGAGCTTGTTTCACCTGGAAAAGAAAAACACCATAACTAAAACATCTAAAACCATTATGGTAATGGCGTCCAGAAACGTGTTTTCTGATTTCTGCTTGATCAAGTAAGAGCTCCATAGAGCTAAACACCAAAGATAACGATTCCTCGGAGGTGTTGGAGAATCTGAAAACGCATTTTCTGTTTTCTGCACAATCACAGTTCAAAACACACAATAAAGTTACTCAGATTAAAAACACCATAACACGCCCATTTCAAAAACACTATAAAAGAAGACACCATAAATAAAACACCTAAAACCATAATGGTGATTGCATAAAAAAAACACCATAAAACATAATGCCGCGTACAAGCTCCTGTAGCTCTTGTGTTCCAAGAGCTGAACACCAAATATATCGATTCCACGATGGTGTTGAAGAATCTGAAACATGCGTTTTTTTCTTTTTTCCGCACGATCGTTAATTAAAAATACTAGAAAAGTTTCTCAGTTTAAAAACACCCGGCTAAAAAACATCATAAAAACGTCAATTTTTTTATTTTATTTTTATATAGAAATATAATAGTCATATTACAAATGTTCGAAAACGCCATAGAATGTCAAATACAAACGCACGAAAAAAAAACAATAAAAACACCATAAACACGTCAAACAAACCCATTTTTTACAAACGCACGAAAAAACACCACAAAAACTTTAAATATAAACGCTCGATTGTTTTTTTTTGTGCAAACGCTAGAAAAAAAACACCATAAAATGTCATTTTTTTCCACAAATGCTCAACAAAATGATATATACAAATGCTCAAAAGAACACAATAAAATTACCCACTTTATAAACACCATAAAATTACACAGTTCAAAAACATAATAAAATCACCCACTTTCATGAACACCCTGTTCATGTCGGGTTTTTTAAAAATATATATATCAATATCATACACGTTGGAAAGATAAAAAAAGTTTGATTTTATGGTGTAATTTAAAAAAAATATATTAACGTATAAAAAAGTTATGGACGTTTCAAAAAATATGGATAAATATGCATTTGACTTGCACATGCTATTAGAAAGAACAATTCTACACTTTCTATTATACTCTTTCATTCTTAAAATTCTTTCCCTTTTACGTGGCATCTTAGAAACTCTCGATCTCCATGATCAATGGATACATTTTTTTTCCTACACTTTGTATAGTTTTGGCCTTCCTAGCGGATCCCTATACTATATATATAGGTAGAGGTTAGGCTAGAAAATGATAAAACCCTACAAAGTCTAGGAATGAATCTGAGCTATTAGACCATGGTCATTTGTGGTAGAGATTAACGGGGTGATATTTTGGTAAATAGTTGGAACCTGAAAACCACCAGGAGGGATAGAATAGGAAGATTCAACCCCAAGATTGCACATGCAAGTCACATTCCCTTTCCTTCATTTTTTTAAACGTCCATAATTTTTTTATACGTAATTATTTTTTTTAAAACAATTCACCATAAAATCGAGCGTTTTTTATCTTTCCAACGAATATGGTATTACTATATGTATATATTTTTTTTAAATCTTTTTTGCTTAAATTACATTAAAGTGAGTTTTTTTCAACATGGTGTTTTATATCTGTGGTGTTTTACATCTTTGGCGTTTTACATCTGTAGTGTTTTACATATATGGTGTTTTCAACTGTGTATTTTTTAACATTGAGTTATTCTAGTCATGATGTTTTTCAACATGGAGTTTTAAAGGTCATGGTGTTTTACACAATAGGGCAAATTTGAACATGGCTTTTTAGCTTTTTTGTTCATGGTGTTTTCACAATGAAAATTTTCAACATGGGTTTTTTTTGCTTTTTTGGTCATGGTGTTTTAACGTGTTTATCTTTATGGTGTTTTGCTTCAGTCATGGTGTTTTACTCTTTTAATTTAAATTTCAACACCATAAACAGAAACTTAGTTAAGGTTGTGTTTGAATTAAAGTGGGTTTTTATCAAAATGGTGTTTTACATATATGGTGTTTTCAATTGGGTGTTTTTCAATATTGAGTTTTTCTAGTCTTGGTGCTTTCAACATGGAGTTTTTCTAATCATGGCAATTTACACCTGTGGACCAATTTGAACATGGCATTTTAGCTTTTTTGGTAATGGTGTTTTCATAATGACAAGTTTCAACATGGTTTTTTTTTGTTTTTTTGTTCATGATATTTTGACGTGTTTATGTTTATGGCGTTTTTTCTTCTGTCATGGTATTTTGCACTTTTAGCTTAAAATTTCAATACCATAAACATAAACTTGGTTAAGGTTGTGTTCAAATTAAAATGAGTTTTTTCAACATGATGTTTTACATCTATAGTGTTTTCAACCGGGTGTTTTTCAACATTGAGTTTTCTAGTCATGATGTTTTCCAACATGGATTTTTTCTGGTCATAGTGTTATACACCTAGGTGCCAATTTGAACATGACGTTTTAGCTTTTTTTTTGTCATGGCGTTTTCACAATGACAATTTTCAACTTGGTCTTTTTTTGGTCATGATGTTTTGACGTGTTTATATTTATGGCGTTTTGCTTCTGTCATGGTGTTTTACACTTTAGCTTAAAACTTCAACACCATAAACATAAAAATCCATAAAACACCATAAAAACTCACAATTTCAAACAACACTCAGTTGGTCTTTTTTTTTAAAATATAACAATTCCATACTCGTTGGAAAGATAAAAAACGCTCAATTTTATGGTGAAAGTTTTTTTAAAAAATAATTACGTATAAAAAAGTTATGGACGTTTTTAAAAAATAGGAGAAATTGCATGTGACTTGTATGTGGAGATTTCTTCCCTTTGTTTTAAGCATTTTGACGCAATTGTCCTTTCCCTCATTTTCCCCCATTGTACAGGTGTCGCGCTATGGTTCCTTCTTACACTTTGTAGGGTTTGATCATTTTCTAGCCTAACTCTCTCTCCTCTCTCTCTCTCTCTCTATATATATATATATATGGGAAAGATCTTGAGAAAACCACAAAGTTAGGCGAAAACCGAGAAAATCACTAAAACTATATGTAATACTATGGGTTACGTATACGTAACCGCAATTTTTTTGTTTTCTGTTTACGTATACGTAACGCTATGGGTTACGTATACATAACGCTATGGATTACGTATACGTAAGCTAATATTTAAATTATTTTTTGCTAAAAATGTGTAATATTACATTGGTACTCTTATAAAAAAATAAAAATATAATAAAAAAATAAATATTAATATATTATTGGTTAAAACTAGTTTTTTTAGTGGTTTTCTCGGTTTTTGCCTAACTATGTGGTTTTCTCTGGAACCCTCCCCTATATGTGTGTGTGTGTGTGTGTAGGGTTAGGTTATGGTAAAAAGAGTTTTAAAAATAAGAAGGGTAAGAATGATTCTTGGTATGACATGTGTCATTTTATTTCTTTTAAAAGGAGGGCATAATGGTCATTGTGTAATATGTCAAGTTATTGTGTAATATTAGGTCTGGTCATTGTGTAATGTCAGGTCATTGTGTCTGACATATTTGAGCAAATTACACAATGAACTGAAAAACGTAAAATACAATGATGACAAATATTTGACAAAATGAGCAAATTACACATTGAGGTGGAAAACGTAAAACACAATGATGAAACATATTTGACAAAATTAGCAAATTACACAATAATGTTAGTTTTAGTTATTGTGTAATGTCAAAAATAACACGAATTTATATAAAACGTAAAACACAATGACGAAAAACGAGCATTTTTTATCTTTAAAACGAGTATAATGTCGTTATATAAAAAACGACATTATTGTGTAATTTGCTCATTGTGTAATACACTCATTTTGTCAAATATTTTTCATCATTGTGTTTTACGTTTTCCAACTAATTCTGTAATTTGCTCATTTTATCAAATATTTTTTTATTATTGTGTTATATGTATTCATCATTGTGTTTTACGTTTTCCAGCTCATTGTGTAATTTGCTCATTATTGTGTAATTCGCTCAAATATGTCAGGTCTGGTCATTGTGTCAAATATTTTTCATCACTATTTTATGTATAATACATAAAAAAACAGTGACAAAAATAACACGAAATTATCTAAAACGTAAAACACAATGACGAATACATATAACACAATGATGAAACACATTTGACACAATGACCACATTACACAATGACCTGACAAATTACACAATGAGTTGAAAAACGTAATTTTTTTCTCGTTTTTGTATATAACGACACTATACACGTTTGAAAGATAAAAAAACGCTAGTTTTTATGGTGTAATTTAAAAAAAATAATGTTGTATGTAAAAATTATGAACGTTTAAAAATTGGGGGAACTTGATAAAATGGTTAAGACTAAAATAATCTTCCAACAACTTTTTCTCCTATAATTTGATCTCAACCGTTAAATTTTTTCTACAATTTGATCTAATGGCCATAAATCCTTCTCGCGCTTCTTATTTTAAAGGATTATTTGATTTTAATAATCTCACTTTTTACCAATTGGCCAATAATAATCCCAACTAAGAATATTATTACCATCGGTCCCTACTTTCAAACTATTTTTTTACATTCGACCACCCGTTAAAAAAACTTAACGCCGTTAGAGTTTATATGAAGTGGACATCTGCAAACCGTCGGAAAGTCAAGCCAATCTAGCAGTTGTCTCGTGGTGGCTTTTGAAATTGGCTCTGGTGGTGTTTAACTGGTCTCGTTTGTCCAGAAAGTCCAAACAGAGACAACGGTGGTGTTTAATGAGTACAGTTAAACACCACCAGAGCCAATTTCAAAAGTCACCACGAGACCACTGCTATCTTAGCTTGACTTTCCGACGGTTTGCAGATGTCCACGTCATATAAACTCTAACGGTGTTAAGTTTTTTTAACGGGGGTCCAATGTAAAAAAATAGTTTGAAAGTAGGGACCAGTGGTAAAAATATTCTTAGTTGGGATTATTATTGGCCAATTGATAAAAGGTGAGATTATTAAAATTCAATAATCCTATTTTAAAAAACCTTCTTATTTGAACCTAATCCCATATATATATATATATATATATATATATATATATATATATATATATATATATATATATATATATATATATATATATATATATATATATATGGGAGGGTTTCAGAGAAAACCACAAGTTAGGCGAAAACCGAGAAAACCACTAAAAAAACCAATTTTACCCAATCATATAATAATATTTTTTTGTTTTATTTTTTATTTATTTATTTATAAAAGTATCAACGTAATATTAAACATTTTTACACATATTGTTACGTATGCGTAAACATAAAACAAAAAAATTGTGGTTACGTATACGTAAATCAAAAAAATTGTTTTTGGATACGTATACGTAAATAAAAAAAATTGCCTAAAATGATGTGGTTTTCTCAGTTTTCGCCTAACTTTGTGATTTTCTCTTTATCCCTCCCCTATATATAGGCACTAGAAAACTCATTTTCATGAGAAAACCAAAAAACTCTTACTGCATATGTGTAGTACACTCAAAACCCCAACCCACCCTCAAAAACCTAACCCCCCACCCACCCCCCGCCCAAAAACCTAAACCCACACCCCCCAAAATCCTAAACCCCCACCCCACCCCTCCAAAAACCTAAACTAAACCAAAAACCTAAATCAAAAAGCCTAACCCACCCCCAAAAACCTAAACCCCCCCCACCCCACCTCCACCCAAAAACCTAACACTACCCCACCTACCCCCTCACCCACCCCCTAAAAACCTAAACCCCCCACCCCGCCCCACCCCTCCAAAAACCTAACTTAAAAGCTAAACTAAACCCAAAAAACTAAGTCCAAAAGCTGAACCCACTACTTTTCGAGTTTTTTTTTAACGAGGACGACGTGAGAAACAAGGGCTCCGAAGCAGTTTTTTAATTTTTGATTTAATTTTTGAGTTATGATTTTTTTTATTATTTTTTTTACCTTAAATAAGTAATTTTTTTGTTTTCTCATGAACATTGAGTTTTCTTATGATCCTTCCCCTATATATATATATATAATGTAGGGTTAAATATACCGTGTATAAGAGTCGGTTTTTGTATATTTTATTAGTGTAATTGTGTTTATCGAGTCAGTTTTATGGGTGTTTCGTAGTTTGATGTATTACAGGGGTAATGTGCTTAAAGAGCGGAAGTTACGAGTCATATATGTGAAGGCATGAAGCCCGAGAAGTCAATGAAAGTCAAAGTCAATGTTTAAAGTCAAAATTCTGGAACATAGGATCTTCGCGCCATGCGAAGATCAGGTAGAAGAAGTTCGCGACACGCGAGGGCTGGTAAAAGCCCACTCGACTATTTTGTCCTTCGCGCCACGTGAAGGACTGGCCAGATGTTCACGACACGCGAAGAAAGGGATTACGGCAATTTTAAACCTAATTGTAAATATGATCCCATTGTCGAATATCTCTTCTTCCTAGCCGTCCCAGAGGAGTTCTAAGGCGATTCCAGAGCTTGTTTGACCAATTGGTCTTAGTTTTGAATGCTTGTAAGTTTAAAGTTTGAATCTTTATTGTTTTTAACAATCATGAGCAGCTAAACGCTTTTGTGATCCCTCCGTGTGAATGATGATGCTTGTACTTGTATGAATTCAGTAGATAATCAGTATTGGATTGAAGTTTTGTGAACCATTTAAGTTCTTTGAATCCAATTGTGTGTTTGACTTATTAACAATTGCATGTTTTCGATTTATCGCATCAATCGTCGTTTCTTGGTTTTCTTGCATCGGGAATAAATCGGTTTTGTGATTGAATTGATTATTGTGTAATTGGGTTAAACAATTTAAACAAGGTTATGTCTATGTAATCTCTGATCTGATTTGAAACTGGAATTGTGCATGTGCCTTGCTAAATCTGAATCCCGGAATGGTCATTCTTTCTCCCACTATTTTTACGAATCAAGTTACCTGCTTTTTACAATTCTAAGTCTTCTAATTAATAAAGTTTTGAACTTTAGTAGTAATTGAATAGTTTTAATTTGACTAGCATTCTTCACGCGTTTCCTATGGATACGATACCATACTTCCCTATTTAAAGTCTAGGTAGCTAAGTAGTGAGTTTTATAAATATTTTTTATTGACCTTGACACCGCGATCAATATATATATATATATATACTATATAATAAATAAAAGTTTTTGTATACCACGTGTCGCCACCATATTCAATTTCATCATTCTTTTCCCGCCTCTCTCTCTTATTAAATGCATTCATATCTTTTAATAAATTACTAATTATACTAATAAAACACATTTATTTTAAATTATCATTTATTATAAAAAAAACTTTAAAATCTATTTATGTAATTTTTATTTTCAATCAAATAATAAATGAAAGTCAAATTACATTAAATAGTAATTGAGGTATTTCAAAACCCAATTATATATTATTTTTTTATATGTTTGAATTTTGTTTTATATACTTAGTATATGTATAGTAATACATTTTTACACGTGTAAAATACATAAATACAATTTGAGAAATTTATGTCTTGATATTTTTCACCCGTGTGTATTACACGAGGTCTAAGCTAGTATGTGTATATATATATATATATATATATATATGGGATGGTTACTCTAAAAAGTGCTACTTGACTAAGAAGCAATCTCATACATTCAATTGGATGATCAAGGATATGGATTTAAGTGTAGAAAAATAAGGGGTGGAGGGCATTTTTGGAAAACCCACAATTGTTGACTTTTTTTCAAATTCCCCCCATTTTTTTAAATGTACATAACTTTTTCATACGACCTTATTTTTTTTTAAAAAATACACCATAAAATCGAGCGTTTTTTACCTTTAATTCGAGTATAGTTTTTTACCTTTAATTCGAGTATAGAAATTGTGCTACTTTACGTAAATGTGCTGAAACAGCACAATTAACCGTGCTGCATTGTAACACAGTAGCACAATTAACCGTGCTGCATTGTAACATAGTACAATTAATTGTGCTGCTTTATCATAAAACAACACCAAACATAGCAATTAATTGTGTTGTTTTACTATAAAACAACACCAAAAGAACACAGTTAATTGTGTAACTTGTTTTTCTTAGCTAAACAAGCACAAACAAAACCAGCACAACAAAATTAGTATATCAAACCAACACAAAACAAAAGCAGCGCAAAACAACATTTTGATGCATAAGCTTTTAGTTGCCTACCACTGAATCATTTTTTTGTTGTATGGATGCTTTAAATTTTTATTTTTAAAGAATGCTACCAAATTAGGCACATAATAATTGACTAAAAGTAGCACACATTAAAGAAACCAGTACCTTTACGTAAGTTGTATTGTTTTAACATAAACAAGCAAAATATTAATTTGCTAAATTGTGTTGTTTTACCAGAAACCATCACATTTACGAGAAACCAGCACATTTACGAGAAACCAGCACATTTACGTAAAGTAACACAAATTCATTAAGTGTCGTTTTTGTTTTAGCAAAAAATATATCAACTCAAATTAAAGATAAAAAAACGCTCGATTTTATGGTGTAATTTTTTTTAAAAAATAATGTCTTATGAAAAAGTTATGAACGTTTAAAAAAAGTGAAGGAAGTTGAAAAAAGTCAACAAAAGTGGCTATTACTTAAATACCCTTCCACCCCTTATTTTTCATACAATTAAATCTTCACTCTTAATCATCCAATTGAATGGATGAGATTACTTCTTAGGGTTCTTAGCCAAATTAGACTTCTTATTTGAACCTCCCCCTATATATATATACATATATATAGGGGGTGGTTATAATAAAAACTCACTTGAGATGAAAAAACCCACGAAACCATGTTTTACATATGTAAAAAAAACACTTTTATTTTTTGGATGTATTCTACATTCAATTTTATCACTTTTGGTAAACAAATTATAAAAAAGCGCCGAGCAGTTTTTTTAAAAAAAATTTAAAAAAACCTGACGTTTATTACATATGTAAATGCTGATGTATTGCATACGTAATAAAAAAACAATGATTTTGGTTAATTTTTACATATTTTTTTTTATTCGGCGCATTTTTTTTGCGAATAGGCTTGTATTTATATAAATAATCAATCCCAAATTTAAAAAAAATATATTTAGATTTTTCTAGAGTTTAGTGGGTTTTTTTTCAACTAAAGAGGGTTTCCATTCTATATTATCTATACTATATAATAAATAAAGGTTTTGATAGGATACTTGTCACTCTCATATTCATTCTTAACATTTTTTTCCCGCCTCTCTCTCCTATTAATTATGCAAAAAAAAAAAAATTTGTTTCTCGCCTCTCTCTTCTATTAAATATCAATGATTTTCTACAATTATTTTTATAAAACATTTTTTATTTAAAAAAATATGTTTGTTCGTAAAATATTTTTATAAATTGAACATTTTTTCATTGTTTTTATAAAATATTTTTTAAAAATAATTATTTCACCAATAACATTCAACATACAAATCTTCATATCAACCGTTGGTTATAACAAGTTGTCTTTATTCAACCCATGTAATACATGAGTTTTAATCTGGTCACATAATAAAAGCCAGTATAATAATTATAGTACAATGTTATTGAAAAAAAACACATAATAAAAATACGAAGTAATTTGAAATATGTAAAAAATACATTTATAGTAGCTTCCTGCATGTTTTCATGTTTTAAAAAAGTTTCATAAAGCATTCAATTGCAACTTTCACAAATAACAAATTTTCAATATAACAAATGTAACCATCATTCAAAAAATAAACAATTGATATAAACGAATTGGACATGGGCTTATAATAGTTAACTAGAAATTTTACCCGCGCTCCGCGACGGGAAGCGGATCTTAAACAGTTGAAGCGGTGACATTAACGTGACTAAGATGAAACGCCCCAAAACGGGTACATCTCATAGTTGGCTCATAACATAACAAACATAGTTCTTAAACCGGAAATCAGAATCTATTACAGCGGAAGTCTTTAATTCAAATCATTCATCAAACTAAAACATGAAATATTGTCTATAACATGAACTATCAGGATTGGAAATGTCAGTCTTCAATACCGCAGCCCGACGTCCATGCTATCCAGCCCACATGGCTCTTTCACTTTTCTTTAGCTTTACCCTTTTTACCTGTCATGCATACTAAAAGTCAGCTAACGCTGGTGAGTTCTCTCTTTACTTTAAACTGTAAACTTTATCTTTGGTAGCTTAGTTTTATTAAAATAAAATAAGCTTTACTTTCACTTTCTTTGAAATAAACTTTTAACTATTACTTTAAAACTTTACAACGTTACAATTATAAATCTGTTACGTTACTATCTGTCATTAAAACTTTATCTTTAAGGAAACCCGTTAGGGTGTCCCACTGTACTCTGTCTATCATTTCACTTATACTTGACAAGTGACTTTATCATACTTTAACTATCACATATGGATCGTGGTCCGAGGACCAGATCCCTATCTTGCTTACACCTCAGGGTAAGACTTTTACTTTAGCGCTGCCCACACCTCAGGGTGGGACTTTCTTTCTCGCTTGCACGTTAGTGCAAGACTCCTTTAGCATTGCTCACACCTCAGGGTGAGACTTTCTCGCTTACACCGAAGTGAAGACTCCTTTAGCATTGCTTACACCGAAGTGTAAGGCTCCTTTAGCATTGCTTACACCGAAGTGTAAGGCTCCTTTAGCATTGCTTACACCGAAGTGTAAGACTTCTACTTTAGCATGCCTGCAGGACTTTCTACTATGCAACTACTATGCAATGCAATTACACTATTACACAAATAGAAATGCAATCACATAACTTTCATATAGACAAATAACACATATTAACACATAAGCATATAACATGGTATTTTGTCACTGTCACTGTCACTGTTACTGTCGAGCTGTACCGAAGTACGGCTCCTTTATCGTTCTTTCTTTAGCTCATTGTTATCTTTCAAAAACTTGTTTAAAAGATAATACTATGCTCTTTTGTCCTTTATCTTTCATTTTATAAAAATAACATTTTTATAAAATACTATACTTTGCCTTTCATTTTATAAAAATAACATTTTTATAAAATACTATACCAGTATGCATGCCAGCCCAAAACCATTAGGAAAAAGGGCAATAAGAACTCACCAGATGAATCGTTTCTGTTTACACCTAGCCGGTTCCTGAATGTCACTATGGTCACCCACAATCTGTATAATCAAGTCATAGGCGTAAGGCTGTGTTCCTAGGGGACACTTAGACATTACTAGGCTTGACTCAGATGTTTCGGGTCATGGTTTCATTATCGAAACTAGGTAGTTTCGAGTCCTGGCTCCTTATCGAAACTATGTAGTTTCGAGCCCTGGCTTCTTATCGAAACTAAGTAGTTTCGAGCCCTGGCTTCTTATCGAAACTAAGTAGTTTCGAGTCACTGCTTCTTATCGAAACTAAGTAGTTTCGAGTCACTGCTTCTTATCGAAACTAAGTAGTTTCGAGTCGTATGACTTATATAAATTCTTAGTTAAGGTCTTGGGTCTATATTGAAACTATGGTAGTTTCGATGGGTCTGCCCCTGTCGAAACTAGGTAGTTTCGATAGATGCGTCCATATCGAAACTAGTAGTTTCGACTGTGCAGTCTTCTTCCCCAAACAGAACCCTAGATCTGGTCCCTTTGTTCTAATCGATCAAGCTATGAACTTTTTACGTTCGAAATGTTCCATTTTCCCCCATGAACCCAAACCCGTGGTTTGTTTCCAGTTTCACACGTAAAAATCTAAATCTTTACTCGATTATTAACCCTAAACCCGAAAGTTACAAAAACTCAGATTTAGGCATAATAATTACCTGTTATAGCTTCCTTCTCGTTCCTTTATGCTCCAGAGATGTTGAGCAACAATCCTCGAGACTTTGAGCTTGATCCGAGCTTTCTCTCTCTAGACGATCTCTCTCTCTCTCTCTAAGGTTCTTGCGCAGGAAGAAAATGAAGGACACAGGAGGAAATGGCTACTGATTAGAAGGGTTCTTCTCAGTTTTCGGGCCCATGGGCCGGCCCCTAGCCAAGCCCACCTTCCTTTTTCTTTTATTTGGGTTTTTATTTATTTTGGGATGTTACAAGTCTACCCCTCTTACGAAAGGTTTCGTCCTCGAAACCTGTTATAAGTCAAACAGGTGCGGGTACGACTCTTTCATTTCTGTCTCGGTTTCCCATGTAGCTTCTGACCCTTTACGATGCTTCCATTGTACTTTGACTAAATGTATCACTTTATTCCGTAACCGCTTTTCTTTCCTGTCTAGTATGGCGACGGGTTCCTCGATGTAATTGAGGCTATTATCTATCTCGATGTCGTCAAGTGTCACATGCGCTGATTCGTCGGCCAAGCACTTACGCAAGTGCGACACGTGGAAGGTTGGGTGAATTCCACTCAGCTCATCAGGTAATTCTAACCGGTAAGCGACTTCACCAACCCGTGCTAGTATTTTGAAAGGCCCGACGAATCTTGGGCTTAACTTCCCTCTCTTTCTGAATCGAATGATCCCCTTCCAGGGAGATACTTTCAATAGTACTTGATCCCCGACCTTGAATTCGATTGGTCTTCGCCTTTTATCCGCGTAGGACTTTTGACGGTCCTGTGCAGCTTTCATTCTGGCCTTGATCTGGTCAATCTTTTCAGAGGTTGTTGTGACTACCTCTAAACTCCCCAACTCTTTCTGTCCTACCTCGCCCCAACAGACCGGGGTTCGACATCTTCTACCATACAACATTTCGTAAGGCGGCATACCAATAGTGGTGTGGTGGCTGTTGTTGTAGGAGAACTCTGCCAATGGTAGGTGACTATCCCAACTGCCACCAAAGTCTATAATGCATGCGCGGAGCATATCCTCCAACGTCTGGATGGTCCTCTCTGATTGCCCATCCGTCTGTGGGTGATAAGTCGTGCTGATGTTTAACCTCGTACCCATTGACTCATGAAATCTTTTCCAGAATCTCGATGTAAATCGCGTGTCCCGGTCAGATACAATTGATAACGGTACGCCATGTCGAGAGACAATTTCATTGATAAATACTTCTGCCAACTTCTCAGATGAATACGTTTCACGAATCGGCAAGAAATGTGCACTCTTTGTCAGACGATCCACTATAACCCAAATCGTATCGTGGCCTTTAGCTGTGCGGGGCAGCTTTGTAATAAAGTCCATGGTGATACGCTCCCACTTCCATTCGGGTATTTCCAGAGGCTGGATCTTCCCGTACGGTTTCTGATGCTCTGCTTTAACTTGTGAGCAAGTCAGACACTTGCTTACATATCCGGTCACATCATTCTTCATGTTAGGCCACCAATACTCTTTTTTTAAATCCTGGTACATTTTCGTGGTTCCTGGGTGGATGGAATATCGAGACTTATGGGCCTCGTCAAGTACTTTGGCCCTAAGCTCTCCGCCCTTCGGTACCCACATGCGACCACACCTGGTCCTCACTCCATGAGTGTTTAATTCTAACTTTGTCTGTTGACCGACCATTCTTTCTTTCTTTATGTTCTCTTCCTTTAGTGCTTTCTTCTGCGCTGCTTCTAGCTCTGTCATAAAATCTGGGGTTATCACTAACTGGTACGCTTTTACCCTAATAGGAGAACGATTCTCCTTACGACTTAGGGCATCAGCGACCACATTCGCCTTTCCCGGGTGGTATAGGATCTCACAGTCATAGTCTTTCAGCAATTCTAACCACCGCCTTTGCCGCATATTCAGGTCTTTCTGTTCGAAGAAATACTTCAAGCTCTTGTGATCCGAATAAATCGTGCATTTCACCCCGTAGAGGTAATGCCTCCAAATCTTTAACGCAAAAACAACTGCCGCGAGCTCCAAATCGTGAGTCGGGTAGTTAATTTCGTGGATCTTTAGCTGTCGTGACGCATACGCGATCACCTTTCCCCTCTGCATCAAAACACACCCTAACCCTTGTCCCGATGCGTCAGAATATACCACCAGGTCCTCGTTACCGTCGGGTAGTGCTAACACTGGGGCTTGGGTCAACTTCTTCTTTAACTCTTCAAATGCTTTGGACTGAGCCTGACCCCATTCGTACTTTACTTCTTTACGTGTCAACTTTGTCAGTGGCGAAGCTATTCTCGAGAAGTCCTGAATGAACCTTCGATAGTAACCTGCCAATCCCAGAAAACTCCGAATCTCGGTTGGCGTCTTCGGGGTTTCCCATTCCTGTACTGCCTCTATCTTAGCCGGGTCAACCATAATGCCGTCTGCGTTGATAACGTGACCTAAGAATTGGACTTCCTTAAGCCAGAACGCGCATTTGGAGAACTTGGCATACAACTTTTCTTTTTGTAGCGTCTCTAGTACTTCTCGAAGATGACAAGCATGATCACCTTCACTTTTCGAATAAATGAGTATGTCGTCTATAAACACTATCACCGACCTATCTAGCATCGGTCTACACACCTGGTTCATCATACTCATGAATGCTGCCGGAGCGTTCGTCAAGCCGAAAGACATCACGCGAAACTCGTAATGCCCATAACGCGTGCGAAACGCTGTCTTAGGTATGTCCTCTTCTCTTACCTTTAACTGATGATATCCCGACCGCAGATCGATCTTGGAGAACCATCTGGCGCCCTGTAGTTGGTCGAACAGATCATCGATCCTTGGTAGCGGATATTTGTTCTTTACTGTACGCTTGTTCAACTCTCTGTAGTCGATGCACATTCTCATGGCACCATCTTTCTTCTTTACGAACAGAACCGGAGCACCCCATGGAGAAATGCTTGGTCTGATAAATCCTCTATCCAAAAGTTCTTCCAACTGTACCATCAGCTCTTTCATCTCCAGAGGTGCAAGTCGGTACGGTGCTTTAGCCACGGGCTGGGCACCTGGCACTAAGTCTATCTGGAACTCTGTCTCCCGGTCAGGTGGTAACCCAGGCAACTCCTCAGGAAACACCCCCGGAAAATTACATACAACTGGTACGTCTTTTAACTCTCTCACCTTTACATCATTGTCTATCACATAGGCCAGGTAGGCCTCGCATCCGCGCCCTATATACTTCTCTGCCTTTATCATTGATATGACGTTCGTTAGTGAACCGTCGCGATCCCCGTACACCAAAACCTCGCCACCGTCTGGAGCTTTGAGCTGAACTATCTTTCGTCTACATATTATCCGGGCTTCGTTGGCAGCTAACCAATCCATACCCAAAACTATATCGAATCCTCCCAAGGTCATAACATACAACCTAACTGGGAATCTATGGCCATGAATCTTTATCGTGCAATTATCTACCAATTCACTTACTATCGTGGTCTTGCCCACTGCGGTTTCCACATTAAAGGCCTGCTCTACTCTAGTAACTTTGCATTTCATTCTTTTACACTTAGAAGATGATATAAAACTCCTACTGGCACCCGAATCAAATAATACTGAAACATAAGTGTGGTCAAGGATGAACGTACCTGACACAACATCTGGGTCTCCCCTAGCCTCCTCCTGTGTCAGTGCATACGCCCGGGTCCTTGCCTTCGGCTTCTCAGGTTCTTTACCCTTCTCGGTGCCAGTAGCCTTGGGTTTCCGACAGTCTTTGGCCATGTGGCCAGGTATCCCGCAGTTATAACAAGACTGTGCCCCGGGACACTCTCGAGAGTAGTGTCCGGTCTTTCCGCACCTATAGCACATATTTAACCCAACTCGGCACTCGCCCGAGTGCTTCCTGCCACACTTAGCACATTCAACCCCATCTTCAATCCTCAGTTTCTTCGTCTCCGGCCCCGCCCACTCTTTAGCTGGCCGTTTAACGGCATTGGTCACTTTCTTCTCAGTAGGCAGTGGGTCTGCGGATTCGAAGTCATCATAAACTATCCCAGCAAGTGATACCACAGATTCAAAACTCGTGGGAGCATTAGCTTTCACGTGCACACGGACTTTCTGTGGTAGTCCCTTGATGTAGTACTTAATCCTCTTTTCCTCAGTGTCCACCAGATGTGGAACCAGCTGAGCCAACTCTTGATATTTGGAGGTATACTGGCGATGAGTCATACTACCAGCACAGAGCCCCAGAAATTCCCTCTCAACTCTGTCAATCTCGTTCTGCGGGCAGAACTTAGTGATTAGCAGCTTTTTCATGTCGTCCCATTTCATCTTTTTCATCTCAGCAGAAGACTTGATTCTTTCGATCGATCTCCACCAGCTTAATGCCTCATTAGTGAATGAGTGAGCGGCAAACTTGACCGCTTGATCATCACGGCACTCACTAATGTTGATCACCCCATTCATTCTCTCTATCCACTCAAAAGTGGCAACAGCATCTTTCCGTCCATCATACTTCGGCGGGTCACACCCCCGAAAGGACTTATAGTTGCAACCCCGGGTTGCCATTTCATAATCAGAATCATCACTGTCAGTGACTCCAAGTCTCTTGCTGCTTTCCTCTTTCGTTTCTTTCTTCCCTATATTAAACTCTTTAAGGGCCTCGCCCAATGCTTCTGGTAGAACTTTCTTCAAGATTGAAGTAACCTCTGCCGCTATAGCTTCTTTCACAATCGGTTCCAACTCAAGCGCCTCATTAGGGGCATCGTTAGGAGCCGACACATGGTTCCCACTATCATTATGCTCCACATGCACCGATTCAGCTTCGTTGCGGGAGTGCTCACTTTCTTCAGGACGGTTCCGGTTACCTGGAGGTCGGCCTCGACGACCAGTACGACCCCCAGTGCGACCTCCTCTCTTTGCTCTAGCCATTTAGTGTCTACTGTGAACAAAGATAGCTCGTGTTATCAAGATAGGTAACAATTTAGAACACCTCGAGTACTGTAAATTACTAATTACAGAGACCGGTATGAAATTACTAATTTACTTTACTACTCGGGTTCTGAACATTTCCTTTCCGAGTAACATTTGCATCCAAGTTCAGAGTTTCTACTATAAGGCACGTACTATCTACTGTCTACTGTCTGTGCTAAGGCATGTACTATGTACTATTTATGCTAAAGCATCTACTTTCTGCTATCTGTACTAAGGCATTATTGTCTATGTTCTATGTAAGGACATTGACTACCTTCTGTCTACTATCTTTTCATGGACGGGCTGCTCCGACTGACATTCCTTTCCTTCCTTTGCTTTGTCCCATTCTCAGTTTAAGTTCAGACATTATCGCAAATGTCTGAATCTCTCAAACTATGGCTCTGATACCAACTTGAAACGCCCCAAAACGGGTACATCTCATAGTTGGCTCATAACATAACAAACATAGTTCTTAAACCGGAAATCAGAATCTATTACAGCGGAAGTCTTTAATTCAAATCATTCATCAAACTAAAACATGAAATATTGTCTATAACATGAACTATCAGGATTGGAAATGTCAGTCTTCAATACCGCAGCCCGACGTCCATGCTATCCAGCCCACATGGCTCTTTCACTTTTCTTTAGCTTTACCCTTTTTACCTGTCATGCATACTAAAAGTCAGCTAACGCTGGTGAGTTCTCTCTTTACTTTAAACTGTAAACTTTATCTTTGGTAGCTTAGTTTTATTAAAATAAAATAAGCTTTACTTTCACTTTCTTTGAAATAAACTTTTAACTATTACTTTAAAACTTTACAACGTTACAATTATAAATCTGTTACGTTACTATCTGTCATTAAAACTTTATCTTTAAGGAAACCCGTTAGGGTGTCCCACTGTACTCTGTCTATCATTTCACTTATACTTGACAAGTGACTTTATCATACTTTAACTATCACATATGGATCGTGGTCCGAGGACCAGATCCCTATCTTGCTTACACCTCAGGGTAAGACTTTTACTTTAGCGCTGCCCACACCTCAGGGTGGGACTTTCTTTCTCGCTTGCACGTTAGTGCAAGACTCCTTTAGCATTGCTCACACCTCAGGGTGAGACTTTCTCGCTTACACCGAAGTGAAGACTCCTTTAGCATTGCTTACACCGAAGTGTAAGGCTCCTTTAGCATTGCTTACACCGAAGTGTAAGGCTCCTTTAGCATTGCTTACACCGAAGTGTAAGACTTCTACTTTAGCATGCCTGCAGGACTTTCTACTATGCAACTACTATGCAATGCAATTACACTATTACACAAATAGAAATGCAATCACATAACTTTCATATAGACAAATAACACATATTAACACATAAGCATATAACATGGTATTTTGTCACTGTCACTGTCACTGTTACTGTCGAGCTGTACCGAAGTACGGCTCCTTTATCGTTCTTTCTTTAGCTCATTGTTATCTTTCAAAAACTTGTTTAAAAGATAATACTATGCTCTTTTGTCCTTTATCTTTCATTTTATAAAAATAACATTTTTATAAAATACTATACTTTGCCTTTCATTTTATAAAAATAACATTTTTATAAAATACTATACCAGTATGCATGCCAGCCCAAAACCATTAGGAAAAAGGGCAATAAGAACTCACCAGATGAATCGTTTCTGTTTACACCTAGCCGGTTCCTGAATGTCACTATGGTCACCCACAATCTGTATAATCAAGTCATAGGCGTAAGGCTGTGTTCCTAGGGGACACTTAGACATTACTAGGCTTGACTCAGATGTTTCGGGTCATGGTTTCATTATCGAAACTAGGTAGTTTCGAGTCCTGGCTCCTTATCGAAACTATGTAGTTTCGAGCCCTGGCTTCTTATCGAAACTAAGTAGTTTCGAGCCCTGGCTTCTTATCGAAACTAAGTAGTTTCGAGTCACTGCTTCTTATCGAAACTAAGTAGTTTCGAGTCACTGCTTCTTATCGAAACTAAGTAGTTTCGAGTCGTATGACTTATATAAATTCTTAGTTAAGGTCTTGGGTCTATATTGAAACTATGGTAGTTTCGATGGGTCTGCCCCTGTCGAAACTAGGTAGTTTCGATAGATGCGTCCATATCGAAACTAGTAGTTTCGACTGTGCAGTCTTCTTCCCCAAACAGAACCCTAGATCTGGTCCCTTTGTTCTAATCGATCAAGCTATGAACTTTTTACGTTCGAAATGTTCCATTTTCCCCCATGAACCCAAACCCGTGGTTTGTTTCCAGTTTCACACGTAAAAATCTAAATCTTTACTCGATTATTAACCCTAAACCCGAAAGTTACAAAAACTCAGATTTAGGCATAATAATTACCTGTTATAGCTTCCTTCTCGTTCCTTTATGCTCCAGAGATGTTGAGCAACAATCCTCGAGACTTTGAGCTTGATCCGAGCTTTCTCTCTCTAGACGATCTCTCTCTCTCTCTCTCTAAGGTTCTTGCGCAGGAAGAAAATGAAGGACACAGGAGGAAATGGCTACTGATTAGAAGGGTTCTTCTCAGTTTTCGGGCCCATGGGCCGTCCCCTAGCCAAGCCCACCTTCCTTTTTCTTTTTAGGAAATGTGTTTAAATAAATTTTGACCCGCACTCCAAGGCGGGAGTCGGACCTTAAACTGTTGAGGCCGTGACGTTAACGTGACTAAGCACAAAAAGAATCGTAGTTAAATATATAAAAGAAACGTATAGTATGAAGTTATGACAAGTCGGTTGTGGAGATCAAAACATAGATAAAAGACAGTTAGATAACGATTCCGATGTTTTTCAGTCGATGTCAGTCTCATTCTTCATGGTATCAGCACGTCACCATCAGTAGATATAACCCACGATACCTAAAAAATACAATATCTTGAATATGACTCTGTTTAAAAAAATATTATACCGGGACGTAAGAAAAAAATAAACAAATGCGAAAGTTATTAAGGAAAAATCAGATTATATATATCAAAGGGGGTAAACTCGAAAATTTAAAACTTGAGTAGGTTAAACTAAAGACTTAAAAAATAAAAGTTTATATTGTGTCATTTGGATAAGAATGTTAAGTAATTTTAATTATTTAACAAATTTCAAACAATTATCTTATAAAAGATGGTAGGTTAGCTTGAGTTAGGTATTATGGAAGTTAAGAAAAAATAATATTTTTTTTGAGTTAGGTATTATGCGAAAGTTATTAAGGAAAAATCAGATTATATATATCAAAGGGAATAAACTCGAAACTTTAAAACTTGAGTAGGTCAAACTAAAGACTTAAAAAATAAAAGTTTATATTGTGTCATTTGGATAAGAATGTTAAGTAATTTTAATTATTTAACAAATTTCAAACAATTATCTTATAAAAGATGGCGGTTAGCCTGAGTTAGGTATTATGGAAGTTAAGAAAAAAGAATATTTTTTGGGGAGAAGTGGTTTCTATAAAAACAAAAACTTATGTGGCAAAAGTAAAAAAAAGGCAAACTTCACTATTATTAAGAGTTTGTCTTTTAAAGTTTTTTGGTAATTGGTAATGGTAATAGGTTAAAAATTTAAAAATTAATCTTGAACCTTTAATGATTTAAATTCCATAATTAAAAATTAAGTATTTGGGTTTAAATTTTAAAATATAAATTCTTTTATTATGTAAAAATAAAACATTTAGATAACTTTTTATTTAGTAAAAAATATATATAGTTCTTTCTTGCCAATAAGGTCAATTATTTATTTTATAAAACCAATGGTGTCAGTGTAAAAAACATTGGTGTCACTAGAATTTTCCTATTACACGTTAAATACGAGGCGTAAAATTTATTGTTGTCTGGTGAACCCGTCCACCGGATGAATGTATGTGTTAACATATTACATTACTAGGTTAAAGCCTATGTTTTACATGAGTTGAATAAATACAATCTATATCTATATCTATATCTATACTATATAATAAAGGAAAATCATGGGGGACACGTGTCACTCTTTGGTTACTCCTCATCATTATTTTTCCGCCTCTCTCTTCTATTAAATATTTGTTTTTATGTTTTTCTCTCATATTAAATAGGATTATTGGATTTTAATAATCTCACATTTTACCAATTGGCCAATAATAATCTCAACTGAAAATATTCTTACCACCAGTCACTACTTTCAAATTATTTCTTTACATTGGACCCCTGTTAAAAAAAACTTAACGTCGTTAAGTTTTATATGACACGGACATCTACAAACCGTCGAAAATTTGAGCTAAGCTAGCAGTAGTCTCGTGGCGGCTTTTAAAATTGTCTCTGGTGGTGTTTAACCGGTCTCGTTAAACACCATAGTTGTCTCTGTTTGGACTTGTCGGACAAACGAAACCGGTTAAACACCATGAGAGCCAATTTCAAAACCCACCACGAGACCTCTGCTAGCTTGGCTCGACTTTCTAGCGGTTTGCAGATGTCCACGTCGTATAAAATTTAACGGCGTTAAGTTTTTTTAACGGGGATCCAATGTAAAAAATTAGTTTGAAAGTAGGGGCTGTTGGTAAAAATATTCTCAGTTAAAATTATTATTCGCCAATTGGTAAAATGTTGGATTATTAAAATCCAATAATCCGATTAAATAATAATATCAAATAATAATTTTTATATTAATAAATAAAATTATATAGGCACGTGTCACTTTCTGGTTAATTTGTATCATTTTTTCCCAACTCTCTATCTCATATTGAATAATGATATTAAAAAAACTTATTTTTAGATTTGTAATATAAATTTAATTAAAAATACTTATTATTTAATTATAAATAGTTCAACCGATGTAATATACTGATTTATTCAACCCGTGTATTACACGAGATTTTAACCTAGTATATATATATATATATATATATATATATATATATATAAGGACACAGTGATCATTTGACCGGTGATCATTTGACCAACTGTCTTAAAATTAAGAGTTTTACATCTTTTTATACTTAAGGTACAATACTTAAAGCATACAATAAATACTTTTTTTTCAAGTATTGTTAATTGTTCGTTGTCCCACATTGATGAAGAAACAAAAGTGGAGAAACCACACACTCTATAAAGACATGGTAACCTCCAACAAAAGTTAACGAATTGCGTAACTTACTTACTTACTTAGCCATTTGGCTAAGTAAAGTTTTATTTTTAGTCATTTGGCAAAAATAAGTTATATGTTTCGCCCTTATGAAAAATAAGTTGTAAAGTTAAGTCAAATTAAGTCGAGCAAACTAGCTTGATTTTTAATTGAACGAAGCTCGTGTTTAAGATTCCAACTTGATTTTAATATCGAACTAAATTAACCCACTTGTTACAAAGTTCAAGTCGAGCTTAAACCAGCCTTAGCTCGGCTCCCCTTGGCTTGTTAACATCCTTTAAGTGTTGTTCTCCGTTGCATCACGCAGACACCCTTCTAGTATATATATATATATATATATATATATATATATACACACACACACTATATAATAAATAAAAGTTTTGGTTGTATGTTTTTCCGCCTATCTCTCATATTTAATGATGATATTAAACTAATACATTTTTTAAAGTATTTAGTATAAATCTATTTATGGATACTTATTAACCAAATCTATACTATCTAATAAATAAAAATGTTAGATGCCACATGTCACAATTCTAGGCTATCTAAATTTTTATTTTTTCGCCTCTCTCTTATTAAATAATGATATATTTTTTTATATTTTTATATAATATTAATTATGGATAGTAATTGTATCATTAACTAAATAAATTTATTACAAAATTAATTATGAATAGTAATTGTATCATTAACTAAATAAATTTATTACAAAATTAATTATGAATAGTTATAATTTGTTACTTACGTATCAATTTAAAATTATGTTCGTTAAAAATATTAAAAGAATGAAAAATAATGTTAAATAATTGTTTCTTATAAGTGATTTATAATTTTTTTTAAAGAATTTAATGTGATTGGATGGTTTGAATGGTAAAGTTACAACATGCCAAATAATAGAAAAAATAGGCGGTGTTAAAAAAATCCAAGTTTTATTTTTTATTTTCTTATATGTATTTTTATATTTATAATTGTAATTTAAGAAAACTTATTGTGTTAAAATGATAATTAAAGAACCAGGTACGTTTTAATTGAATTAAAATTTATCAATTATGTAAAAGAATTAGTACGTAGTTGAAAAAAATTGTTCTAAAAATTAACTTAACATAATTTATAACTGTCATGCAAAGTTCATTTTTAAATACATATCTTGAGGATTGTATGTGTTAACATATTACGTTATATTTTATTCAACCCGTAACATACATGTGTTTTTAATTTTTTTTAATATTAAGTTTATAACATTACATTTATTTAACCCGTGTAATACACGAGATTGTAACATAATAAAGTTAATATAAATTAACATTTATCAATCACATAAAAAGATTAATATCTAGTTGAAAAAAATGTTTTATAAATTAACTTAACGTAATTTATAATTGTCACATCAAAGTATATTTTTTAAAAACATATTTTGGGGAGTGTATGTGTTAACATATTACATTTTATTCAAACACATAATAAACGAGTTTATTCAACCCGTGTAATAACAAGTTTTAAAGAAATACAATTTTTATTTTCTAAATATATAACATTGTATTCAAATTGCTCGTGTTTTACACGGGATTCTAACATAGTATATATATATATATATGTGTGTGATATATATATACTAGTTTAAATCCCGTGTCTACACACAGGGTGAAATATATCAATACATAAAATTTTAAATCTTTATGTATATATTTTACATGTGTAAAAATTTATTACATATAGTAAGGATATAAAACAAATTCAAAATATGTAAAAACTAATATATAATTGGGTTTCAAAAATACATTAATTACTATTTTTTAATATAATTTGACTTTTATTTACTATTTGATTGAAAATAAAAGTTATATAATTAAATTTTAAAGTTTCTTATGATAAGAGATAATTTAAAATAAATGTGTTTATTAGTATAATTAGTATTTTTTTATCTAAATATATATTATTATTTAAAGATAGAAGTGCATTAAATAAGAGAGAGAGACGGAAAAAAATGGTGAGAATGAATATGGAGGCGACACATGGCATGCAAAACCTTTATTTATTATATAGTATAGATATATATATAGGATGAAAACTCTGAAAGTTGTTAAAACATTGAAAACTCTCTAAAAAAGGTTTTTATAAGGGTTTTTTTTAAAAGCTTTTATATGTAATTTCAAAACATTTTATGAAAAAAATCAAAAAAGCGCCACCCAAATGTTTTTCCAAAAAAAATTTAAAAAATTATGCCCAGTTGTTTTACATGTGTAACCTGTTGTTTTTACATATGTAACAAAGTGTTTTTACATTTTAATGCATTTTATAAAAAAAAATTTCAATGTATTTTATAAAAAACGTTTTTAAATGTATTTTTTTTAAATGTTTTTCATGTATTTTATAGAAAACTTTTTTTCTTATTTTAGAAAAAAACATTTTTTTATTTTATTCTACAAAAACATTTTTCAGAGAAAGTGTTTTTTTTGTCTTATTTAAAAACACGTTATTTATCTATTTTTTTTAAAACATTTTTAAGTTTTTACAAAAAAATTTAAAGAAATTATTTGAACTTTTAATTAAAAAAATTATTTAATTTTATAAAATACTTTTTTTTATTTAAATATATTTTTAAATATTTTTTTATAGAAAGTGTTTTTATAATTTCCAAAAACGTTTGTATATAAATATTTTTTAAGCTTTTAAAGATTGTGTTTTAAGCCTTTTAAAATACATTTTTGAAAACAATGATTTTTCGAGAGAATATGACAAATTTAATGTGATTTTTCTTGGTATACCGTATGAGAAGTAACTGAAGATATGCATAACCTGATTAAAAAAAATCACTGTAAAAATGTTATATAAAAAGAATGAAATAAATGTTCAATTTTTAAAAATATTTCATAAACAAACCTATATTTAAAAAAAATATATATAGAAATCATTGTTATTTAATAGGAGAGAGAGACGGAAAATAAAAAAAAGTATTAAAAAACAATTAAAGAACACTTGTGTAATTATTAGGAGAGAGAGGCTGAAAAAATTGTCTCACTAAAACCTTTAATTATTATAGAGTATAGATATAGATTTTTAAATATTTTTTATAGAAAGTGTTTTTATAATATCCAAAAACGTTTGTATATAAATATTTTTTATGTTTTTTAAAGAATGTGTTTTAAGCCTTTTAAAATACATTTTTGAAAACAATGAATTTTCGAGAGAATATGACAAATTTAATGTGATTTTTCTTGGTATACCGTATGAGAAGTAACTGAAGAGATATGCATGACCTGATTAAAAAAAAATCACTGTAAGGTGAATAGTGACTTTCGCCCAGCAAATTTAGTTTTTTTTATACTATACAGTTTACTTCAACTTTTATACTTATACTATATAGTTTAGCGTAAAGTAATATCTATATTTATATCTATCGATACTATATAATAAATAAAGGTTTTTCATTTCATATGTCGTATTCACATTTATTTTCGTAATTTTTTTATCGTCTCTCTCTCTTATTAAATGTACATCTATTTTTTAATGATAATATATTTTTAAAGAAATTCTAATTATACTAATAAAACATATTTTTTTAAATTATCTATTATTTTAAAAAACTTTGAAATATAATTATGTATACCAAGAGTTCTCTAAAATGGAAAGCTCTTGGATTCAAGTCCCACTTGTGACAAAATAAAAAAGGGGGGTCCAAGTTGGGCCAGGTGGTTTTCTCACCTATTGTGGGTTTCCTTCTGATGGGGTGGAGATGATCGGGTGAGCAAGTGCCCCGTCAGTGATCCAAATTGCCGTTCAAAAAGAATCTAATTATGTAAATTTTATTTACAATCAAATAGTAAATGAAATTCAAATTATATTAAATATAATTAACGTATTTTGAAACCCAATTATGTATTAATTTTTATATATTTTGAATTTTGTATTCTATTCTTAGTATATGTAATATATTTTTATATCTGTAAAATATATATACATAAAAATTTAAAAACATTTATAGTGATTTCACCTCATGTGTAGACACGGGTTCTAAAAAGAATTCCATCATGTAAAGTCAAACTAATTATGGTAGTCTTTACCTTTTTTTTAACGACGTGGGCTCAACTGGCATGTCCTACCAGGGGAGGCTCGTACATCAGTCTACCCATACAACCCCAATCAACAACAGCGGTGACTGCGCTGGATGGCAAATTGGTTGTAGTTTTGAGCTCAATTGTGGATCAAGATGTTGTTTTTGACAGTTTGATAAATGGTTCTAGAGTTCAATTGATGGTTTAGGGTTTGTTAGGGTGTTAGAAACCACCATCAACAACAGCGGTGACTGCGCTGGATGGTGACGGAGGTAGTCGTCGGCCGCCAGAGAGTGGGTGCTGGAAAAGAGAGGGCGGCAGGTGGGTAGGGGTGGTGGCAGGTGGTGGTCGGTCGGTGGTGGTAGCGGCTGGTGGTGGATTGAGGATGAAGAGGGTATTTTGGTCATTTAACATGATTTAACTGAAAAACTTAACGAAGTTAATGAAATTGGACGAAAACTGTTAAGAAATGTAACCTCAAGGACCCATAATGTTAAGGAGGGACTGAACCTGTTAATCGGGTCAAACCTCATGGACGAAAACTGCAGTTTACTCTAAATATAGTAAAATAAAAAAATTATACACATGGGTAAATGATAAACATTTACACACGTGTAGATTTCTTTTAATATATGAATACATGTAAATTCACATTTTTATGTTGTATTCTAATCGTATCTTACTACTCTAATAAATATAAATCTTTCCCTATCACGTGTCACTCTCATATTCACTCTCATTTTAGTTTTCCCGCCTAAACTCAATTCCTCATTTTACATCGCTGATCCTAATTCCTCATCCCCATTCTAATAAAAAAAACTAAATTTTTTGTCACTTGTCACTCACTCATTCAACCTCACACTTTTTTCCCGCCTCTCTCTCTTATTAAATACAACTCTTTTTTTTAATAATGATTTATATTTAAAGAAAAATATCAACTATATTAATAAAACACATTTATTTTAAATTATCTCTTATTTTAAAAAACTTTAAAATTTAATTATGTAACTTTTGTTTCTAACTAAATAATGATGTAAGTCAAATTATAAAAATTAATGTATTAACCTCGTGTAATATACGAGTTTTTAAAGATATAAACGTTTTCTTACTAAGTATATAACGTTATATTTTATCAATCCGTGTAATACATGGGTTTTTTAAAATATAAATTTTTATTATTAAATATATAATATTATATTTTATCAATCTGTGTAATACACGAGATTTTAACCTAGTAATAAATATAGTAAAATAAAAAAATGGATTTGATTGGTTTTTTGACGAGTTCTCGCGAGTTCTCAAAATATTTAGAAGTTCTCAAATGATTCATTCTCTAATTTCGTATTCTACACATATTCATAAATTTATATACATCATTGCTTTATTTTTAAGATTTAACAAAACCTTTTAAAAAAAATTAACGATTAATATTATAAAGTCTGTCTTCAATGCGACAATGCCCACCTTTTCAATGCGACAATGCCCAAATTGGGATTGCTTATTTAACTCGAAAAGTGTTTTTTTAAGTGTTTGTTGATTTATAACTTTTTCAAAATGAGTTTTTAAAAATGTGTTTGGATCAGCTTTTGTGGTGGAAAAAAGCCAATAAGTCAATAAATTATTTTTAAAAAAGTGTTTGGCTTAGCTTATATTTATTGTAGGATAAATGGTGGGTAGATTGGTAATATTTTATTACAAAAACCAAAAGCCATTTGAAAATTAGGATTTTGTGGCTTCTTAAAAAACAACTTTTTAGCTTTATCAAAATATTAAAACAAAAAGTGCTTTTATATTTATCAAACACTTTTTTTAGCTTATTAGCTTTTCAAAAAACCAATAAGTTAATAAACAGTTTTACCACTTTTTTTAGCATATTTATTTTTTTAATTTAATTAATAAATATTAATTCATATTAAGTTCAATTGATTGATGATACAATAACTATTTATAATTAAATAATAGATTATTGGATTTTAATAATCTCACATTTTACCAATTGGTCAATAATAATCCTAAATGAGAAAATTCTTACCACCAGTACCTACTTTCAAACTATTTCTTTACATTGGACCCCCAGTTAAAAAACTTAACGCCGTTAGGTTTTATATGACGTGAATATCTGCAAACCGTCGGAAAGTCGAGCCAAGCAAGTAGTAGTCTTGTGGTGGCTTTTGAAGTTGGATCTGGTGGTGTTCAACCGGTCTCGTTAAACACCACCGTTGTCTCTGTTTGGACTTGCCGGACAAACGAGACTAGTTCACCACGAGAGACAATTTCAAAACCCATCACAAGACCACTACTAGCTTGGCTCGACTTTCCGGCGGTTTGCAGATGTCCACGTCATATAAAATCTAACGACGTTAATTTTCTTTAAAGGGGGTCCAATGTAAAAAAAATAGTTTGAAAGTACGGTCTGGTGGTAAGAATATTCTCAGTTGAGATTATTATTGGCCAATTGGTAAAAGGTGAGATTATTAAAATCCAATAATCCTTACATAATTAGTATCCGTAATTATATTTATATTAAAAATCTAAAAATAAAACCTTTTAATATAATTATTCATTATGACAAAGAAATGCGGGAAAAAATGATACAAATGAACCAGAAAATGACATGTCTATAGAATTTCATTTATTAATATAAAGATTATTATTTAATATGAGAGAGAAACAGAAAAAGTAATATTTAATAGGAGAGAGAGCCGGAAAAATAAAAGTGAGGAGTAACTAGAGAGCGACACATGTCGCTCATGGTTTCCTTTATTATATAGTATGGATATAGATTTAATATGATAGAGAAACAGAAAAAGTAATATTTAACAGGAAAGAGAGGCGAGAAAATAAACGTGAGAAGTAACCAGAGAGCGACACATGTCATTTATGGTTTTCCTTTATTATATAGTATAGATATTTCACAAATGTAAAAATATATTACATATACTAAGTATAGAAAACAAAATTCAAAATATGTAAAAATTTAATACATAATTGGGCTTCGAAAATACGTTAATTACTATTTAATATAATTTGACTTTTATTTACTATTTGATTGAAAATAAAAGTTACATAATTAGATTTCAAAGTTTGTTATAATAATAGATAATTTAAAATAAATGTGTTTGTTAGTATAAATAATATATCTTTAAAAATATATTATTATTAAAAGATTGAGAGAGAAAGAGAGAGAGAGAAATAAGGAGAATGAATATGGAGGCGACACGTGGCATAAAAAAACCTTTATTTATTATATAGTATAGATATAGATATATATTACTGAATCATTACTATTTAATAGTAGAGAAAGTCAAGAAACAAAAAATTATAAAAAAAAATTAAAGAAAAAATTGTATAATTAGTAGTAGAGAGAGACGAAAAAAAAATGATGAGCATGCATATGAGAGTGACAAGTGTCTCACTCAAACTTTTATTTATTATATAATAGACTAGCGGGTTAAACTCGTACTTTGGGGAGGGCATGAATTTTTATAAAAACGTAGATAAAATTAAACACGTTACGAGAGTGAATTTAAAAATACGTAGATAAAATTAAACGGATTACAAAAGTGAATTTAAAAATAAAAGACGTAAAAGTTAATTATATTTATTTAAAAATCTATAACATCATTATTCTAATAAACAATTTCAAAAAATGCCACGTGTCATTATCATATTTTTTTTGTAAAATTTTTCTAATTTTTCTTATTTTAAATAAGTTTGAATTTTGAAATCTAATTATGTTAATTTTTCTTAAAAAAAAAATAAAATAAAATTTGAATTATAATTATTACTTAATTAAGCAAACAAAGAATTTTATTTATTGTATTTTTATTTTTCTATTTAACAACATCATGTAATACATAAGTATATACACCCTAGTATAATAAATAAAGGTTTTCTATGTCACGTGTCGTCTCAATATTCAATCTCATAATTTTTTGGATTATTGGATTTTAATAATCCCACGTTTCAGCAATTGACCAATAATAATCCCAACTGAAAATATTCTTACCACCGGTCCCTACTTTCAAACTATTTTTTTACATTGGACCCCCGTTAAAAAAACTTAACGCCGTTAGAGTTTATATGACGTGGACATCTACAAACCGCCGGAAAGTCGAGCCAAGCTAGTAGTGGTCTCGTGGTGGCTTTTGAAATTGGCTCTGGTGGTGTTTAACTGGTTTTGTTTGTCCGGAAAGTCCAAACAGAGACAACGGTGGTGTTTAACGAGACCCGTTAAACACCACCAAAGCAAATTTCAAAAGCGAACACGAGACCACTGCTAGCCTGGCTCGACTTTTCGACGGTTTGTAGATGTCCACGTCATATAAACTCTAACGGCGTTAAGTTTTTTTAACGGTGGGTCCAATGTAAAAAAATAGTTTGAAAGTAGGGACCGGTGGTAAGAATATTCTCAGTTAGGATTATTATTGGCCAATTGATAAAATGTGAGATTATTAAAATCCAATAATCATAATTTTTTTTCCGCATCTCTCTCTTATTAATTACATATTTATCTTTTAATAATAATATTTTTTAAATTAAATACTAATTATAGTAATAAAACACATTTATTTTAAATTATCCCTTATTATAAAATTTTCAATCAAACAGTAAATGAAAGTAAAACTACATTAATAGTAATTAACGTTTTTTAAAACCAACTTATATATTATTTTTCATATATTTTGAATTTTTATTTTATATCGTTAGTATATATAATAAATTTTTACATCTGTAAAATATATACATAAAGATTTAAAAATTTTATGTATTAATATTGTTCACCCTCTATGTAATACATAGGATTTTAACAAGCACATTATGTAACAGATGCTTTGCTAACTTTCAAAAAAAATGTAACAGATGCTTGCTAACTGAAGCCAAAAAAACTAGGCTATGTTGGTAGTGCATGGTAACGAATTGCACTGGGTTTTGTTTTTAGGTCTTATTATGCAAAATATTTGTAAAACTTACATCACACGTGGGTGTAAAAAAAGAAGGAAAAAGCCGCCTAGAGTGGGGGGCGAACAAGGGAGCAGAGGTTTTAAGGAAAGTAGCCTAGAGCGGGTCTAAACCCTGACTTTTTATTTTTGACTCTATTTGAGTGCAAATTGCCCCCTACTCCCCGATTTGTCGCTAAGTAGTGTTAAGTTATACGTATTTAACTGATTTTTCGCTCAGTAGTGTTAATTTATAGGTATTTGGCCAAAATTTTTATAGTTCTGGCCCCCTTGATAGGAAATAAAAATCCCGCCCCCTGCGTTTTTCTTCAAGCTCCACCACTGCTAACGTCGTCGGATTTTACAGTTAACTTTCATCTGAAATAACCAAAATATCGTCAAGGACTCAAATGGTTAAAATAGCTTTAAAAAAAAAATACTTCCTTGCTATATTTACAACCTCTCTCCTCCCTAAATCATTAAATCTAAGTAACCAAATCGCTATATTAGTATTCCCACCTTTACAAAGCCCGTTCATCACAATTCCATACGTAGGTTAATTTCAGGGGAAGGGGGGGGGGGGGGGGGGGGCGGGGAGAGCGATCATCCAGGGTCCGGTCTCCTAAGGGCCCGTAGTTTTTAATTTTTTATATATATATTTTATATATTTATAAAAAGCCCAACTTGTGTTATCCATTTATCGTATTAACCCATTTAGAAATTAAAAAATGCTCACTTAGAATGTGTTTTTTCTAAAAAAAAAATCTATATATATATAAGCCCAATTGTTTATAAATCTGAATTGAAAACCAATAAATAAAAAAATATGTATATATAAGCCTAATTGTTTTTTAAAATTTATATATATAAGCTCGTATTATTATTTTTATATATGATAATTGAGTTTATATCATAGGGCCCGCTTTTTTTTTGCATGTCCTGGGCCCAAAATGTTTTGAGGATTCTCGGGACCGGCCCTCGTTAATTCAGGTGAGTTTTCAAATAAATTTATACATTTCATGCTTTTTATATATTTAAAAGGGGACTACTAATGGCACACGATAATTGCTATTTGAATCGGGCCCTATACGCATCGTATAGGGCAATACGATGCATATAGGCCTTCACAATTTCCCAGGCCCGACAGCCTCGTACAATTCGGTCATTCCATCCCTATACGTATCGTATAGCCCTATACGCATCGTATAGCCCTATACGATGCGTATACGAGGTTTGACCAGAATCCTATACGCATCGTATAGGGCTATACGATGCGTATAGTGGCCAAGTTTTGTGTATTTAACCATGCAGAATTTTCATTCGAACGTATCGTTCAAAAACTTTTCAAACATTTTCATCAAAAAATTATAACCATTTCTTGGTGGTGGGATGGTAACTACGGTTTTCAGGTATATTCTAACGAGTCGCTGGAAAACAACCCGCAAAATTCTAGGTTTAAGATGTGAACCGGGAGGAGGACTCGTCCGACGTTTATTCAAATCAACGGGTAAGGCTTTCAGATTTGAACGAGCCACTAAGCAATCCCGAGTTCGTATACGGTGAACCGTCTTACCTTACACAACCCACGATCGACTTCATGTACGGTGAAGTCTCTTACCCGACACAAAAAACCGACGACTTGGTGTACGGTGAAGTCTCTTACCCGACACAACAAACCGACGACTTCGTATACACGGGGAACGAGTCCGAAGACGAGGGACAAAACCATCAAAACGTGTCGTATAAAACTGACCAGAATTTTCAGTCTCGTGAACAGTTGGTGGATTGGGCTGTCCGGAGGGGACGTGATAATGGGTACGTCATTGTCACCCGACGATCGAGGAGAAAAGGCGAGTACCAAGAAAATACTTGTCACACCCCGTCTAAGGCGGAAACACGGGTTATGACAGTTGTATGGAAATCAAGAACACATTATTTAATAAGAGAAACTTACTACGCATTCGTCATTTCCAAAATAATAGTTTACATGACATATTGTTTCAAAATACAAATTGAGATTTTTCTAACAAAATCCATCCTAACAAAAGATTGTTTTTCTTAAAATTTCCATGTATTTGTATGCCATTCATGGATTACTTGAAAATATTGTTTTTCAAAATACAAATTGAGATTTTTCTAACAAATCCATCCTAACAAAAGATTGTTTTTTCCTAAAATATCCATGTATTTGTATTTGATTACCTGAAAAATATGCCAAAAGTGGTCAGCTATAAAACTGGTGAGTTCGTAGGTTTAAGTATAAAGAAAGAGTATAGACAGTTTCCACATGAATAGTTGTTATAATATGTTGGAGAATTATGCATGTGAAATAAGAAAAATATAAACATTACTAAACCTGATGACCTAGTATGTTTGCCCCTGCTTAATGCCTTATCACGGAGCATTAATTCTTCCCCCAAAAGTTTAAGAGAAAAATGGGCTACGAAGACTCACCTAGTGTTGGTGGATTCGCGTTCCTTTAGTTGAAGTATGTCCTACTCGGGTCCTAAAACGATGGGACTCTATGAGTTTTATGGACTTAATGTCGGATTAAGGTGTCGTTTTGTACAAATGTTTAGTTCTTGGTTTCTTGTAAACTATATAGTGACATGTTTGGATTTACGACGGTAACCGCCAAGACGTTAGGAGATTGAATAAGATTGGCTTGTAATGGTAATAAGGTTTAGAAAATATGCCAAACTCTTGTAAGGGTATAGAAAGATCGGATGGATGGAAATAAGTAGAAGTCACACATGTTTAAAAGAGTTATTTTAAAAGTTTTGTTCTTGAGATCTCGCAAACCGTTTTAATAATAGATGTAACGTTTTGTTGGTTAAACTTAGTGAAACTCATAACTTATGATCAAAAGTACATGTGTTAAGTTTTATAAGGTTTTGAACCCTTAAATAGTCTTGAAGAATGTTATTCTTAAAATTAGTTGTTTCATGACGGTTTTTGATGTATTAAACTTGCAAATATACTATGGTCGTGATTATTGATAAAATAGTAGTTTGATGACCCGAATAAACTTATTTTATTTACAAGAAGAGTTCCAAAAGTTGGTCGAGTCAAGGATGTGATTTTTAAAGACGTTTTATCGTTTGTTTCGGTCGTAAATGCCCAAAATAGGTTATAATTTCGAAAGCATAGTTATCTAACTCCAAATATCATAAAATTTAATATGGAGTCTTTTTATAGTAAGTCTAAGTTATTTCCAAAATATAGGAATTTTTATAAGTGAAGAAGTTAAAGTCAAATCTTTGGGTTAAAAACCGGGTTTTTAAACGGTGTACATTCTTTTTTAAGTTGCATGTGACTATTTCAACTTATTTAACTCATCCAACCCTTTTAAATATATGTTATACAATATAACAAAAGTAATTCTAACAAGTTTTTAAGTGTTTGACATGTTAGTGAAAAAGTCACCACATGATACATGGTTTCGAGTCAACACTTGACATCTTGTGTTAATATTTCGTTATTATGACTTTCGAGACTTGATTTTTATGTTTACCCAAACTATATTATGTCCATATAAGTTTTTAATTGTGTAAGAGTAAATGACATGAAAAATAAAGTGCATATAAAGTAAGTACATGAATTTAAATGGACTAGTTCTTGAGTGTTGAAGGTATGTTTAAGGTTTGGCTCTAGCCATAGATTACCACTTGTTTACACAAGTATGATGGTATCATAACACCCATAAACCTTTTTTGTTATCAAGATCAAGATCTAGAGAAATATAAAGCAAAGACATAAAGTACACGGACTAGTTCTTTGATCTTTGAAGGTGTGTTTATGGTTTGACCTTAGTAATAGATTACCACTTGTTAAAACAAGGATATGGTATCATAGAACCCATGAACCTTCTTGTTATTAAAGATCAAGATCTAGAGAAATGTAAAGCAAAAACATAAAGTATATAGACTAGTTCTTTGATCTTTGAAGGTGTGTTTATGGTTTGACTTTAGTCATAGATTACCACTTGTTATCACAAGTATATGGTATCATAAAACCCATAAACCTTCTTGTTATCAAAGATCATGATCTAGAATGAATGAAAGAAAGAAAGAAAGATAGAAACTTGATGAAGGGAATGCTTGCAAGCTTGAGAAGTTCAAGGCTTTTGGAGTTGGTCTTGCACCTCCTCCTTGGCCAAGATTTTAGAGAGAAAAGAGTGAGTGTGTTTTGTGAATTTGGTGCAAGTGAAAAGAACAAGGATTTGGTCTTGTATTTATAGGCAAAAGGTGGCATGGTTTGTTCAATTTAATAATAATTCATGAGATCACATTGAGATGTTATAAGACATGTATGGGAGGTTGAGTGTTTGTTCAAGGGGGGAGAAAATTGGGATGGGGTGGAGTGTGTTAGTGAGTTTGTAAGATCTTGATATGATGATATTTAGTGTAGGTGATTTTTGTATAAGAGATTATAAATGGTAGGTTTTTATAAAAATGGTGGCGTTTTATAAATATTGTAAGATTCTAGTCTTGCATAAATGTTTATATATATGGATGTTACATAAAATAGATGAGTTGTATTTATATAGTTATGTAAGAAAGATTTATAAAATGATTTATATAAAATTCTTTATATAAATATGACATGGAATAAATGGATTAGGGTTTTTAAATCATATACCTATGATATTGTTTTATAAAATATGGATGGACATAGTTTGGGTAATAATACCAAGTTTAATGAGATTAATGTAGTAATTAGACATAGTTTAGTTAGTTATACCAAGATTAGGGTATAATTAGGTTAATTAGTATGGAATAAGACCAAATTAAGTTTGTTACATTATGATTAGTGTATAACTAAGTAATCAGTGTAAAATTAGACATAGTTTAACCTATTATAGGTGATTTTATGTCATTGTTTCTAGATTAGAGGCTTGAACTCTCATTCTTTCATGAAGTTAGCATAGTATAGATGGTAGACATAGTTTGTTGACCTAGTTTCATGTTAACTAAGTAATAGTGGGTGCATAAAGAATATTAAAGTATATGGATAGTGTACGGACTATGAACCTGAAAATTGGGCAGATGTCACAGTCTCCCCCAGTTAAGAGAATTTCGTCCCGAAATTTAACTGGTACTCTCTTTGATTGGTTCATCTTTGAACAAGTGTGGGTATTTAAGATTCATATTGTCCTCTCGTTCCCGAGTGTATTCTGGACCTTGCTTAGAGTTCCATCTTACCTTGACTATCGGAATTCGGCTTCGTTTGAGCTTCTTTACTTCTCGATCCATAAGCTCCATTGGTTCTTCAATGAACCGTAACTTGTTATCAATCTAAACCTCATCCAAGGGTATGTGTAAAGACTCGTCGACCAAGCATTTCTTGAGGTTTGATACGTGGAATGTATCATGTACACCATTGAGTCCTTGTGGTAGTCTAAGCTTGTAGGCCATAAGGCCAATCCTTTTGATGATTTCGAAGGGTCAGATATAACGTGGCGCAAGCTTTCCCTTTTTACCTAATCGGAACACTCCTTTCCACGGTGATACTTTCAACATGACCTTGTCACCTATATTAAACTCTAGAGGCTTTCAACGGTTGTCAGCATAGCTTTTTTGGCGGTCTCTGACAGCTTTAATCCTTTCTTTTATCAAGGCGACCTTGTCAGTTGTCTCCTGTATAATTTCTAGTCATGTTGTCTAACTGTCGCCAATTTCAGTCCAGCAGATAGAAGATCAGCACTTTCTTCCATAAAAAGCTTCAAAAGGTGCACACTTCATACTCGTGTGGTAGCTATTGTTGTATGAAAATTCGATTAAAGGTAGGTGGGAGTCCCAACTTTCACCAAAGTCTACCACGCAAGCCCGAAGCATATCTTCCAGAGTCTGAATTGTTCTTTCGCTCTGACCGTCTGTTTGGGGCTGATATGATGTGCTTAGATCAAGTCTAGTTCCAAATGATTTTTGTAACGACTGCGAAAATCTTGAAGTGAATCGTCCATCTCTATCAGAAATAATGGAGACAGGCACTCCATGTCTCGTCACCACTTCATTGATATACAACTTGGCTAATTTCTCCATTTTGTAATCTTCACGGATGGCTAGGAAATGAGCTGATTTGGTTAGTCTATCTACGATGACCCAGATAGAATCGTGACCACTGGATGTCCTTGGTAGCTTCTTTATGAAGTCCATAGATATTTTCTCCCACTTCCATTGAGGAATTTCTGGTTGAGTTAGTAACCCAGATGGTTTTTGATGTTCGGCCTTAACTTTTAGGCAGGTTAGACATTTGTTAACATACACCGCAATGTCTTTCTTCATACCTGGCCACCAATAGAATTCCTTGAGATCTTTATACATTTTGTCGGCTCCTGGGTGAATTGAGTATTTGGACTTATGAGCTTCATCCAATATTAATTTTCTTAGCTCATCACATTGTGGAATCCACATTTTATCCTTAAAGTAAAGAATTTCATCGGATCTTGATTCCAAGTGTTTCTCGGCACCACAAAGTAGTTCTTTCTTTACATCACCCATTTGTACAATATTTTGTTGAGCCTCAAGGATTTGTGCTTTTAAGTCGGTTTGAACTATCATCCCGAGTGCTCGTACTCGGATAGGTTTCGCTCTTTCCTTGCGACTTAGAGCGTCGGCCACAACGTTGGCCTTTCCTAGATGATATCGTATTTCACAATCGTAGTCATTCAACAATTCTACCCATCTTCATTGACGCATGTTCAACTCCTTTTGATCAAATATATGTTGGAGACTCTTATGATCGGTGTAGATTAAACACTTCGTACAATAAAGGTAGTGTCTCCAAATCTTTAACGCAAAAACTACCGCTCCTAGTTCTAGGTCATGAGTGGTGTAGTTCTTTTCATGAACCTTGAGTTGTCGTGAAGCATAAGCGATTACTTTGTCTTTCTGCATTAATACACATCCAAGGCCTTGATGGGATGCATCACAGTATACTACAAAATTTTTCGTACCTTTAGGTAAAGCTAGAATAGGTGCGTGACACAGTTTCTGTTTTAGGAGAGTGAAGGCTTCTTCTTGCTTTTGGCCCCAATCAAATTTTCTATCCTTTTGGGTTAGCATAGTTAAAGGTTGAGCGATTTTTGAGAAGTTCTCAATAAATCTCCGATAATACCCTGCTAAACCCAGAAATTGTCGGATCTCGGTGGGTGTCTTTGGAGCTTCCCATTGCTTCACTGCTTCAATTTTGCTTGGATCACCATGAATACCCTTCTCATTAATCACGTGACCAAGAAATTGTACTTCTCTTAACCAGAACTCACACTTTGAAAATTTTACGTATAACTTTTCTTTAGTGAGTAGTTCTAATATTTGTTTGAGATGTTGTTCATGATCTTCTTGACTCCTTGATTAGATTAGGATATCATCGATGAACACAATCACAAACTTATCTAAATAGGGTTTGCAGACGCGATTCATTAGGTCCATGAATACTGTCGGTGCATTGGTCAATCCGAAGGGCATTACTAAGAACTCATAATGTCCATACCTAGTTCTGAAAGCAGTCTTTGGTATGTCATTCTCTTGAATCCTTAGTTGATGATACCTGGACCTAAGATCAAATTTTGAGAAACAAGTAGACCCTTGTAGTTGGTCGAAAAGATCGTCAATTCTCGGAAGAGGGTACCGATTTTTTATGGTTAGCTTATTAAGCTCTCGGTAGTCAATGCACATTCGAAATGATCCGTCTTTCTTCTTGACAAATAGGACTGGTGCTCCCAGGGTGAGAAACTTGGTCGAATAAATCCTTTCTCTAAGAGTTCCTGTAGTTGACTTGATAGTTCTTGCATTTCAGATGGTGCTAATCGATAGGGAGATTTAGCAACTGGTGCAGCTCCAGGAGCTAAGTCGATTTGGAATTTGATTTGTCGTACTGGAGGAAGTCCTGGTAGATCTTCAGGGAATACATTCGGGTAATCCCTAACAACAGGAATGTCTTGGATGTGTTTTTCCTCCCGCTTCTTTTCTACTACGTGAGCTAGAAAGGCGTGGCACTGCTTCTTCGGACATTTCCGAGCCTTTATGCATGATATGATCCTTAATTCCTTCCCGGGTCGCTCTCCTTGGATGATAAGCGTCTCGCCATTTGGTAAGGGAATCCGAATAGTTTTCTGATGACATACTATCTCTGCTTGGTGATGTGCGAGCCAATCCATACCGATAACAATATCAAAACTTCCTAGTTGGATAGGGAGTAAGTACAAGACGAATGGGTCGTTCTCGAGATTTAGGGTACAACCCTGGATTATATTCTTAGCTTCGAGTAGTTTGCCGTTAGCTAATTCTATGGTATAGGTATTTTGCAAGTCACTAGCAGGTAGTTCAAGTAATGTTGCAAAATCAGTGGATACAAAAGACTTATCTACTCCCTTGTCGAACAAAATAGATGCATATTGATGGTTAACAAGAAACGTACCCGTTACGACGTTTGGATCTTGTCGGGCCTCGTTAGCTGCTAACACAAATGCTCGTCCTTGATATTGATTCCCAGCATTTCCCTGTCCTCGAGTGATCTTGGGGCAGGTGTTCCTCATGTGATTAGTGCTACCACATTCGTAGCATACCCTGGTACCATTAAACTTACAGACATTAGCCATATGACCAAACCTTTTGCACTTAGTGCATTGAATACAAGCTCTATTGTGGTGTAGTGGACACTTGTTGCATTTGGGCAATGGTTCATTGTAAGGATTTTTCAGGAACAACCGACATAAAAGCTTTGGCAGTTTTGGGCTTTTTGTCAGCACCAACCTTCTTCTCAGCCCACTCTCTTTTTTTCGAAGAACCTTTCCTGACCAGAATTCCAAATCTTACCATCTCATCAGTCAATTGACCATCTAGAAGAATTGCAGCCTTCAAAGTGGTTGGTTCATTTGAGGTAACCATCCCTCGTATCTGAGGAGCAAGACCCCAGATATAGCGGTCAATCTTCTTTTCTTCAGCAGGTACCATGCGAGGTACCATGCAGGTTAACTCATGGAACCTATTAGTGTATGCTTGATGTTCCGGACCTTCCATAATCAAGTTCCAGAATTCGGACTCCAATCCATCTCGTTTTTAGGACAGTATTCCTCTAGCAGCAAGGCTTTCAGTTCCACCCAAGACATTTGTCCAATTGCTTTAGTGCCCCTTGCTTGAACTTGGGTATTCCACCATGTTAGCGTCTTGCCATAGAAAGAGCAAACATCATACTTTACTTTATGGTTGTTAGCGCATTCACTGATGTTGATAACTGATTCCATCTTTTCAATCCATTTAAGTATTCCGATGACTCCTTCATGCCCATGGAATTCCTTTGGCTTATAGGCACTAAAGGCTTTGTAGGAACATCCCCTTCTAGCTCCATTTCCAGTACCTCCTTCTCCCTCGTTTCGATGGCTTCTTTCGCTATTAGTCCAATTGGAAGTATTTCCATTGCGTATGGCGTTGCTGACTTGCGTAACTATGTCGGGTAGTGCGTCGTTCAATTGTTGAGTAAATATTTGCACCATGGTAGGATTTTCATTGTTGTTATCGGTGGTGTGGCGTGTTTCTCGTCTTGGAGGCATTTTCTAGATACATATTCATGCACTTAATAGCATGCAATTATTATAATCGTAAAGATGCTACGTAATTAGTTATCATAACATGTAATCATAAAAAGATAATACATAGTCCTTGAAGCCACATGATTATTGAAATACATAGTTCATAATTCTTGAAATACAAAGTTCATAATTCTTGAAATACAAAGAGTCCTACTATAGACGGGAGCATATATGCTTATCGTCTAGTACATAGTTTCTAGATAGTGTAGTAGTGGCAAATTGAAGATACAGGCTCATTTAGATAAAGTAGTGTAGAATCAATGTAGAAATAAAGACTGATGGCTACAAAATTCTCTAAGTACAACTACTGCGGACTCCACAGTCTTGCTGCTGACCAACAAGCTGCTGCAGATAAGCTTGTTCGCTGTAGATAGTTGTTCTCATGCTGATGAACAAATCTGTTGCGGACAACCTTATCTGCGGAAGACCAGAGTTGCTGCGGATAGGCTTCTCAGCAGCATCAAACACTTGATGCTGCTGATAGGCAAATCATCAGCAGCTTTGGATAGTTGAGTCTTGCTGCGGATCATCAACAATGCTGCTGATAGTCGTATCCAATAAAGATCAATCGTTGCTACTGACTGGCATTGCAAAAGCAACTTTACCACTGACAACTTTCTACTGCAACTCTGACACACCCCATGCAGAAAGAATGTTACTGGTGCAGACAATAAAAGACAACAACACTCTCCTTCCAAGTATCCAAGTAATGATGCCTAAGAAGACGTTTGAATAAAGTTAACCATTGTAGTATAGCTTCTAGTATACAAGATCAACGGCTTGTGTTCGATCTGATCCTTAGAATCAAGGGTTTGTCTTGATTCTAAGTTACTATATAAGTAGTGTATCGTTTCATTGTACAAGTGTGCTTTTCCTAGAGGTTTTCTTTGTAATCGTGTAACCATTGAAGCTTAATACAAATTGCATTTATCGGTATTCTTCGTGTTTACTTGTTTACATTGCTTTGTGATTGTTTCCGCCAATCTCAACTAGAATAGAACCATCTTGTATTTACCGATCCTACAAGTGGTATCAGAGCTTTGGCTCAGATTAAACAAACTCACACTTGTTTAATCACTCTCTGGTTCTACTCTATACTATCTCTTTACTAAGACACCGAATATCACAAATCCAAATGCCACAAAACAATGGCTTTGAGGATACTGAAAGCGTCAACAGACCACCAAGACTGGTGTCTGGAGAAGACTATGATATGTGGAAGAACAGGATGGAAAGTTTCTTCTGCTATCAAGAGTATGGGATCTGGAGATCCATTAAAGATGGATCATATGTACCCATGGTGGCCTCTGCTGATTCCGGAGGTCCATCAGTCCCCAAAGAACCCTCAAAGTATTCAAAAGAAGACATCAAGAAGATGGAGGTAGACTTCAAAGTTTTAGGAGCCATTCAGATGTGCATGCCAAATGAAGTATTTCACAACTTCAGAGGATACAAGACTGCCAAGGAGCTATGGGAGGCTCTTGAGAAGATGTTTTCTGGTTCAGAAGTAGTGAAAGAAAACAGAAGAGACATTTTGAAGCAACAATATGAGAACTTTGTCTGGAAGGAAGGTGAGTCTCTAACTGTGTTGTATAATAGGTACACTTACAGTGCTCTAAAGTGAAGCTAGAGAATGAAGACATTCTCAACAAGTTCATCAGGTCTCTACCTAACTGCTGGACACTTTACACAGTGTCAATCAGAAAAATTGAAAATCTAAAGACTCTGCAGATGACCGAGCTGTTTGTCATGCTGAAGACCTATGAATTAGAAATGATTCAAGCCAAAGAAAGGAGCTCAAGTTACCAAACAGCCTCATCATCCACCACCACCTCCTCTACACTTCACTCTGACCACTCAGGTCCTAGTTCAAGCAACTACTACCCTCCCATTGTCACTCATCCCCAGACTCCAACCTCTCAAGCAAACAACTCACCATTTCTTCTTGAAGCCCCACCTCAAGCCTCAACATCTGCTGCTTTTGTCTATGAAAACACAAGTAACATGTCCTTTATCAAGGAAGATCTGGAATGCTTTCATCCAGATGATCTAGAAGAAATGGACATACAACACTTTTATGTCATGCTCTCTCTAAGAGCAAAAAGGTTCTACTCTAGAACGGGAAGACCAATTCCAAGCAACAACTCCAACACCAGAGTTGGCTTGGACAAAAGTAAATTGAGGTGTTACAACTGTAACCAACTTGGTCATTTTACCAGAGAATGCAAGGCACCAAAGGCAAACCCAGCTGCTGCTCAGACAAGACAAGCTCACCAAGCTCAGCCAAGATAGCAACAACAGCAACAAGCCACTCCTCCTGCTCAAACTGCAGCTTGTGCAGCTGTTGGAACTGCTGACTTTGACTAGAGTTTCCAGTATGAGGATCTTTCTGCCAACAATCAAGCTCTCAATGCAGACATATCAGAGATACCACCTCAGGTATATGAAAATCTTTGCACTCAAGCTTGTATTGATAAGGTCCTCGGATACAGGAAACATAATCATAATCTCATAGATCAAAACGAAGAGTTTCACCAAATGAAATCTGAATTCAAAAAGGTTGAAAACAGTTATAAAGAAAATATTAACTGCCTAAAGAAAGAGATTTCATTATTAAAACATGAACAAACAAATCTTGAAACTCAGATTGATGATCTATTGGTCAAATTAAAAGCTACAAGAGCAGAATTGGCAGAACAGAAAGTTCATGTTGAAAAATATGAATTTGCATCCAAAAAGCTGCAAAGACTTTTAGATGTTCAAGTTCATGACAAAGTTAAGACAGGTCTGGGGTACCATGCTGACCAGTACAAAACTGTTGCACCACCTGCTGACTATGTAGCCATTCATGAACCAAGTTTCAATCTTTCCAACCTTGATATGGCAAACCGAGATCTTGATCCTTCCGTGCAAGAATGCACTACTTCATCTGAGTCCACATGCTCAGACTCCAATGAAACAAATGAAGCCCCATTACTTCCCACAAATGAAGAAATTCTCAAAACAACCAAGTCTGACCCATGCATATCCGTCATTCCTTCAATACCAATACCTCTTGTATCAATACCAATACCTCTGGTATCAATACCAATACCTCAACCATCCAAACAAATCAAAATTAGCTATCCTCCAGAAGGAAGAAAGCTAAATGTTGAAAAGGGACAGTCTTCAACCTCCACAAATACTTAATACAAACCAGTCCAACCAAGGAAGGTGTTTGACATCTGTCATGCACCTGGAGAGAGAGCTCCATATGTTCAAAAGACATTGGAGGAAGCCACCTTTGAGCATAACAAAGCTCATCCCTGGAATTTTAAAGATTTGTTCAAGAGAAAAGATTATGTGTACTTCCAAAAGGACAAACTGGCTAAATCATGTTTTGTCTGTGGCAAATACAACCATACTGCCAGTACTTGCTTCTACTACCTTCAACAACAAAGAAACCTCAAGCAACATGCTTTTGAGAAGACAACCAAGAACAAAAGGGTAAGAAGCTTTGAAGCCAAGACAACTCAGTTCAGAAACTCTCTCTCCCCACTAAGGAAGCAGCTGCCAAAACCTCAACAATCTTGCATCATCTGTGGTGAATCAGACCGCTTTGCTGCAAATTGTAAATTTAATCCCTTCAACCAGATTCTTCATCAAGTCCCTCCTAACCAAAAGCCTATCAACAAAGGAACTTCCACAGAGAAACCATCTGGTAACAAGGTAAAGAAGGATAGGCATACACATGTTGTTAAACCATCAGCAGACAACAAAAATGTTGTTGATCAAGTAAAGCCCAAGAAACCAAAGGACAAGCCTTCAGCAACAACCAAGTCTGCTGCTGCTCAAGTAAAACCATCGACAAAAACAAAATATGTTGCTGATAAGCCAAAGTCCTCAGTAGCAACATCAGTTGCTGACATATCAAAGAAATATGGAAAACCACCACCTCAGCAATGGAAGGCCAAGATACCTCCAAGCATCATCATTGGTTCTATTGAATGCAAGCATGCTGATGCTGATGATCCAATAACACACTTTCCCAAGTTTATAAGCTCTTGGGTTCCTCCCTCTAACTAGATCTCTCTCATGTGCAGGGACAGCCAGGTCACAAGAATAACACGTGGGTTGTAGACAGTGGTTGTTCCAGGCACATGACCGGCAACAAATCCATCCTCTCTAAGTTCAGACACTTCAATGGAGGATATGTTGCCTTTGGGAGTGATTCAAAAAGAGGATCAATAACTGGATAAGGAACTATGTCCAATGAAAGGATGAGTATTGAAAGAGTAAATTATGTCAAAGAATTAGACTTCAATCTCATGAGTGTGTCACAGGTCTATGATCAAAATCATTGGATGCTTTTCACAGATAAAGAATGTTTTGTACTATCTCCTGGCTTAACCAAACCTCCTCTAGAGAAGATCCTATTGACTGCTCAGAGAAAAGATAATCTATATGTGCTTAACATGAATGGGGTCACTCCATCTGGTAGTATATCTTGTTTTCTGTCAAAGACATCAGTTGATGAATCCACTCTCTGGCACAGGAGATTAAGCCATGTCAATATCAAAACCATTAACAAGTTGGTGAAGGAAAATCTTGTCAGAGGGCTTCCTGACAAAGAATTCCAACTAGAAGATTATTGCATCGCTTGTTTGAAGGGGAAGCAACACAAGAGTTCTCACAAGCCCAAGACTTTGAATACAAATGACACTCCACTACAGCTGCTGCATATGGATCTTTTTGGTCCTAAAAATGTCATGTCAATGTGCAAAAGGTCATACTGTCTGGTGATAACTGATGACTATACCAGATTCTCATGGGTATATTTCCTGAGAACAACAGATGAAACTGCTGAGATTCTCAAATCCTACATTCTTAGGGTAGAGAATCAAAGCAATCAGAAAGTCAAAGTCATAAGGTGTGATCAAGGTACAGAGTTCAAAAACCACACCTTGAACTGTTTTTGTGAGAGCAAGAGCATAGAAATACAATACAATGCTCCAAGAACTCCTCAACAAAATGGGGTTGCTGAAAGAAGAAACAGAACTCTAATTGAATCAGCAAGATCAATGTTGGCTTATTCAAAACTGCCACTCACATTCTGGGCAGAAGCAGTCAGTACAACTTGCTATGTGCAGAATAGAGTTCTCATTGTCAAGCCTCTCAACAAGACACCTTATGAACTATGGTTCAAAAGAGTTCCCTACATTGGATTTCTAAAACCTTTTGGATGTCCATGCACCATTTTGATCACACATGGGGTCCTTCCTAAGTTTGGTGCCAAATATGATGAAGGATATTTTGTGGGCTATTCCTCTCAATCTAAGGCCTACAGAGTATTCAACTCAAGGACAAGAATTGTGGAAGAATCAGCCAATGTGGAATGTAGGGAACACATCGCATGTGAACAGGGAAAAGGCCCAGACTGGATCTTTGATCAAGACTCCTTCACACAAATTTTTGAGTCACTCATCTTCTCAAATATGGAGTCTACCTCTTCCAAAGCACCAGCTTCCACTTCTTCCTCTGACTACAGATTGGAGTTTCCTAGTCCCTCTATCAGACTGAAAAGACCATCTATTGATCCTCCATCTGTTGTGGAAGCTATCGAAGCCAGTGAAGCAGGAACCAGACTCTCAAATATCACCAATAGTAGCCTCTCTGAAAACGACAATCTAAATGAAGACACATCTGTAAATGCTGTAGAGGCATCTGCTGCTGCTGATAATTCTGATGCTGCTGTTGATATTGAAGATTCTTCCACCATGAATGAAGAGTTTCCTGATTAGAATCAGAGCAATCTTGAGCAAGGGATACAACTGGATGTGGCACAGAGAATCAACAAGGAACATCCCCTTGAAAATATCATTGGCCAAGTTCACCAAGGAGTTCTAACAAGAAGCAAATCTCATGAGGCCAATATATGTCTGTTTTCATGTTTTCTATCTCAAGTGGAACCCAAGAAGATAGATGAAGCTCTGAAACACAGCAGTTGGATTGAGGCAATGCAGTAAGAGTTGCTGCAATTCAAGAGACATGATGTCTGGAAACTTGTTGATCTTCCACCTGGTCAAACTGCTATTGGCACAAGATGGGTATTTAGGAACAAGCAAGATGAAAGAGGCATTGTCGTCAAGAACAAAGCCAGACTTGTAGCTCAAGGCTACACTCAGGAAGAGGGAATTGACTATGATGAAGTCTTTGCTTCTGTTGCCAGGTTGGAGGCCATCATAATCTTTCTGGCATATGCTGCATCCAAGAACTTCATGGTTTATCAAATGGATGTCAAGAGTGCCTTTCTGTATGGGAAGATTGGTGAGGAAGTATATGTCAAACAACCTCCAGGCTTTGTAGATCTTGCACATCCTAACCAAGTGTTCAAACTAGACAAAGCTCTATATGGTTTACATCAAGCTCCAAGAGCCTGGTATGAAACTCTGTCTGGATATCTGCTAAGCAACAACATCAGAAGATGTGCCATTGACCGGACCTTGTTTATCAAATATGAAGGGGGAGAAATCTTACTGGTACAAATCTATGTTGATGACATCATCTTTGGATCAACAATGAAGAAGTTGTGTAAAGACTTTGAGATCCTGATGCAGTCGAAGTTTGAAATGAGTTCAATGGGTGAACTAAATTTCTATCTGAGTCTTCAAGTCAAACAAGTACCAAATGGAATCTTCATCAGCCAATCCAAATATGTCAAGAGCATTTTGGAAAGATTCAATATGGCTGACTGCTCTGCTACAAGAAATCCTATGTAAGTGCACCATCAACTTACTCTAGACAAAGATGGTCAGGACACTGATCAACATCAATACCGTGCAATGATAGGGTCACTCATGTATCTCACTGCCTTAAGGCCAGATATCATGTTTGCAGTATGCCTTTGTGCAAGATTCCAAGCAGCTCCAAAGAATACACATCTTCAAGCTGTCAAGAGAATTTTCAGATACCTAAAAGGAGCCCCAAAACTTGGGCTATGGTACTCTAAAAATGATAAGTTCAACCTGTATACTGACAGTGACTATGGGGGATGCAACTTGGACAAAAAGTCCACATCAGGGGGTTGTCAGTTTCTGGGAGAAAGACTGATTTCATGGCAGTGCAAGAAGCAAACATGTGTATCAACTTCTACAGCAGAAGCAAAATACATTGTAGCTTCAAGTTGCTGTGCATAACTCATATTGATACAAAACCAAATGATGGATTATGGGATGACTTTCATGGCCACTCCCATTCACATTGACAACATGAGTGCTATATCAATCACAAACAATCCGGTGCAGCACTCCAAGGCAAAGCACATTGACATCAGGTATCACTTCATAAGAGATCAAGCTGAGAAAAAGAGAATCATTTTAACCAAAGTTCATACTAATGAGCAATATGCTGATTTGTTTACAAAACCTTTTTATGAAGCTAGATTTAGATATTTAGTTGAATCCATTGGTATGATGAACTTTGACTAAATTCTGTCTCTAAAAATTGTTTTATAAATGTGTTTGTCTTTTGTTATAAATAAAATTTATAAGTCAGCAGTACCCATTTTTGCTGCTGACAGGTTTAATTTTCAGTAGCAAAGAATTTGCCACTGACTGTTTTAAGTTATCAGCAGGAACAAGTTCCCTGCAGATGGCTTTAAGGCAATCAGCAGCAACATCTTTGTTGTGGATCATTACATCCATCAACAGCAATTGAGTTTGCTGCTGACAGACTTAACCATCCGCAGCAACCAAGTTTGCAGCGGATAGGCTTAACCATCTGCAGCAACCAAATTTGCTGCTGATGGGTAAAAATAAGTCCAAATTAACTTTTACCCGCTGTAAAAATACTTTCAGTCTTTACCATGATTGTTGTAGTGTATTACAGTTGTAACAGTAAAAAGTGAATAAGGTTGTACTGTACAAGTGACTTTGCTTTTTCCCTTCTCTGCCGTTATAACACAAATCAAATTTCTCCATAACCTCTTCACATTCAATTCCAACCTAACTCTCACCATTTTCTCTCAAGCTTTCACATCATTCAAAGCCTTCCATACTTAACTACCTTTCAAAAACCTTCCTCTTTCCCTCCAAACCCAACAACAATGGCAGAGGTAGACATAAACCAGCCCGATGACAAGTTCTCACCCTACCACAATCTCACCGCATACCTAATAAAAGGAAAGAAGTTCGAGGGGTTTAATGACATGATCGATTTTCTCTGTCGATCAAAGATACAGCATGCACTAACCGTCAACCCCACCATATACATCCCTCATATGGAGGACTTTTGGAGCGCCGCAGTCTACTCTACCGAACAGGGGATTCCCCAAATCCAATCCAAGGTAGATGGCAAAGATATCACCATCACTGAAGCTACCCTACGAAAACATCTCAAGCTTCAGGACGAGGGGGCCGCCATTTCATACTCAAGAGAAGAGTATATGAGGACATTTGTATCCATAGGGTACACTGGAAATCAGAACGAATACTCCATTGATAAGGCACTGATGGGCCCTACATGGAAGTTTCTATGCCACACTCTTCTACAATGCATATCCCAGAAGAGAAGTAGATGGCACCAAGTGAGCTCTGCACTTGCCTCTGCTTTCCACGGCATGGTCACTGGCCTAGGTTTTAACTTTGCACATCTCATATTTGAAGGTTTGAGATATAACCTTCAAGAAGGTGCAAAACAGAAATTCTATATGTACCCAAGGTTCTTGCAGGAGGTTTTAAAAAATGAACTAAAAGATCTTTCAAAACCTGTAAGAATCTATCTTATGCTGGGTCATAAAAATAATATTTTTCAAAGCATGAGAACTGTTTCTAAAAAGTTCTCAGGTTCAGTGTTCCATTGTTATCTACAATGATGAACATACAAAGTACCCAGGGTGACAGTTCAGCAATCCTAGCTGATACTGATCTCACACCCTCCACTTCAAAACCTGAATAACAAACTGCTTCCACTGTTCGAACCCATGTGCATACTACTAAGGATGCTCATGCACAAAAACTACTTACACCTCTTTTGGATGTTATCACTGCCCAACTGGAACACAGGGCCCCAGTTGTGGCAAAATATACCAGAAAAAGAAGCAAGAAGACTCTTTCTATTCTTGTCTCACAGGCCCAATCCCAACCTAAAAGCCCTTATTCAGAATCTCAACATTCTGATGAGAATATCAAAAGGGACAGCCAAACCATTAGAGAGACTTCCTTGGAAGTTTCTCTATTAGGATCAGGATCACATCCCGGATCCATAGAACAACCTGTTGAGCCATATCATTATTTTTCTTCTCTGAACTTAAGTGCAGAGGCACCTAGTCAAGATGATATACCTTCTCCAACTACCACTATTTCGGAGGTATTGATTGACTTGGCTGCTAATGAACCCAACCCAAGTTCATCACCTAAGAAGGTTCACTCTGGGAGTGATGATAGAGTGAATGTGGAAATGGTTGTCACTACTCCTGGTACATCATTTGACCAGGTGGACAGTGATAACATCACTAAGACCCTAACCACGTCAACTCACAGTGAGGGTGTTTCTCTTGAAACACTCTTCACTGAGAGGAATCCCAGGTGCCAAGAAAACCATGGTGATGGGGATGCAAAGGCTAGGCCTAAGGCCCCATCTTGTTCCAAGGATTCCACAACTGTGGATGAGGATAGACTGAAACTTCATAATTTGGAATTGACGGCCAGGGTAGCAATGATAGAGGCTGAAGTGTCCAAACTAAGGCACCAAGTCTCTATGCATGAAGCCCATCAATGCCCTCCGGTGACTACTCCCTCCCTTTTATCAGTGGGCACTCAAACAGATAAAACTCTATGCACTGATGCAACCAAAAAGGGGGAGATAGTTACTGCGAAAGATGATGCTGACAGCCTCGAAGAATGGATACAAGAGCAGGCTGCTTTTCAAAGTTCTCTCTTCAAACCTGCTTTTGTTCAAATCCATGACTTGCCAGACTCAGTAGATGAAGAGGAAGATATCACTGAGGATTGGAAGTTAGTTGTCCGAGCTGTTGATGAGGTGTTGAAGAATGAAAGTCAAAATGAAGACACACCTTCATCATTCAGCATACTTCCTGCTGCTGCAACCATATCAAGACAAACCATTTCCCCTCAATTCACACCGACTGCAAATAAGCTTGAATTTGAATCCATTCTAGCTTGGAGGTATGATGGTCTATCTGAGAGATTCTGGATTGGACGGGAGTTTGGTGGAGTAGAAGATCTGAATTGGAATACACTTAATCCACTTCAGGTTCTTTAATTGTATTGATGTATTGCAAAATACATCCGTTTTACTGTCTATTTTATTCCCACTTTGTGTTTGTTTTGCTTCGGTTTTCTTCTATAACTGCTTGTACTTAATATTTCTATATCTTATGGTTGTTAGGTCACAAAGGAAGCGGATATGATTGAAAACGAAGAAGAACGAGTTTCCAGTTCGTGCGAGAGGGCTGTGGATAAGAAAAAAAAAGAAACTTTCTGGATTTTTACCCGTGTCGCGTAGCGCGACAGGTCTTGGAATTTCGTCGCGCTACGCGAGGATTACAAAATGACAGAATTTCCCTTTTAATGATTGTCCGACTGTTTTGTCTTTTCTGGGGCCCTCGCGCTACGCGAGGAGTGTGCAAGATCCCGTCGCGCTACGCGACGGGTGGTTTTTCGCAGAAACCTCTTTTTAAGCCAAAAATTAGAAAACCCTAAAAGGGGAGACCACCTTGTGACGGAAAAAGACGAAAAGGAGGAACATTCTAGCCTCAAGAAGGTGATTGTGGACTAAAATCGGAGGAGGAGAAGTGGATATTGATCAAGAACAAGCGTTGGGATCGAAGAATTGAAGCCGGATTCACCTCGGGTTACATATTTTTGATTCGTTCTTGTTTTCTTGTCAATTCTAACATGATGAACATCCTAGTTACTTATTGTTTTATAATTTTGAACATGTTTCTTGGCTAGATTCTTGTTATCTACCTAGGTTTAGATGATTGCACATGTTTAACATTGGTTTTTGTTGGTTTTCGGAACTTTTGAATGTGAAGAACTCATGATGTAACAAACTTGGTTTTGATCATTGGATGTGTATGCGTATTTAGTATTATCAATTGAATGATTTTTCAGTCCTCATGTGCTTTGATGAATGTCTTTCATATAATAGGTGCATGATAGATCAATTGCCGTGTGTTTTTTATTATTGGATGGTTTGCTAGACGTAGTATTCCATAGGAATGAAATTCGTGAATTGGTAAATCTAAATATTCAACCAATCTTAATAGCTGTGAGGTGAGAGATTGTCGGTTTATCTCGTGTGTCTGATCGCTAGTTTAGAATCTTTGTGAGAAGGTCTGTCTAGTTCGTCGTTCACATCTTGTTTACCGAGTCCAATAGGAAATTCTTAGTTATCCCTTGCACTTAGGTGTATTGAGACTTTCGTGCTGTGAGGTAGATTTTCTAGCGGATACTTCTTGAGTAGACTGGATGACCTGTGAGGGGAACCCGTCCAGCCGGTGGTTTAACGGCTTTTAGGTCTCTTAGTTGACAATCCTTGAGAAGGGTCGAGGGTGCTCTAGGTTCCCTTTGAGTTTAGTATTTTAAGATCCCGGTATCACATCAGTTCCATTACCGATAGAACCTTCGTCAGACACGTGTAGGATTCGGGCCTAGGTAGTGCTTTCACCCTATTTGTTTTCGTTCCGTAGTTATTCTCACGCTAGTTTGTTTGTCCTCGTCTTTTCCTTTATTTTCTCTAGTTTATTATTTTTAGTTTATTTCTCTCTTAAATAAAAGAAAACCCCCTTTTTGTAATTAGTTATCCTGCATCTGAGTCAGTATTTCGCTGTACATACAGTGTCCGTAGGTTCGATACTCGGTCTTATCTATCTATTCTGCAAACGATCGGTACACTTGCCGTATTGTGCGCGTTAGTTTAGGTTTGTCCGTTTTATTATAAATATTACAACTTGTAGGTTTTTGCGTATAGTTCGTAGCACACCAAGTTTTTGGCGCCGTTGCCGGGGACACTTGGCAATAGCGAAATTGACTTTGATTTTAGGATTTGTGTATATTTTCTTTTATTTGGGTGTTTTAGATTAGGTTGTATTTCTTTATTTTTCTCTTTATTTTTATTTTTATTTATTTTGAAAGAAGAGGAAGATGTGGTGCGAGAATTGTGGTGGACCCCATTGGACGCAGCAATGTCAGCATTTTTATTCATATGGGTATTCTGCGCACCGGTACGATGAGAGATGTCAGGAGGATGATGCGTTGGCGAGATCGTACCATTTGATGGAGCTGATGGAGAAGGAAGCGAGAGCCAAAGACATCAAATGGAGAGCTGAGATGGATCTTCTGACAAGTCAGATTGAAGCTCTTAAACTTGCAATGGCTACATCTATGAAGCAGATAGAGGATCCTGTGATTGATGATTCATTAGAGCCGGAGACGAGAACGGACAGCGGAGTTTTTGCTATTTCCGATAGTTCTTCCCAAGTCCCACCTCCGGCTCGGCATATATTTGATTTTGAGGATCCGGATGTTGAAGAACACATCCAAGCTTATTTGAGGCACGATCTGCAGGCGGACAGACCAGCTGATGTGGAGAGAGACGTGATTTTTGCTGTAGAGGATACACTTGTTCCGAGTGTAGATGAGGCTGTAGTTGCTCACTTCCGAGCGCAGGAGGAGAGTCTTCACATCCCATCAGCAGAAAAAGTCAGGCAGATTGATTGGAGTGCCCGGTTTGCTGAGATGGAGGCCCGGTGGACAGAGGAAGGTGAAGTATTCGACACACCAGGACCAGAGACGTTAATGGACGAGTCAGTCCCACCTCTGGTTCAGCAGGATGTCCCAATTCAGCCGATTTCCGCATTGTGGGCCGATTCTGATGATGAGTTGGAGTTTTCATCAGATCTCGTGACCACAGAGCATCCTAATGATCAGATTGATGAGGAAAGTGAGAAAGACAGGATAGAGGATGACATGACGAAGGAGGAGGAGCATGCACTATCCTGGGAGTTTGAGTTTGGTGACGAGTTGGTTGGTTTTACAACTCAAGAGGCTGATGAGGTGTTTGACCCTGTTGGTGACATTACTACTCTCGAGACATTACTTTATGGAGAGCCAGCAGCGGTTATCGAGCAGTCACCAAACCGAGAGGATGAAGAAGAAGTGAAGGAGATGGAGCGACCACTTCTTGTTGAGGATGAGCAAACCCCAAGTGTGGGGATTGCTGATGATGATAGCCAGCTTGTGGATGACGACGATGATTATGGATCGCCACCCAGATCCAACGTGCCACGGGATAGGGTGAGAGAGCGCCTGGACCGGCGCATTTCAAGGACACAAACCTGGTCGATTAGAGGCCCTGCAGTTGTTCCAGACTGCAGAGACGACCATGCTCCTCATTACATGCATGGCATACAGTTCGGTCGAGGAAAATTCAAGTCTTGGTGGCCCGACTCGAGTCTGTTTCGAGTCTTCTGGGGCCTGGTTGTTGGATCCTTCCCGTCCATCGACAAGAGAATGAGATTGAGTAAAAATGATGGGAAGAGGATTAAGGAGAGGCCTCCTGATTGAGTTTACTTGCGAGGCACGAGTCTGGCTGAAGACTCTTCTGTAAACTTAGCGCTACTGGGAGGCAGCCCAGATTTTCGCTTTAGTTATTTATTTGCTTTATTTTAGCTGTCATTGTGTTTGTTGCTTCTCCTGTTCTGTGATTCGTCCTCATTATTATGGCTGCTTGTATTTTGTACATTATCTGTTTAGTTTAGTTTTATTTTTATTCTATTATTTGTGTCAGTGTTATGCTGCTCGGGTTTTGCTTGTTTTTGTTTTACAGGTTTGGTTTTTCATAACCCGTACTCAATCTCCATTCGGGTTGTGGAAAACCAGTTACATATGATTGGAGGTGCCCGACAACTGGTTTGGAGCACGATCGCGAATGGAATGCTATACGATCGTGCAGCGAGATTTGGATCAAAGGAATACATTGCTAACCAGCTAAGTCTTTTCCTTTTTTCCTTATCTTGTCTTTTTATTTATTTTTCTTTTATTTTTATTTTTATTTTTCCAGACTGTCTTCTGATTCCACATTGGGGACAATGTGTTGTTTTAAGTGTGGGGATGGGAGACTCCGTCTGGGTTTTTATATATTGAGTCTGTTTTTGCCTTATAGCTTAAAAAAAATTAAAAAAAAAATAAAAATAAAAAAAAAAATTTGAAATTGTTCCTGAATTGATTGTGAATTTATGAGAAAAATAATTTAGCAGTTCGTTGATTATCATTTAATTGAAACTTGTGGGAAGGAAATCATAGCAAACTTGTGATGTGTTGGTAGGTCTAGTTAGCTAGCAAGCCCTTGAAAAAATTTAATTAAGAATAATATTAACTTGTGGTTTCTACATTCCTTTAGGCCGATAGTGTAATTCCAACCGGTAGGGTGCGGTAGGTAAAGTCCTGATTTGCTCGAATCTTGTGTCTATAGAATCTCTAGTTTATTTCCCCTTTTTCCTCTGTTCTGCGATAGCAGAGACCTGGGAAAGGAGCGCGTCGCCCTGTTGCTATAGACGCATAACGGGTTCACGCTGCTGATCACAATTAAAAGATGCCCAAAAAGCTATAAGCTTATAAAAATAAATAAATAAATAAATAAATAAATAAAATAATAAATATGGGCCAGCTGTAAATTATTGCAGGTGATCTGATGGAAAAAACATAAGAGTATTTTATATTCACGAGTTAATTCGTTAAAATAGCTTATCATAACTAATCCTTGCCAAGCCCGAAAGTAGGTAGCTTAGTGCCAAGAGGATGTGGGTCACGGTTAATTGGGTAAATATATAAAATATTTTTGGCTTGTTTAGTTTCCTAGATTTAAAATGGACCAGTATACCAGCAATCATGGTTTCTATGTCGGTATTTCCCCTTGTTAATATGAAATGATTTAATTCGGGCTCGCTAATCTTTGATCTCTTTATTCTAATCTTTTTCAGGGACGAAAAAGAGTTAAGTGTGGGGATGTGATGTATTGCAAAATACATCCATTTTACTGTCTATTTTATTCCCACTTTGTGTTTGTTTTGCTTCGGTTTTCTTCTATAACTGCTTGTACTTAATATTTCTATATCTTATGGTTGTTAGGTCACAAAGGAAGCGGATATGATTGAAAACGAAGAAGAACGAGTTTCCAGTTCGTGCGAGAAGGCTGTGGATAAGAAAAAAAAAAGAAACTTTCTGGATTTTTACCCGTGTCGCGTAGCGCGACAGGTCTTGGAATTTCGTCGCGCTACGCGAGGATTGCAAAATGACATAATTGCCCTTTTAATGATTGTCCGACTGTTTTGTCTTTTCTGGGGCCCTCGCGCTACGCGAGGAGTGTGCAAGATCCTGTCGCGCTACGCGACGGGTGGTTTTTCGCAGAAACCTCTTTTTAAGCCAAAAATTAGAAAACCCTAAAAGGGGAGACCACCTTGTGACGGCAAAAGACGAAAAGGAGGAACATTATAGCCTCAAGAAGGTGATTGTGGACTAAAATCGGAGGAGGAGAAGTGGATATTGATCAAGAACAAGCGTTGGGATCGAAGAATTGAAGCCGGATTCACCTCGGGTTACATATTTTTGATTCGTTCTTGTTTTCTTGTCAATTCTAACATGATGAACAGCCTAGTTACTTATTGTTTTATAATTTTGAACATGTTTCTTGGCTAGATTCTTGTTGTCTACCTAGGTTTAGATGATTGCACATGTTTAACATTGGTTTTTGTTGGTTTTTGGAACTTTTGAATGTGAAGAACTCATGATGTAACAAACTTGGTTTTGATCATTGGATGTGTATGCATATTTAGTATTATCAATTGAATGATTTTTCAGTCCTCATGTGCTTTGATGAATGTCTTTCATATAATAGGTGCATGCTAGATCAATTGCCGTGTGTTTTTTATTATTGGATGGTTTGCTAGACGTAGTATTCCATAGGAATGAAATTCGTGAATTGGTAAATCTAAATATTCAACCAATCTTAATAGCTGTGAGGTGAGAGATTGTCGGTTTATCTCGTGTGTCTGATCGCTAGTTTAGAATCTTTGTGAGAAGGTCTGTCTAGTTCGTCGTTCACATCTTGTTTACCGAGTCCAATAGGAAATTCTTAGTTATCCCTTGCACTTAGGTGTATTGAGACTTTCGCGCTGTGAGGTAGATTGTCTAGCGGATACTTCTTAAGTAGACTGGATGACCTGTGAGGGGAACCCGTCCAGCCGGTGGTTTAACGGCTTTTAGGTCTCTTAGTTGACAATCCTTGAGAAGGGTCGAGGGTGCTCTAGGTTCCCTTTGAGTTTAGTATTTTAAGATCCCGGTATCACATCAGTTCCATTACCGATAGAACCTTCATCAGACACGTGTAGGATTCGGGCCTAGGTAGTGCTTTCACCCTATTTGTTTTCGTTCCGTAGTTATTCTCACGCTAGTTTGTTTGTCCTCGTCTTTTCCTTTATTTTCTCTAGTTTATTATTTTTAGTTTATTTCTCTCTTAAATAAAAGAAAACCCCTTTTTTGTAATTAGTTATCCTGCATCTGAGTCAGTATTTCGCTGTACATACAGTGTCCGTAGGTTCGATACTCGGTCTTATCTATCTATTCTGCAAACGATCGGTACACTTGCCGTATTGTGTGCTTTAGTTTAGGTTTGTCCATTTTATTATAAATATTAGAACTAGTAGGTTTTTCGTATAGTTCGTAGCACACCATGTATCTATCAAGCCGCATCAACACTTCTACAGATCTCTCAGCAGAACTTGCAATCGACAGGTTCTATGTCTTGATGGAGGATAATCTGCCTTGGTTTGAAAGATTACTAGAAGAAGCAAACAGGGTGGCCTATCCTGAACACCATGCAGAATCTTCAACAACATCATAACAAAGACTGGCTCAAGGATGTGACTTGACAAGGAGCAGTGCTTTAACAGAAGAAGAAGTTCTATGTTGGAGAAGATTTCCCTACAATGAAGTGGTTAGGGGCGTGGAAGTGCAAGGATGGTCAAGCACTGGGTCCTCTGGCTTTCAGTTCTTCTTAAGTGATGGATCATCTTTCACAATCAACAACATCCAAGAGATCCTGCTCTTCAATCCAGACTTCCTGAACAAGGTCTTTGATCTCAGAACACACATCTACAACATCAACTCCTTAGAAAGTCAAGCAATGATCAAAATTATCAAATCTTATCTTGAAAAGGAAGGATGGCTTGCAATGGATGACTCTGACTCTAACTCAAATCTATCCCTTCCCTCCTCACCAACTGTCATACTGAGTGCAGCAGTAGAGTCAAGAAAAGTGGTTTCTCAGCATGTCAAAGAAGCCTTCAAAGCTATACATGGGAGTGAATGGGAAAAGGAATAAAGTGAAGCAGTCCCTTCCTCTATGTCTATTCCTCAATTTGCCAATGAAAGTCAAAATGAAGACACACCTTCATCATTCAGCATACTTCCTGCTGCAGCCATATCAAGACAAACCATTGCCCCTCAATTCACACCAGCTGCAAATAAGCTAGAATTTGACTCCATTCTAGCTTGAAGGTATGATGGTTTATCTGAGAGATTCTGGATTGGACGGGAGTTTGGTGGAGTAGAAGAGCTAAATTGGAATACACTTAATCTACTTCAGGTTCTTTAACTGTATCTATCAAGCTGCATCAACACTTCTACAGATCTCTCAGCAGAACTTGCAATCGATAGGTTCTATATCTTGATGGAGGATAATCTGCCTTGGTTTGAAAGATTACTAGAAGAAGCAAACAGGGTGGCCTATCCTGAACACAATGCAGAATCTTCAACAACATCAGAACAAAGACTGGCTCCAAGATGTGACTTGACAAGGAGCAGTGCTTTAACAAAAGAAGAAGTTCTATGTTGGAGAAGATTTCTCTACAATGAAGTGGTTAGGGGCGTGGAAGTGCAAGGATGGTCAAGCACCTGGTCCTCTGGCTTTCAGTTCTTCTTAAGTGATGGATCATCTTTCATAATCAACAACATCCAAGAGATCCTGCTCTTCAATCCAGACTTCCTGAACAAGGTCTTTGAGCTCAGAACACACATCTGCAACATCAACTCCTTAGAAAGTCAAGCAATGATCAAAATTATCAAAGCTTATCTTGAAAAGGAGGGATGGCTTGCATTGAATGACTCTGACTCTAACTCAAATCTATCCATTCCCTCCTCACCAACTGTCATACTGAGTGCAGCAGTAGAGTCAAGAAAAGTGGCTCCTCAGCATGTCAAAGAAGCCTTCAAAGCTATACATGGGAGTGAATGGGAAAAGGAAGAAAGTGAAGCAGTCCCTTCCTCTGTGTCTATTCCTCAATTTGTCAATGAATCTGAAGCTGAGATCCCAACAGCATCTCTTACATCTGCTGTTGTGATTCATGAAGCTGAAGCAAATGCATCCAACAAAGAAAAGGGAAAGGGCATCATGACAGAAGAAGTATAAGAAAAACTAAAGAAGGAGAAGAAAGAAAGGGAGAAGATAAGAAGGGAAAGATAAGAAGAGGAGATGTCAGATTTTAAAAATTCAAGAAAGAAAAGCTATCATTCTCCTCAGAGAACAACAGATCTAGTTGCATGCTAGGCAACTGGATGCTTTGAAAGTTAAAACTCCTGCAGCTACTCAATTACACGAAGATGAAGCTCTAGCTCTTCAGCTGCAGGAACAACTGAATAAAGAAGAAGAAGAGAGAGACAAGAAAACAAAAGGAAGAGGCTAAGTTCAGGATAACCGACTCTAAACTAGCCAAATAAATGAGAGAGGAGTGGATAGAAGCTCTGATTTCTTAAGGTGGGGATGCAAACTACCTTGAGAAATTATCAAATAAAGAAATCTACAGAGCTTTCTTGGGTCAGCAAGGTCAATTGGCAAATAAGAAAAGGGCTGAAGAAGAAGAAAAAGCCAAACAGAAAACCAAGAAGACTATTGCTTTTAACATTAGGACCCATGAAGAAAGGAAGGTCATGATAGACTTCCTAAAGGCTAGAGGAGAAAGTGGAAAGAGGCTAGCTCCCATGAGTTTCATGAACCTGCAAGCCTTGTATTGCAAAGTAAAGAAGTAAGAGGAAGAAAGATTAGGGAAGACAGGCTCCAAGAAAAGGGTGATTACTCAAGCTGATGACAGAAAACCAAAGAAACCCAAGCCTACCCCCTTATCCACCCCTTACTCTATTCAATAACCTTCCACTCTCCCTCATAGACCTCCCTCCTCTCCACCCAAAAAGTTCAAATCCTCCCACCCAGCTCCTCCTCATCAACAGCCTCCCAAGAAGAAAATCAAACCTACTACCACACCAGAAGACTCAAGAGAAATTGTCGTCTGGTTCTACAACAATCAAGATCAATGGTTTGAGGTTTTTAGGGGAAGGGCAGAAGTAAAAAGGTCAATCTACAAATCGGTTGATGAGGTGATGCAGCTCCCAGATTCTGATCTTAGAAGAATGATGGAGCTGGGTGAAGCCAATGAGCCCGAGAATGAAGGTGGAAGGCATCTGTTGCTAGTTATCAAACATCACTTCAATCCTAGCAAAGATGTAATTTTTGATGCTAAACCTCTCCAATCCCACTTTCCATTCATCAGTTGGTCCTACAATGCTGCTAAGGATGAGTTCACTTTGATAGATGTCAAAGGACAGAAGATGAGATGTTCAAGCAATGCCATCTTCAAAATGTCAAGCAAAGACATCAAGACTCTATCTGAGCTTCCTCTTGACAATCCCAGCAAGGACCCGAAAGGCTATGAGGTTACAAGAATAGTTGTAAACACACAAAAGCTTCAGCAACAAAAGCAGTAAGAGAGTTTTGGTAGCATTAGTCTAGGGGAGTTTGTAGAAATAAAGACTGATGGCTACAAAATTCTCCAAGTACAACTGCTGCGGACTCCACAGTCTTGCTGCTGACCAACAAGCTGCTGCGGATAAGCTTGTTCGCTGCGGATAGTTGTTCTCCTGCTGATGAACAAATCTGCTGCGGACAGCCTTATCTGCAGAAGACCAGAGTTGCTGCGGATAGGCTTCTCAGCAGCATCAAACACTTAATGCTGCTGATAGGAAAATCATCAGCAGCTTTGGATAGTTGAGTCTTGTTGTGGATAATCAACAATGCTGCTGATAGTCGTATCCAATGAAGATCAATTGTTGCTGCTGACTAGCATTGCAAAAGCAACTTTACCACTGACAACTTTCTGCTGCAACTCTGACACACCCCATGCACAAAGAACATTACTGGTGCAGACAATAAAAGACAACAACGCTCTCCTTCCAAGTATCCAAGCAACGATGCCTAAGAAGATGTTTGATAAGTGACCAAAGTTTCATGTATTAAGAGGTGCAATATGTTATATTTATGCATTTTGATATGTGGAATACAAAGGTTTTGTGTAGCCATGCATGTGCAGGTGTTGGAAGCTTAAAGTATGATTTTGGAAGATATTAGGCGAGAGATGCAAGAGTCGGAAGAGACACGGAGAAAACGGGGCAAAATGCAGGGTCAGCGTAAGGCTACGCTGCTACAGCGTAAGCCTACGCCGAAGGCAAATTACAAACAGAAGCATCAGAGGGTCAGCGTAAGGCTACGCCATATCAGCGTAGGCCTACGCCTAAGTAATTTCTTCACAGCAGCTTCCAGTGGACCGGCGTAGGCCTACGCCCTCCCAGCGTAAGCCTACGCCGGATGCGTTTCAGACGCGGGGTTTGGGCGAAACAGTCGATTTTCAGTGTTTAATTGGGGGTTTCTTCCCCAAATTCGAATCCATCTTTTACACCACAGTTCTTGGGGCGATTTTGGAGTTCTTGGAGGATAAAGAATACGATTCTAACATCCGATTGAAAGATTGAAGATGATTTCCACCACCATGAGCGGCTAATCCACCGGTAATCATTCCCGGGTGGATTGTTTGTAAGTTTTTAGGGTTTTATCATGTGCTAGCTTTGAGAAACAATTCTTGTAATCGTTTGGTTTGAAACAGTTGAATCTTTGTGTTTAGTATGGTTATGAACTCACGGGAGTCGATAAATTCTTGCACCATTGACCCCGTTAGATGATAATTGCTATGAACTTTGATTTATGTTGAATCTATTGATTAATCTAATTCTATATTGCATACATTTTTCTCGATTTCATTCGTGATTATTGTTTTACACTATTTGCCGATGATGTATGAATGTTGATGTTCTTGGTTAGATTTGGTTAATTAGATTTGAATAACCATTCGATTGTTTGAACTCAAATGTTGGTGTGATAATTCCTAATTACTTGTGAACTTGAAACCCGGGTGTGATACCCTTTTAATTATTGTTTACAACTTAAACCATTTTGTTTGGTACTCGATTTGTTTGTTGAGTTTATAAAGTTTTCACTTAAATCATTGATTGTGTTTGGTCAGAAAGACCCGTTGTAACTTCATAATTTGCATTGTTAATTGAAGTTGAGCACCGACCACAAACTCTTCGTGGTTCGACACCCTTCTTACCCTAACTAGTTTAAGGTGATTAGGACACTCTATTTCTTTATCTTTGACCGGTCCCTTCGACACCGATCAACGTTTGAATAAAGTTAACCATTGTAGTATAGCTTCTAGTATACAAGATCAACAGCATGTGTTCGATCTGATCCTTAGAATCAAGAGTCTGTCTTGATTCTAAGTTACTATATAAGTAGTGTATCATTTCATTGTACAAGTGTGCTTTACCTAGAGGTTTTATTTGTAATGTAGTAACCATTGAAGCTTAATACAAATTGCATTTATCAGTATTCTTCGTGTTTACTTGTTTACATTGCTTAGTTGTGATTGTTTCCGCCAATCTCAACTAGAATAGAACCATCTTGTATTTATCGATCCTACAATCAGGGAAACGAACACCATCAGCATCATGATTATGCCCCATTTGCGATTCTGGTTCCATGCCTCCTGTGCTTCTTCTTGTGCTGCCATGAGCCGGTCCTTGTCAGCCATTCTGTCCTGCTGTAACAGCTCCATAGACTCAGTGATACCAAAATATAGAGTAGTCTTGTATAGTCACGTGACTCCACATTGACACTATTTGATCAGACAACTTCCCACGCTCCTCTTCATGTTTAGCCTTCCACTGCTGATACTCCTCCAAGTAGTCTGCAGGTGCTTCAACTCTACGTGAGGGTTCTTGATCGCGATGTCAAGGTCAATCAAAAACATTTATAAAAACTACTACTTATCTACCTTAGACTGTAGACAGGGAAGTAGGGTTGTCGAATCCACAGGGAATCAGTGGAAAGTTCAATTGTTTAGATTAACAAATTAGAATAAAAACACACAGATCAAATAAAGATGCAACCTCCTCCAAACTTCAGATTCTAGGTTTATGCAAAATTCAGTTGTTCAATTGGACACCACATAGACATAGTGTTGGAAAATTAGTTGAAACAGTAATTGAAGACAGATTCTTTGTCAGAAAACCTATACAACTAGTTTCGTCACAAACCAGTATAATTCAATCACTCAGTTTATGAATACCAAGTTACCCCCTTTAGTCACCCAACCCTGCTACTAGGTTTTGTCATCAACCGAACAAGATCGTAAAGCAAGCAAACTCAAAGCATAATCATAAACTGTTTAAATCAACTAATACATCAATCTCTCAAGTTATTGTCAGAAACTAACAAGATCCAAACATGAATAAACTGAATCAAATACAAAAACCTATACGAACCGTCCGCCTGGAGGAAGCCACAAGTGAATCACCCGCTCATGGTGAGGGAGATCATCTTCAATATTCAAGTGGGTGTGTGAATCCTCTCAAAATCGCCTCAAAGTGTGGTGTCAGAGATGGATATCGATTTGGGGAAGAAACCCCCAATAAAACCTAAAAATCGGCTGTTTTCCCGAAGTTCCGCGTCTGAAACGTACCCGGCGTAAGCTTACGCTGGGGTGGCATAGGCTTACGCTGGGGGCCTGAAGGCTGCTGTGAAGAAAACACTCAGGCGTAGGCCTACGCTGATGGGTCGTAAGCTTACGCCGGTGGCGTAGGCTTACGCCAGTTGACGTAGGCTTACGCTGGATCTGTATTTTGCCCCGTTTTCTCCGTGTCTCTTCCGACTCTTTCATCTCTCGTCTAATATCTTCCAAACTCATACTTTAAGCGTCCAAAACCTACACATGCACAGCTACACAAAACCTTTGTATTCCACATATTAATTTGCATAAATATAACATATTGCACCTTTTAATATATGAAACTTTGGCCACTTATCATATCCCCACACTTACTCTTTTGCGTCCCGAAAAAGAATTATGCAATGGAATCATAATTGAAACCTGCTCTCATAATCTCATACAATTAAAACATACTCACGCATTGACTGTAACAATTGGTATTTCTATCCGACTAAACCCAACCACCGATCTATTGAGCCCCCGATTATGTGATCTACTATCCTATTTATTACCAAGCAACAGTTTCTCTATGGGTCTCACATTCAGGAAGCTATAACTTAGTCTAATCCCATCTCAAAGTCATGTTTAGGCACGGGTTAAACCTTATAGATTTTCCACCACTATAAACACTAATTTACGAGTTTTTGAAAATTATGGGAATATGGATCGATGGATGCATGTTTTTGAGCTTTTTATATTATTTTATGAATGAACCTAACCCAGTGGTGTTTCAATCACGCTGGAACACGATATATGACACGTAGGCTGCAGTTCTTAAGCGATGAAGTACATAAGCTTCGGAGCATGGGTGTATTCTTCAAGTCACCATCCCGAAGGGAAACACGTACTCCTAACTTAGTCATCCAATATTGATCACTTAAGTCCCACCCATGGGTGTATCTTTCAAGTCACCATCCCGAAGGGAAACACGTAGGCTGAACTCAAGCTCTCAATTTTGTTTAATTAAGCTCATGCAAGATGGATTATGGATTGCGGGCGTCACCAATTTTCGGATTTATTTTCATAAAAAGAAAGTGGTGTGCCAAGTAATTTTTAAAAACTTATAAATTTTTGCTTATAGTGGTACCTATCACCCTATGATGACAGTTTTAACCTTGTCGAAGCCCCTAAGATAAGAACCCACAAGACATCCTGAATTGATTGTCAATTAACCCTAGATACAATATCATGATATTTAAGCTCTTTAGATCGGTTGGGCCTACCAAAACATTACAAATCAAACGCGTTTTCTATTTATTATTGTTTTTAATCACAAAAGCATAGTGTCCAATTATATCTATCATTTTCCATTTAGTTACAAAAATTCTGATCCAAGGACATTTTTGAAAATTTTTAAATTTTTATGGATTTTTCAATTTTTATATATATATACTTTTTTTTATACACACTCAGTCTCCCATCCCCACACTTAAACTCTACATTGTCCCCAATGTAGGATGAGAGACGATGAAAATAAATATGCAAAAATAAACTATATACAGAATTGGAAAGCACGCACACTCACTTGACAACCCATGAAAATTCCCCACACTTGGCCGGCTCACACACAAAACAAAGAAAACAAAGAAATGATTTCCTAACTCACTTTCGTAGGAATCACGGATGCATTTAGCATATGCATCAAGCCTTTTGAACCCCTCGGTAGCCCGAGTGGACGAGTTGAGTCTCGTGAGGGTTTCTATTGAACACACCCGCAAAGTTCATTTAACTAGACATGAATGTAAAACATACCTTAGGCTACCTCCTAAGAGTGCTAAGTTTAACGTCCTCAGCCAGACGCAGTGTACCTTGCTTGCATCATGGTGGTCGGGTGGGATGTTTGCAGTCCTCCTTCCCTGCACTTAAGTTCCTCTCATCATCATATGTTCTCCAAGCCTTCATAAACAGAGAAAAAAGTTCTTGATCTACATCATGAACTCGCGGTTTCTTCCCTTTCCGCTTTCTCTTTCTGACCCTTTTCTTCCCATTGTCTGGAGTCTCACCATTCTTCATCTCAGCTGACCTGTCAAACACAACACAAGCATTCTCGACTGTGTGATTCACCTTTTCAGGTGATCCACATTTGTTAGCTTTCGGGGTTGGCAAGTTTGAAAATATTTTAAGACTCATTTTCTGAGCCCCAAACCTCATCCTTATCATTCCCTCAGCACAATTAATATTTGCCTGAGCAGTGGCCAAGAATGGTCTACCCAAAATGATAGTTGGTTCTGTGTTCTTCACACAATCCAACACCAAGAAATCCACTAGGTAATAAAACTCTCCTACCTTCACAATCACATCCTTTACAATCCCCCGAGGATGTGCGGGAGTCTGATCAGCCAACACCACGGTGGTGTTAACTCTCTGTAATGAACCAAATTCATGCTGATCATACAGACTCCCTGGAATTATGCTCACAGATGCTCCAAGATCCAGTAATGCTCTATTCAATGTAATTTCACCTATTTGAATTGAAATAATAGGTGCCCCTGGATCTTGGAGTTTCGGAGGAAGGGTACCCGTAAACACGGCATTCACACTGACACTCAATTTTACTTGCTCGGGACATTTGTGCCGTCGTTTTCGGGTACTCAAACCTTTTAGACATTCAACATTATCAGGATCCTGTTTAAGCGTATTTAAAAATAATGAGTTAATTTTACGCTTCTCAAACTTTTCCCATCGTTCATCCTGTGTTGGATCTTTTTCTTTTAAAAACGGTTTGATTAGAGCATCTGGAAACGGGATTTTTACAGGTTTATTCACATTTTCAGTTTTCAAATTATTCTGTGAAATAAAATCTTGATTAGGGTCGGACTCAGATTCACTATGCTCCACCACTCTTTCTACAACCGGTGGTGGAGTCTGTTCACGAGCAGGATATTCCAATGAAGAATCGAAACTTACATCATTGAGGTGTGCACTGGTTGTGGTTTCAGAACAGGAGGACTGATGTGAACAGCAAGGCTTACCTACTTCCTTGATGAGTGACCCGACAATCCCAGATAGGTTGGCAACTAGATCTACCAAAGCTTGATGAGCTTTGTCCTGGCTCTCCTGTTGCTGAACCACTGCTTGTATCATCTTGGCCATCTCCTTCATATCTGACCGGATGACATCCAGTTCAGATTGATAGTTGTCTTGTTCAGGTGGCCTGCTTGGGTGGTAGTCTTGGTTGTAATCGTTCTGATAGTTTGGGTACTCAGGACCACCACCATATTGATTGTATCTTGGGCAATCTTGTGCCTAGTGGCCAGTGATGCCACAGTTACTGCATGGCTCATAGTAATACAGGTTATCATGATAATTTCTGTCCATGCTGACCTGCACAAGTAGCACACCCAAGTAGTTCTGAACGAAAAAAAATAAAACAAAATAAACAAAAAAAATAAAAACAAAAGTAAAGAATATCTTTTTGGGTGTTTGATAAGAATTAAAATCAACTAAAGATAATAAACTAAAGCAATAGAACTAAGCGCACCGATTCCCCGGCAGCGGCGCCATTTTTGATCGCGATGTCAAGGTCAATCAAAAACATTTATAAAAACTACTACTTATCTACCTATCTACCTTAGACTGTAGACAGGGAAGTAGGGTTGTCGAATCCACAGGGAATCAGTGGAAAGTTCAATTGTTTAGATTAACAAATTAGAATAAAAACACACAGATCAAATAAAGATGCAACCTCCTCCAAACTTCAGATTCTAGGTTTATGCAAAATTCAGTTGTTCAATTGGACACCACATAGACATAGTGTTGGAAAATTAGTTGAAACAGTAATTGAAGACAGATTCTTTTTCAGAAAACCTATACAACTAGTTTCATCACAAACCAGTATAATTCAATCACTCAGTTTATGAATACCAAGTTACCCCCTTTAGTCACCCAACCCTGCTACTAGGTTTTGTCATCAACCGAACAAGATCGTAAAGCAAGCAAACTCAAAGCATAATCATAAACTGTTTAAATCAACTAATACATCAATCTCTCAAGTTATTGTCAGAAACTAACAAGATCCAAACATGAATAAACTGAATCAAATACAAAAACCTATACAAACCGTCCGCCTGGAGGAAGCCACAAGTGAATCACCCGCTCATGGTGAGGGAGATCATCTTCAATATTCAAGTGGGTGTGTGAATCCTCTCAAAATCGCCTCAAAGTGTGGTGTCAGAGATGGATATCGATTTGGGGAAGAAACCCCCAATAAAACCTAAAAATCGGCTGTTTTCCCGAAGTTCTGCGTCTGAAACGTACCCGGCGTAAGCTTACGCTAGGGTGGCGTAGGCTTACGCTGGGGGCCTGAAGGCTGCTGTGAAGAAAACACTCAGGCGTAGGCCTACGCTGATGGGGCGTAAGCTTACACCGGTGGCGTAGGCTTACGCCAGTTGGCGTAGGCTTACGCTGGATCTGTATTTTGCCCCGTTTTCTCCGTGTCTCTTCCGACTCTTTCATCTCTCGTCTAATATCTTCCAAACTCATACTTTAAGCGTCCAAAACCTGCACATGCACAGCTACACAAAACCTTTGTATTCCACATATTAATTTGCATAAATATAACATATTGCACCTTTTAATATATGAAACTTTGGCCACTTATCAGTTCTCCAGACTCTCGAAGAGATGATGGACACACTACTCGGCAATCTTCTAACTTCACTATCTTCCCTAGCCAAGTAGTATTTTGGGCCATAGCCCTAGTGCCTCGGCGAGGTGTCTCCGGGTTTCGGTTCCATATGGGAGGTGGTGTCGGCTTCTCTTCAGATGAAGCATCGTCAGATAGCTCAACATGGTATCCAGTCATTGGGTGAGTGTTATCACTACTTGGCTCATAGCCAGACATCCTCACATGGCTCCTTCTTGAGTTAGAGATCTCTTGAATGCTAGTGGCGACTCGGGGACCTCAGAGGGTTCTTCATCACTGCTTTCTGCTGGTAGGAACCCGTTTCCGTAACCATTCATGGTTGAGGTGGCTAAAATATAAGAAGAAAGGTGAGTATGAACTATATATATGCATTAAATCTACATGCAATGCATACTATAGTTTAGAGCTTAAGGTTATAGTCTAGGTTTTCCAATGACCTAATTCATAACCAATGGCTCTGATGCCAACTTCTGTCACACCCCGTCTAAGGCGGAAACACGAGTTATGACAGTTGTATGGAAATCAAGAACACATTGTTTAATAAGAGAAACTTACTACGCATTCGTCATTTCCAAAATAATAGTTTACATGACATATTGTTTCAAAATACAAATTGAGAATTTTCTAACAAAAGCCATCCTAACAAAAGATTGTTTTTCTTAAAATCTCCATGTATTCGTATGCCATTCATAGATTACCTGAAAAATATGCTAAAAGTGGTCAGCTATAAAGCTGGTGAGTTCGTAGGTTTAGGTATAAAGAAAGAGTATAGACAGTTTCCACATGAATAGTTGTTATAATATGTTGGAGAATTATGGATGTGAAATAAGAAAAATATAAACATTGAGTCCGCAACTAAACTTGATGACCTAGTATGTTTGCCCCTGCTTAATGCCTTATCATGGAGCATTAATTCTTCCCCCAAAATTTTAAGAGAAAAAGGGGGCTACGAAGACTCACCTAGTGTTGGTGGATTCGTGTTCCTTTAGTTGAAGTATGTCCTACTCGGGTCCTACAACGATGGGACTCTATGAGTTTTATGGACTTAATGTCGGATTATGGTGTCACTTTGTACAAATGTGTAGTTCTTGGTTTCTTGTAAACTATATAGTGACATGTTTGGATTTACGACGGTAATCGCCAAGACGTTAGGAGATTGAATAAGATTGGCTTGTAATGGTAATAAGGTTTAGAAAATATGTCAAACTCTTGTTAGGGTATAGAAAGATCGGATGGATGGAAATAAGTAGAAGTCACACATGTTTAAAAAAGTTATTTTAAAAGTTTTGTTCTTGAGATCTCTCAAACCGTTTTAATAATAGATGTAACGTTTTGTTGGTTAAACTTAGTAAAACTCATAACTTATGATCAAAAGTACATGTGTTACGTTTTATAAGGTTTTGAACCCTTAAATAGTCTTGAAGAATGTTATTCTTAAAATTAGTTGTTTCACGACGGTTTTTGATGTATTAAACTTGCAAATATACTATGGTCGTGATTATTGATAAAATAGTAGTTTGATGACCGGAATAAACTTATTTTATTTACAAGAAGAGTTCCAAAAGTTGGTCGAGTAAAGGATGTGATTTTTAAAGACGTTTTATCGTTTGTTTCGGTCGTAAATGCCCAAAATAGGTTATAATTTCGAAAGCATAGTTATCTAACTCCTAATATCATAAAATTTAAGATGGAGTATTTTTATAGTAAGTCTAAGTTATTTCCAAAATATGAGAATTTTTAGAAGTCAAGAAGTTAAAGTCATATCTTTGGGTTAAAAACCGGGTTTTTAAACGGTGTACATTCTTGTTTAAGTTGCATGTGACTATTTCTACTTATTTAACTCACCCAACCCTTTTAAATATATGTTATACAATATAACAAAAGTAATTCCAACAAGTTTTTAAGTTTTTGACATGTTAGTGAAAAAGTCATCACATGATGCATGGTTTCGAGTCAACACAGGACATTTTGTGTTAATATTTCGTTATTATGACTTTCGAGACTTGATTTTTATTTTTACCCAAACTATATTATGTCCATATAAGTTTTTAATTGTGTAAGAATAACGGACATGAAAAATAAAGTGCATATAAAGTAAGTACATGAATTTAAATGGACTAGTTCTTGAGTGTTGAATGTATGTTTATGGTTTGGCTCTAACCATAGATTACATTTGTTTACACAAGTATGATGGTATCATAACACCTATAAACCTTTTTGTTATCAAGATCAAGATCTAGAGAAATATAAAGCAAAGACATAAAGTACACGGACTAGTTCTTTGATCTTTGAAGGTGTGTTTATGGTTTGACCTTAGTCATAGATTACCACTTGTTAACACAAGTATATGGTATCATAGAACCCATGAACCTTCTTGTTATCAAAGATCAAGATCTAGAGAAATGTAAAGCAAAAACATAAAATATATGGACTAGTTCTTTGATCTTTGAAGGTGTGTTTATGGTTTGACCTTAGTCATAGATTACCACTTGTTATCACAAGTATATGGTATCATAAAACCCATAAACCTTCTTGTTATCAAAGATCATGATCTAGAATGAATGAATGAAAGAAAGAAAGATAGAAACTTGATGAAGGGAATGCTTACAAGCTTGAGAAGTTCAAGGCTTTTAGAGTTGGTCTTGCACCTCCTCCTTGGCCGGGATTTTAGAGAGAAAAGAGTGAGAGTGTTTTGTGAATTTGGTACAAGTGAAAAGAACAAGGATTTGGTCTTGTATTTATAGGCAAAAGGTGGCATGGTTTGTTCAATTTAATAATAATTCATGAGATCACATTGAGATAAGTTATAAGACATGTATGTGAGGTTGAGTGTTGGTTTCAAGGGCGGCCGAAAATTGGGATGGGGTGGAGTGTGTGAGTGAGTTTGTAAGATCTTGATATGATGATATTTAGTGTAGGTGATTTTTGTACAAGAGATTATAAATGGTAGGTTTTTATAAAAATGGTGGCGTTTTATAAATATTGTAAGATTCTAGTCTTGCATAAATGTTTATATATATATGGATGTTACATAAAATAGATGAGATGTATTTATATAGTTATGTAAGAAAGATTTATAAAATGATTTATATAAAAGTCTTTATATAAATATGACATGGAATAAATGGATTAGGGTTTTTTAATCATATACCTATGATATGGTTTTATAAAATATGGATGGACATAGTTTGGGTAATAATACCAAGTTTAATGAGATTAGTGTAGTAATTAGACATTGTTTAGTTAGTTATACCAAGATTAGGGTATAATTAGGTTAATTAGTATGGAATAAGACCAAATTAAGTTAGTTACAATATGATTAGTGTATAACTAAGTAATATGTGTAAAATTAGACATAGTTTAACCTATTATAAGTGATTAGAGGCTTGAACTCTCATGCTTTCATGAAGTTAGCATAGTATAGATGGTAGACATAGTTTGTTGACCTAGTTTCATGTTAACTAAGTACTAGTGGGTGCACATAGAATATTAAAGTATATGGATAGTGTACGGACTATGAACCTGAAAATTGGGCAGATGTCACAATACTGGTGATTGGAAATTAAATGTGAAGGATGAAAGTCATAACCACGATCCTAGTCAACATCTTGAAGCGCACTCGTTTGCCAGGAGACTGTCTCAGTCGGAACAACTTTTGGTGGCAAAGTTGTATTCGCAAAACATGTTTCCATGAAACATTCAGGCAACTATAAGGGAACAAAACTCAGAGAGTAATTGCATTAAAAATGATATTTATAATGCGATACAAAAGATAAAAAAATGAAACGAGATTCGGTGAAACTCCAATGCAGGTTCTAGAGCATATGCTTTCTTCTAAAAAATACGTCTACTATACTCGTGAGGATCCCGACACAAATATCATGGAGGAGGTATTCTTTGTTCATCCGAAATCGTACGAGATGTGGCGTGCGTTCCCGCACATGTTGATGATCGACGCGACGTACAAAACAAACATGTATAGACTTCCATTTGTCTAAGTGGTCGGTGTGACCTCTACACACTAGTCGTTTTGCGTCGTTCATGCATTTTTATCTAAGGAAAGGGAGGAAAACTTCGTCCGGGTGCTAATGCAAATCAAAGGAATGTTGCAAAAGTGTATGGAGCTGCGTGTGATAGTAACAGATAGGGACAAAACTCTGATGAACGCGTGTGATAAAATATTTCTGGACAGTTCCAAGAACCTATGTCGGTGGCACATACACGAGAATATCTCAAAAAATTACAGGGCATCGTTTACAGACGAAGACTTGGCAAATTTCAAGTATTCATGGTTGTTATTGTGTGAGTCTCCAGTAAACTTCAACCGCTTTACGAATGACTGTATGCAGCCAAACGAGGAAGTAAGTTTTGAATATTTAATATTTTCAATATTGAATATTTATTATGGTTTAAATTATTTTTCTAGGAGTTATAGATTATATGACCAAAAATTGGTTGGACCATATAAAGAAAAGTTTGTATCCTCCTGGTCCAACAAAAACCTCAATTTTGGTCAACATACAACGAACCGAGTCGAGAGCCGGCATTCGCTCCGAAAGTGCTATCTTAGAAATTCTAACAGCTCTCTAGATAGACTTGTTGGGTTTTTTGATGAAATTGTAACAGATCAATATTTGCAATTACAGTTTGGGTTTGGAACAAACCTCATAAGGAAAATGGACAGCCATGTAGCTATTGAATTGTTTGATAACCTGCACGGTAAAGTTTCACATAAAGCTCTAAATTTGTTAGAAAACGAGTGGTACAAGTTATCACATATACAGAAACAAAATGCAACGTGTGGTTGCCAACTTTTCAGTAGTTGTGGGTTGTCGTGTGCTTGTCTTCTGGAAAATATCGAAGCTACAGGTCAACCTTTTAATATTTATCTTGTTTTTTCTATTTTCAAACTGTTCTCACTATTTCGTTCTAATACAGGTGGCAGAATCCCGCTAGATGCGGTGGACGTCTTCTTGAGGAAACTTGATTTAAAACCGTCATTTGTCGATGATAAAAATGTAGACATGGATAAAGTACTTGGTAAAGTGAGAAACAAAATTATGTCACAACCCGATCAGGTTAAAAACGTTTGCTGTCGAGAATCGCATGGGTAGTCTTTCTGAGCAAAAGTAGCAAGAAAGCGTCTGTGGTACAAGAAGATACTCGTGGTCGTCCAACTTTGAAAAAGAAACAATAAAGGAAATAGGATATCGCGAGAAACAGCTCGTTCACAGGATCCCAACAAAGCAAATGTGACCCTGCGAGACACAGCTCGTACATTGCATCATAAGACTCTCGACAAGTGAGTTCAGTCATTCAACATCGTCGTTAAACAAAGGGTAAAGTAAAGCAACCACAAGATGATAACGCCCATCTTGGGTTTCCATTGATTATGGGAAAGATGCGGTTAACAATATAAATTGTTTTAAGGATTCAATTCCATCTTTATTTTATCCGTACATTTCACATATACAGGATGTAAATCCCGACGGTAACTGTGGTTTTCGATCGGTAGCTTTGGGCTTAGGGTTAAATCAAAACCGGTTGCTTTTTATTCGACAACAACTTCTATAGGAGATGGACAATTAAGAAGAATGGTGGAGAACTACTTTTGACAGAGTCACGTTTCAAGAATATGATAGGCTACGTCACACGATAGATTGGCAGGATGTGAAAGCCGCACCAGTTAGTCATTGAATGTGGATGCCATACACAGGACTCCTAATTGCTCAAAGATTTGGGGGTGATTTTTCCTCTTTTAAGTATTGTCGGTAATCAAACATTTTTTTCCATTGTGGTTTGGTCCTAACGTTCACGCTCAACATCAAATCGTATCGTTAGTTCACGTCAACAATGCTCATTTCATCCACGCCAAGTTAGACGGAGATTTTCCGATTCCCATGCCGAATGCACTTTGGAATTTGCACCGAAATGATGATGCAGCAAAATGGGAAAATATATACATTGATCGTATTGAACGATTTAAGAAAATAATGGCTACTAATGGACCTAGATTTCCACAATTCGTCACGAATCACGGATGATGTTTGTTTAAAATTGTATTTTAATTATTTTAAATTAATTTTATGGTCATTTTAATTAGTTTTTTTACTAATTTTAATTTAATTTTAATTATTTTTAATTAATTATAATTATTTTTTTATTAATTTTAAAGTAACTTTAAATAATTTTAATTAATTATAACTATCTTTAACTAATTATAACTAATTTTAATTAATTATAACTACTTTTAATAAATTTTTTAATTAATTATTCTATACGCCACGTATAGGCCAATACGTGGCATATAGACTTTAAATGGAGGGAATTCTTAATTCTTCAAATTTCAGATATTCAAAGGCTATACGCCACGTAGGGGGCAATACGTGTCATATAGAATACAAAAGGTTGGAGGCTATACGCCATGTATTGCCCTATACGTGGCGTATAGCCTTCTGATAAACCCAGATCATGCCTCGTACAGTCCTAAACGATCCAAAACAAACACACGCAAACACATACGCGACCCGGCAATAATAGCTCGTTGATTTTGATTGCCGTCTCAAGAAAATTTCGTAAAGGTACGTATCTCAACTCCCATTCAATAATGTTAGGTTTATATTGATTATTAGCGGGTAAAACTAGGTAGATTATGACTTTTTAAAACTGAAACTTAAGCGCTATACGCCACGTATAGCACCATACGTGGCGTATAGTTCATCCGAGGAAGACGATGAAACCATACGCCACATATAGTGTTATACGTTGCGTATGGCTCAATGTTCTCGGCAACTTGGCCTGCGTATGGCTTGGGTTGCCTGCGTATGGTTTGGTTACTCGGTAATAGCCTATACGCCACGTATAAAGCTATACGTGGCGAATGGGTATTTAAAAAAAAATAATTTAATATTATTATATATTATTTATTATTATTTTATATTAAAAAAAACAATTTATTATTATTTTATATTGTTTATTATTATTTTTATATTAAAAAAACAATTTAATATTACTCTTATTATTTTAAAAAGAAAAAACAATTGAATATTATATATTATTACTTTTATATTAAGAAAACAATTTATTATTATTTAATATTATTATATTATATTTTTATTAATAAAATAATTTATTATTATTTTATATTATTTATTATTATTTTTAAAAAGAAAAAAACAATTGAATATTATTTTATTATATTTATATTAGAAAACAATTTATTATTATTTTATATTATTTATTATTCTTTTTTAAAAGAGAAAACAATTTAATACTATTTTATTATTTTCAGACATGGCGGATAACGAGGATGATATTGATATGGACCAGTTATATGATCTCGCGCACTACCCTATTTGGATTTTCCACCCGATTCGGAGTCATTTGGTCGGTGCCAGAAGCTCCAGGAGATGCGATGGGCCCAGGGACGGCGGTCGACTGGGGTTTCTAGAGGAAGTCCAGTAGGCGGAGCGGGCCAGGGCCATCATCGGCGAGGACACACCATGGGCTCGTCTTTTTTATTTTTCTTTCACGGATACCTACCGAGAGGTGGTCGTCGAGTTTCTATTGACGTTCATCTACTCTGAGGCCGGGCTGGAGTCTCTTCCCGGGCACGCGCCGGATATGGAGTCGGATCAGGTTACATTCCGTATTTTTTGTACCGTTTACCGGCAGACCCTCCGTCAATGGGCCGTCATGACGGGCTTGTACTACGAGCCCGAGACGGTCACACCACTTTACACCGAGGCGGTGACGGAGGTGGACAAGGAGGATCTCCTTGTTTTTTGGGGTTTGATTTCCGATAGTCTTTGGTTGGGTACCAAGGGGAGGGTTTCGGGGATTAGAGACCCTCTGTATAGATATCTGCACCGGCTTATTTCGACGTCGATCGCACCGCGTCTGAAAAACCATGAGTGGTGCACTGATAGAGACCTCTTCTTTCTCTATTGCCTGCTTACTGGCAGGCGGTGCGCCCTATCCACATGCCTGGCACTTTATTTTGCATCTGCCTATATGCAGTAGAAGCGCGGGCTTTTGTATGGCGGCGCTTTTATCACTTATATCATGTGTGCGCTTACACCATGGCATGCACATGATCCTGAGATGCTGCCGGCCATTCCTCCTGTCCGATTAGACCGTCGCACGGCGAGTGGCATGCACATCACACACTGATTGCCATGGATCGGCCTTCGGTTCGTCGGTGCCGTCGAGGACAAGGTTTGGGTCCCGGTGCCGTTGCCGCAGATGCCGCGACAGGGGGACCCGCCTATGCCTGATCCGCTACAGGGTGTGGCGATAGGGGACGGGCCGCCGCACGTCGAGCCCATCCACGACCGGCCGCCACAATATCCCCGACACGTACGTCGGCCTGTTAGTCTGGACATGTCTACCCATGCATTGCTTGATGGACTTGTTGCCGACTCTTGGCGACAGGCTCGTCAGAGCGATCGCATAGAGGACCTGATGATGTGGGCGGTTGGCCGCCTCGTAGATCTGTCACGAGCCGCTGACATCGAGCCACCACCACCACCGCCATGTCATTATCCGGAAGACCCCGTTCATGATGAGGGCGGGGTGGGTCAGGATGCCAGCGAAGCGGGTCAGGCTGACGGCGGAGCCGGTCATGTTTAGTTGTTTTATTTGTATTTAGTTTGTTTCGTTGTTATGTGTGTAAAAACATTTTGGTATATATATTTAATTTTTTGATGTAATGTATATAATATTTTGTTTATTTGTTTGGTTGTAATGTTTAGTATTTGGTTTGGTTGTAATGTTTAATTATAAATGTTAAAACATAATAAATGTTTAAAAAAATAAAAAATAGATAACAAACTTATATTAACAAAATTATATAAATTAAATTAAAAAAAGATAATTAAATAAAAAAACCTATACATGGCGTATAGGGTAATACGCCACGTATAAGATTCCTAAATTTTCAAATCTTCCAACTTTTCGAAGCAAAAATACAACCCGTGACCCATACGCTGCGTATGCTCAATACGCCACGTATTGGACCCAGACGTCAGACAGAGAATGACACGTGACATTCTGTTGTCAAAGACTGAACCCTATACAAGAGCGTATACAATAACTGCATGTCCAATTAACAATATTACATGTCCGGTTAGAATCACCCATTTAAAATTGCATATCGATTATTCAAGTACAATGATTACACATCTCGTCTTTTTCATTGAATAATTTTAAATTATTGGATTCCGTCCTCATTACCAACTAACGTTAAAATTTTAATTATTTTTATGTAACATGACTATTTTAACTTTACTATTAAAAAGAAAAATAAACTTTGAAACCCAACCCCTACCTAAACTCATGATGTGATCGGTCATTGAAAATCCATAGTCATTGGTATCGTACAATTTTGTTAAACAATTTGGTTTTATTATAGGGTGATTTTAACTACACACGGAATATTGTTAATTGGATCCGTCGTCACACTATACGCCCTCGTATAGGGCAATACGAGGGCGTATAAAGTTCAGTCACTGACAACAGAATGACATGTGTCATTCTCTGTCTGGCGGCTGGTCCAATACGTGACGTATTGATCTATACGCAGCGTATGAGGCACGGGTTATATTTTTGCTTCAAAAGTTGGAAGATTTGAGAGTTTATGAATCCTATACGTGGCGTATTGACCTATACGTCACGTATAGGTATTTTTTATTTAATTATATTTTTTTTATTTTTTTTATATTTTGTTTATTTTTATTTTAATTTATATAATTTTGTTAATATAAGTTTGTTATCTATTTATAAATTTTATATATTTTATATTTTTTTTAAACATTTATTATATTTTTACAGTATACCCAAACAAAATATTAAACATTACAAACCAAACAAAATATTAAACATTACAATCAAACAAAATATTAAACATTACAAACCAAACAAAATATTAAACATTACAATCAAACAAAATATTAAACATTACAAACCAAACAAAAAATTAAATATATACATCAAAATGTTTTACATACATAACAACGAAAGAAACAAAGTACAAATAAAAGAACTAAACCTAACCGGCTTCGCCGTCACCCTGACCCGCCCCGCCCTCATCCTGAACGGGGTCGTCCGGATAATGACGTGGCGGTGGTAGTGGGCGTGGCTCGATGCTGGTGGCTCGTGACAAATCCACGAGCTGTCCAACCACCCACATCATCAGGTCCTCCATGCGATCGAGTTGACGACCCTGTCGCCGTGAGTCGGCAACAAGGCCATCAAGCAATGCCTTGGTAGCCCTCTCCAGCCTAACAGACCGACGTACGTGTCGGGGATGCTGTCGCGGATGGTCATGGACAGGCTCGACGTGCGGCGGCCCATCCTCCATCGCCACACCCTGTAGCAGATGAGGCATAGGCGGGTCCCCCTATCCAGGCATCTACGAAAATGGCACCGGGACCCAAACCTGGTCCTGGACGGCCCCTACGAACCGAAGGCCCGACGGGAATCGGTGCGTGATGCTCATGTCGCTCGCCGTGCGACGGTCTAATCGGACAGGGGGAATGGACGGTAACATCGCCGGCTCATGGATGTCAAATGGTGTAACCGACCACATGATCTGCGTGATGAAAGCACCGCCATACAAAAGCCCGCGCTTCTGTCGCATATAGGCAGATGCAAAATAAAGTGTCATGCACGTGGATAAGTCGCACCGCCTCCCAGTAAGTAGGTAATAAAGAAAGAAAAGGTCTCTATCAGTGCACCACTCATGTCTTTTCAGACGCGGTGCGATCGACGTAGAAATAAGCCGATGCGGATATCTATACAAAGGGTCTCTTCCCCTTGGTACCCAACCAAGGACTATCTGAAATCAAGCCCCAAAAAACAAGGAGTTCCTCCTTGTCCACCTCCGTCACCGCCTCGGTGAAAAGTGGCGTGACCGTCTCAGGCTCGTAGTACAAGCCCGTCTTGACGGTCCACTGACGGAGAGTCTGACGGTAAACGACCCCAAAAATAGAATATGAAATATGATCCGGATCCATATCCGGTGCATCCCCGGGAAGAGGCGCCAGCCCAGCCTCTGAGTAGATGAACGTAGAAAGAAACTCGACGACCACCTCTCGGTAGGTCTCCGCGAACGAAAGATTAAAAAGACGCGACCATGGCGTGTCCTGGCCGATGATGACCCTAGCTCGCTCGGCCTCTTGTACCTCCTCGAGGAGCCCCCAGTCCACCGCCGTCCCTAGGCCCAACCGCACCTCCCGGAGCTTCTGGCACCGGGCATACGCCTCCGAATCGGCCGAAAAATCCAGAAAATGGTAGTGCGCAAGATCGTCTAGCTGCTCCATCTGAATATCATCATTATGATCCGTCATATCTGATAATAATTAATTGTTTTTAATTTTTTATTTTAAATAATAGTAAATAATTAATTGTTTTTATTTTAAATAATAAACAAAATATTAATATATTGTTTTTATTTTAAATAATAAAAATAAATAATAATAATATATTGTTTTTATTTTAAATAATAAATAAATAATTTTTATTTTAAATAATAATAATATATTGTTTTTATTTTAAACAATAAATACTAATAATAATTATTTTTTTTTAAATGATAAATAATAATAATATATTTTATTTTAAATAATAATAATAATTTTTTTTTAAAAACCTATACGCCACGTATAGCTTTATACGTGGCGTATAGGCTGTTACCGGGTAAACCATGCCATACGTAGGGCCGCCAAGCCATACGCAGGCCAGTTACCGGGCAAACTAAGCCATACGCGGGCAACCAGCCCATACGCTGGCCAAGTTGCCTAGAATACGTGGCGTATAGTTCGTCAGAGGAAGACGATGAAGCCATACTCAACGTATAGATCTATACGTGGCGTATGGCTTCATCGTCTTCCTCTGACGAACTATATGCCAAGTATGGCCCTATACGTGGCGTATAGTTCTTATGTTTCAACCTAAAAATCGCTAATCTACCCAGTTTTACCCGCTAATATTAAATATAAACCTAACATTAATGATCGTGGGTTGAGACACGTACCTTTATAAAGTTTTTTTGAGACGACAATCCAAATGAACGAGCGTTTTCTTGCCAGGTCGCGTATGGCTTTGTGTGTGGTTTTGGTTCGTTTGGCATTGTACGATGCGTTTTCTTGGTATATCAAATGGCTATACGCCTCGTATAGATCAATATGTGGCGTATAGCCACCAACTTTTGGTATCTATACGCCACGTATTGATCTATATGATGCGTATAGCCTTTAAAATATCTCAGATTTGAAAAGTTTGAATTCCCTCTTATTCAATTCTATACGCCACGTATAGTTCTATACGTGGCGTTTTAATTAATTTTTAATTAAAATTAATTTTATTTAATAATTAATTAAAACTAATAAAAAATTAATTAAAATTAATTTAAAATAATTAAAATGACAAATAAAATTAATTATATTTAATTAAAAATTAATTAAAACTAACAAACATCATCCATGGTTCGTGACGTATTGTGGAAATCTAGATCTATTAGTAGTCATTATTTTCTTAAATCGTTCAATACGATCACTGTATATATTTTCTCATTTTGCTGCATAATCATTTCGGTGCAAATTCCAAAGTGCATTCGGCATGGGAATCTGAAAATCTCCGTCTAACTTGACGTGGATGAAATGAGCATTTTTTACGTGAACTAACGATACGATTTGATGTTGAGCGTGAACGTTAGGACCAAACCACAATGGAAGAAATGTTTGATTACCGTTGATGCTTAAAATATGAACAATCACCCCAAATCTTTGAGCAATTAGGAGTCCTGTGTATGGCATTGACATCCAATGACTAACTGGTGCGGCTTTCACATCCTGCCAATCTATCGTGTGACGTAGCCTATCATACTCTTGAAAGGCGACTCTATCAAAAACAGTTCTCCACCATTCCTCTTTATTGTCCATCTCATGTAGAAGTTGTTATCGGATAAAAAGCCACCGGTTTTCATTTAACCCTAAGCACAAAGCTACCGATCGAAAACCACAGTTACCGTCGGGATTTACATCTTGTATATGTGAAATGTACGAATAAAATAAAGACGGTATCGAATCCTTAAAACAATTTATATTGTTAACCGCATCTTTCCCCATAATCAATGGAAACTCAAGATGGGCGTTATCATCTTATGGTTGCTTTCCTTTACCCTTCGTTGAACGACGGTGTTGAATGACCGAACTCGCTTGTATAGACTCTTGTGACGCAATATACGAGCTGTGTCTGTAGGGTCACATTGGCTTTGTTGGGATCCTGTGAATGAGCTGTTTCTCGCGACATCCTGTTTCCTTTGTTGTTGCTTTTTCAAAGTTGGACGACCGCGAGTATCTTCTTGTACCTTTGGCGCTTTCTTGTTACTTTTGCTTGAAAAGACCACCCCTACGATTCTCGACAGCATACTTCTTTTGACATGATCGGGTTATGACATAATTTTGTTTCTCACTTGACCAAGTACTTTATCCACGTCTACATTTTCATCATCGATAAACGACGGTTTTAAATCAAGTTTCCTCCGGAAGACGTCCACCGCATCTAGAGGGATTATGCCATTTTCCTTATGAGGCTTGTTCCAAACCCAAACTGTAATTGATAATACTGATCTGATACAATTTCATCAACAAACCTAACAAGTCTATCTAGTGAGCTGTTAGCATTTCTAAGATAGCTCTTTAAGAGCGAATGTTGGCTCTCGACTCGGTTCGTTGTGTGTTGACCAAAATTGAGGTTTCTATTGGACCACGCGGATACAAACTTTTCTTTATACGGGTCCAGCCAATTTTTAGTCACATAATCTATAACTCTTGGAAAAATATTAAATATTGAATAAATATTTAAATATATAATAAATATTCAATACTGAAAATATTAAATATTCAAAACTTACTTCCTCGTTTGGCTGCATACAGTCGTTCGTAAAGTCGGTTGAAGTTGTACTGCTATATATCTGGCATTGGAGACTCACATAATACCGACCATGAATACTTGAAATTTGTCCAGTCTTCGTCCGTAAATGATGCCCTACAATATTTTGCGATATTCTCATGTATGTGCCATCGACATAGGTTCTTGGAACAGCCTGGAAATATTTTATCACACGCTTTCATAAGAGCTTTGTCCCTGTCTGTTACTATCACACGCGGCTTCATACACTTTTGCAACATTGCTTTTATTTGCAGTAGCACCCAGACGAAGTTTTCCTCCCGTTATTTTGATATAAATGCATGAGCGACGCAAAACGACCGGTGTGTGGAGGTCACACCGACCACTTGGACAAATGGAAGTTTATACATGTTTGTTTTGTATGTCGCGTCGATCATCAACACGTGCGGGAATGCACGCCACATCTCGTACGATTTCGGATGAACAAAGAATATCTCCTCCACAATATTTGTGGCAGGATCTTCCCGAGTATAGTAGACGTATTTTTTAGAAGAAAGCAGGTTTTCAGAATCTGCATTGGAGTTTCACCGACTCTCGTTTCATTTTTTATCTTTTGTATCGCATTATAAATGTCATTTTTAATGCAACTACTCTCTGGGTTTTGTTCCCTTATAGTTGCCAGAATGTTTCGTGGCAACATGTTTTGCGAATACAACTTCCCCACCAAAAGTTGTTCCGACTGAGACAGTCTCCTCGCAAACGAGTACGCCTCAAGATGTTGACTAGGATCGTGGTTATGACTGTGATCCTTCATCGTTAATTTCCAATCACTAGTATTTTCTTGATACTCTCCTTCCAATTTAAAGGGACAACCTATTTTCTTGCTACCGGCACGTCTAACCGTGGCAGTAGACGCACGTTCGCCGTGACGGTCACACACAAGCAACACCTTGATAAACGGTTCTGTTGGATCGTCGCCTTTCTTCCTCGATCGTCGGGTGACAAGGACGTAACCATTCTCACGTCCTCTTCGGATAGCCCAATCCAAAAACTGTTCACGAGACTGAAAATTCTGGTCAGTTTTATACGACACATTTTGATGGTTTTGTTCTTCGTCTTCGGAGTCGTCGGTTTGTTGTGTCGGGTAAGAGACTTCACCGCACACGAAGTTGTTAGTTTGTTGTGTCGGGTAAGAGACTTCACCGTATACGTAGTCGTTCGTGGGTTTTGTAAGGTAAGACGGTTCACCGTATACAAACTCGGGATTGCTCAGTGGCTCGTTCAAATCTGGAAGCCTTACCCGTTGATTAGAATAAACGTCGGACGAGACCTCCTCTCAGTTCACCTCTTGAACGCCAGAACTTTGCGGGTTGTTTTCCAGTGACTCGTTAGAATATATCTGAAAACCGTAGTTACCATCCCACCACCAAGACATGTTTATAATTTTTGAGAGATTGTTTGAAATTTTTTTGAACGATACGTTCGAATGAGAATTTTGCATGGTTAAATACACAAAATTTGGGCCCTATACGCATCGTATAGGGAAATACGGTGCGTATAGGACTTGGGTCAAACCTGGTCAAACCTCGTATACGCATCGTATAGGACATTACGATACGTACAGGGTACGAGGTACTTTCTGCAACTAGTCATCCATCACATCTTTATACGCCGCGTATAGACCTATACGGAGCGTATAGCGAGGTGATGGATGACTAGTAGCATAAGGTACCTCGTACCCTAAATTGTATCGTATTGCCCTATACGATGCGTATAGGGTTGGAATGACTAGGTTGTACGAGGATGTCGGGCATAGGAAATTGTGAAGGGCTATACGAATCATATTGACCTATACGATGCGTATATGGTCAGGTCCAAATAGCAATTCTCGTGTGTCATTAGTAGTCCCCTTATTATATCAGGTTTATGTGTTTGAATAAACCATTTTTTTATTATATTCGATTAAAAATCCATTGAGTCATTGGTATTGTACCATTACCGGTCGGTAACTAGTTTGAATCTAGAGTAAATTACAGATATCGTCCTTTAAGTTTATACCTTTTTTTTTAAATCCTGTCCTTTAGCAAAAAAAATTATCAGGTATCATGCTTTACGTTTAAATTTGTTGCAGTTTACGTCCTTCGGTCTAACTGACGTTAATTTTTTCAATTAACTCAAGTCATATGCCACTCACATGAGGGAAAAATAGTGTTTTCATCTTTTAAAGGACTATTTGTGTAATTAACTCAATGTTATTCATCTCTCTACCTCCAATCTCTCCATCCAATTGTAACTCATCCCCAAATCCAGCAGGAAATCATGGGGTTTCCAAAATCACTCACGCACAACTTCTGCTAATTTGAAGATTTTGGACCCTAATCAACTTCTCCCCAACCCATTAGCCTCAATATGAGACAACTGATCCAAAAAACGATCAAAACCCAAACCTAACAAAAACTCCGCCATAACGGAGGACGATGACCGGATTAAACGATGATCTATCACCTATGTTCCTTCTCGCTCGCCTGAGCATCAGAGGGCTAGGGCTAGGGTTAGGGTTTTGCTCATTTAGGGCAAATTAAAGACGACTCTGTGTTCCTTCTCGCTCGCCTGAGCATCGGAAAACGGCGATGGATGGATTCCGACAACATTGATATGGTGGTGGTGCTTGTGGTTGCAGGAGGCTAGGGTGGTGGTTGGCTAGTGGTGGCGGCTGCTAGTGGTGGAGAAAAAGTAGAGAGAGGGAGTTGAGAGAGAGAAGAGAATTGAGAGAGTGTGAGAGTTATCTTTATATATTTTTTTTTAATTTCAGAAGAAAAAAATTATGAGTAAAAAACTAAAACACCTCATGTGCAAGACACATGACTTGAGTTAACTGAAAAAATTAACGCCTCATGTGCAAGACAACAAATTTAAACGTAAAGGATGATACCTGATAATTTTTTTGCTAAAGGACGAGATCTGAAAAAAGGTATAAACATAAAAGACGATATCTGTAATTTACTCTTGAATCTATTATAATTGAATTGATAATTGTTTAGATAACATCTTGATTGTGTCATTATTCGGTTTAGTCTCGTTAATCAACACAATTAGGTTGTTTAATCTTGTAATTATTTCTCATCACATGTTATCTAGCAATTCATGTCTATGTGAATTCCAACTTGATAGTAACTAGTTATACGAGTTATGGGTGTGATAAGCTTTTGATTATTGTGTACAACTCTCATTTAAGTTTAAGTTTATGCTCTTGCCCATTCTAAGAAGTGTCAAAGTAATCTTTGCAATCAATCAACAATTTAAGTTTAAATTTACTAGTTTTATTAATTTTGTTTAAATAACCAACTTGATTCAAAACTGACCACAAATTCCCGTATACAATACCTTTCTTACCCTATATACTAGGTTATTTAGGTGTTTGCATGACGCAAACGACGATCATCAGCGTTGCCGGAGAGATTGTGCGCTTAGTGTTTAGTTTTTGTTTGTTTTTAGTTGTAATTGTGTATATTTGTTATTACACAGGTTACGCTAGTTGTGTAGGTTATTGCTTGTTACATGCATACAAGGTTTTTGGGACGAGCTTCACCGTGAGTTTTTTGATCCCGAGATTAAAAGATCAGCACGACAAAACCGAGACCTACATAGGACAGAAGTTCAAGTTACTCCAATGAGACAAGGGAACAATCAATCATCAACAAGTTCAAGTGAACCAATAGGAATAGAGAATAAAAACTTACTAAACAACATATAGTACTGCTGTACGTTATACCACCAAGGTTGAGGGGGAAGGTCTTTTGAAGTTCGAACACAATATCTTTATATCATTCCAATTTTTAGAGGGGTAGCAACTGAGGAGCCATATAGTACTGTTGTACGTTGGTAGCCAGTGCATCACACCAGAATAAGTTAAATTAAACTTATTCCAGTTTACACTAAAGGATAGGGCAAAGCAGTGGTTTCTCACATTGCCATCAGATAGTATTTACACATGGGAAGAGTTGCAGCAGGAATTTTTGGATGAATATTACCCCATGAATAAGATCAATGATGCTTGTAACGTCATCCGAACTTTCCAACAATAGTCGAGGGAACCACTACACGAGGCGTTCACGAGGTTCAAGAAATTATTGTGAAACTGCCCCCATCACAGGATTAACAAGTGGGAGTTGATCAACGCCTCCTATGATGGTTTGAGTCATGAGGATATCAAATTCATTAGTTCTAGCAGCAATGGAACCTTCTTGACCAACCATGAAGATGATGTTGGGGTTTCGTACAAGGGTTTCAAAAACTTTTTTGATACAAACGCAACGGAACAAAACGTACGCACAGTCTAAGTCTAGGCCAAAACCCTAGACTGACCACTAGGAGTCCAAATGCAAATATAACAGAAACAAACCACAACCATAGTTAGTTTAGACTTTCTTAGAAATAAACAGCCAACCAAATGGAAACACCACGAATCAACGAACCCAGTCGCTAGTTCTGCTAACACGAGCTCTCGGGACAACCATTAGTATCTGCACAGAACAGTGAACCTCTTTGTTAGACAAGAATGCTCTACAAAACATATCACCCACATTGCCCTGTAAATCACTCACACTCTCAATTCGATTTTTATTTAATCTACTTTTTATAACACTACAAAATACTTAGAATTTGTGTCCTCTCTACGCCATTGAACATCAGCTTTTCTACTAGTGCAGACTACTTAATATATCATATTAGCCTACTGTGAATATTTAAGAAAAAAACAAGTACCCTAGTGTGATTTTGCTTCAATATTGTTGGATGTTATGTCCAAATAGGATCAACAAAAGCCAGTTACAAAGTCAACAAGATGGGTGGGTAACATTTTTGACCGGTTTGACTATTTCATTAAAAGTTTGGGGACTAAAGTTGCCAATCACTGAAATATGAAGTTTGATCTGTATTTGCACTACTTGTGTGTTTACAGGGACTGGATGTGACAATTAGAATCTTAGGCTGTTACTTTCAGCTATTAGTTAGTTATATTGGATACTAATTTAGTAATCCATGTGTGTCAAAGTTTAGGGGTGTATTTATGTAATTAGATTAGTTTATGTATTAATTGTAAACTAGGAGGCCTAGAAGTGTCAAGAACCAAACATAGAAACCTACAAACTGTAAGATGCAACAGACGCGATGCTTGGCAAGAAAACACATCGATTAGATGTGTGTAAAGCAGTTCATAGGGAAGGGACGCAATGGTTCCCTATAGGGTTATAAATGCCCATGTAATAAAGTATGTAAAATTCAACGATTGTTCATTTAATAAAAGGATTAGTTTGATCAAATTGAGTGTTCATTCGTTCAAAGGAGAAGACCAAAAGTGGCATCAGAGCCATAGGTTCGAATCAAAATTCGTTCTTCAGAGATTGCAATTCAGAGGACGATTGCAAGGAACGAATTCAGAGTAAGAAGACACCATCGGATTCAAAATCCGAGAAGGAGACCAAATTGGTTAGTGAAACCATAAATTAAAGATAAGGAGAAACAGAACGTACCAGGAAAAAGACTGCCGCCACCGTTGTGTACGTTTTCCAGAGAGAACGCCGCAGACAAGAGAATCGGAGAAACCGATTAAAGATTTGAAGGCCGATTGAGTGAAGATAGCCTGATTGTTGTTGAATACGAGAATCGGAGAGCCGGTTGAGAAACTGAGAAGAAACGACGTGTGTGCGCCTGCCGGAGAAGAAGAAGCATTAGCCGATTGAGAGACTTCTTGCTGTCATCATTCGTGAACCAGAAGAAAGAGGGATTTTTTTTGCCCTACTTGTTCTTCGACCCGAGAAAGGAAGAAGAAAACACGAACCAAATGTGCAGTGCCTGTCCCGAGTCGAATGCCCTACACGAGCCTAAAAAAAGGCCCATAACGAAATATATAATTTTATAAACTAATTTTTTTAACGGCAATTAACGTTATAGCATAGACATAACAAAATCGTAGTATTAGAATGACACACCGTAATATCTAATCGATGATTCGTGAAGCTCGCCTAGCATTCTTCGCTGTAAATTCTTTAATCATCTTTTCGCAGTTTATACTCTCTAACACTTCGTTCTCGATAGCAATTATCGCCAATCTGTTAAGCCTTTCTTGAGACATAGTGGACCGCAAGTAAGATTTCAATAACTTTAATTTAGAAAAACTCCTTTCTGCAGATGTCACTGTGACCGGAATTGTCAACAATATTCAATATGCAACACATGTAGTTGGGTAATGAGGGAAGTCTCTCAAATGGTTCAAAACATCTATAGGGTTGCTAAATTCAGTTGTTCTTGATGTCTAAAATAGCTTCGACTCTATATAAAGTTCATCGGCATTAATATCCGATCTTCCTTCAAACTTGAGTTCCTTTTCAAGAAACTGACAAGACACCTTAAGATCTTCATCTTCAATTACCCTCAACTTATGTGGAAACAAAAAACCAAATAATATCTCATAAGTTTTGAATTGTTTAAATCTGGTCTCAAGAGAAGCAATAGCTTGATCAACAAGAAATAAAAAATAATTAACTCTAAAATCTTCTTCATGTGTAAATGAACAATCCTAGATACTTGAACTTTCATCAAAGTGTTTTTTTCCTTTTAATCACACGCTTTTGGTGAAATACCGGATCAATATCCATTTCCATAGCAAGCTCCTTAGCTTCATCAATCACTTTTGAAAAACCCGTTACTCTATACTCCTTGAAGTACTCAATCAATCTACTTATTTCTTTTATTGCAGTATCCAGATGCATATCCTTTGATTGCAAGTTTTTGCTCACTATATTCACCTGGTTTAAGAATTGATACCAGATCACAATCGATACCAAAAAATCAAATCGGCCAAGCTCATTTTCTGCTACTGAATTTGCTTCATCTGCAATTGCAACATCACTATCTTTTTCTCCAACTTGAATTAAAGCCTCTCGCACATCGACAAGTTGTAATTTTATAGCCTTAACACTCTCAACACGGCTTTCCCAACGAGTTTGAGATAATGACTTAAGACTCCAACCTTTAACATTATCTGTCAAAATTTTCCACCGGATAATAGAGTTTGCAAATATAGTTAAATTCGTTGGATGTGTCCAAAAAACTTATTTCCTTTAAGACAACTGTTAGCCACATCACATAAGGTAAGGTTAAGAGAATGACAACCACACGGAGTGTAAAATGCTATAGGATTCTTCTTTAAAAAGCTTGTTTGCAGTCCTTGGTGTTTTCCTTTCATGTTTGCTCCATTGTCATACCCTTGACCACGTATATCATCAATTTTAAGATCTAGAGACTCTAAATCCTCAAGTGTAATCTCAAATAGTCCGCTACCGGTAGTATCATTAACACTCAAATACCCTAAAAACGACTCCTCGACACTAACAGAACTAGATGAAAACTTTACATACCTCACTATTAAAGTCATCTGTTCTTGGTGACTTGAATCGGGAGTACAATCAAGTATGATTGAGTAGAACTTTGCTTCCTTTATCCTCTTGATGATTTCTTTTTTTATTTCGTGACCTAGCATAAGTATCAACTCATTTTGGATCTTGTGTCCAAGATAATGCACATGAAGCTCATTACTTGTAATCTGTCGCACATGCTCTTTGATAACCAGGTCAAACTCTTCTAACATTTCAACGAGGCCCAAGATATTTCCATTACCTTTTAAACACAATCAACAAATAAGAAGTGGAATTAGTTAAAACAGTTAAGTACACGAAGTGGAAAAAATAATAACTAGTAAAGACAATTACCTTTTTTATACAACTTTTCTTTTGATCCACGGAATGCTAAATTATGTTTAGCAAGAAACTTCACTAGTGCAATGATTCGCAAAAGGACTTGCATCCGGTAATCTCTTTCTTTCTTGAATTGCCCGTGTTGAATTTTAGCGATTGTTTCAATCAACTTCAATCTATTACGCATATCAAACCACGCATTCATATTATTGAGATGATCTGAAGAAAGTTCGTGTTGTTTGAGTCTACGGAAGGCTTCTTGCCAATTTATAAAACCATCCCCATCCAATGCACCTTTCGGATGCCCTTTTCTAAACAATTTACAACATAAATAATATAACTTGTCTGTCTCTTTCCAATAAACTAGCCATGGGCGATCAACCTTCTCCATATTTGATAAAGTTCTTGTATATAAAACAGCGGAAAATCGTCTATTATTGGTATTGTACAAACCAAATTGTACGTTATTATCTCTATTCAGACCTTTCTCAACTAAAACTTTAATCTCATTCTCATTAAGTCCATCCCACATTCTTGGATCAAATATATCATGAGGATTATGATTATCTTGCTCTTCACTTATATTAGGCTCAACATGCTCTTCCGCATCTTCAACATGTACTTCTTCCGCATGTTCTACTTCTACCTCTATTTCAACATGTTCTTCAACTTCTATTTCGACATGCTCTTTATCAGGCGGTGTAGGTAAAAACTTAAGTAAAGCATCGGCTTGAGACTTTACCATTTCCTCATCTTGTTGTTTCCTTTTACGTTTTTGAGCACCCGATGCTTGTTTAGGAGGCATAGTTTCTTAAAATCAAATGCAAAATAAAATCAAACAGTTTTTTTAGCACCCGTTGAAACAGTTGACACATAAATTAGGGCTATCAAATAATCATTCTAACAATTTAAAATTACTAAATTAGGATTAAACCATTAAGTCATTAATTAACAATTCTATATAAAAAATTAGGCACAACATTCAATAAAAACCCCAATTTTAAATTATAAAATTAGGGCTCAATTTAATAAAATTACCTTAACTAAAGGAAGGAGCAGGAGGTTGAGGGGTGGCAGCAGCAGCGACCGGAGGAGGCAAGCAGCAGCCGTGACTGGAGGAGGCAGCAGCAGCGTCGACCGGTGGAGTGGAGGCAGGCAGCAGCAGCGAGCGTTGTTTGTGTTGAGGAAAAGTCGATCGATCAGCAGCAGGTCCAGCAGCAGCGTCGACTGCTTGGTCTGGCCAGGAGCATTGCTATTAAAAAAATTTTAAGCCCAAGTCACAGAAAAATGCCCAATTTTTTTAACCCCATGTCACAGAAAAGGTTCAAGTCACAACATTACTTTTTTAAAAAGGACCAATTTTTTTAAAGCCTAGAAAAGTTTATATACATAAAAAAAATAATTTTTTTTGGCCCCTCGAGATATTGGGTCCACTACGGGTGTGTTGTCCGTAGGCCCATTGGGCCGGCCCTGCAAGTGTGCACTTTTTGCTGTTCGTTCAAACCCAGAGTAAGAAAAAAGGGGACAAGTGTTGGGCCAGAATCAAAAAGTGTTGTGGGCCGAATTAAAGGAATTACATGCCTGGTTGCTGTGTGGGCCGGTTGTGCTACAAAAGAAAAGTCGGCTGGAATCATTTTTAGACCCAATAATTAGAAGAGCCGTGAGAGCGACCGTCTTCGGAAGTGATGAGAAAAGATAATTGGTATTCGTGGTTTACGTTACCAAAGGAGACGAGAAAAGAAGAGACGAGTGGTATTCGTGGAGTACGACATCAAAGAAAAAAGAAAAGGAGAAACAAGAGGTGTTCGTGGTTTACGTCACCAAATTCAGAAAATTAGAAGTACGCGTAGAGGATTCGCGAAATTCTAGGTTTTACGTTCTGATTATGTCGGAGTTTAGTTATTGCAATTTTTAGTAGATTAAGATAGATTAGAAATTGCATTTGAGACTGTGTTAGAAAGACACACGAGTTTGTTTTGGTTTTAGAAGAAAATCTAAGTTACGATGCCACAAAAATTAGACAAAGAAATTGTAATACATAAGGAGACGAATTCTGTTTTCCGTTTTAAATGTCTTGTCTTAAAATCTACAAATTATGCCATATGGGCAATTCGTATAAAAACCCTACTTAAGGCAAACGGACTATGGGAAATGATAGAACCAAATGCAAGGACGCAAGTTGACGAAAAGAAAGATATGGAGGAGACAGAGCATCTATTTCAAGCATTATAAGAAGAGATGATAATACAAGTGGCAAGTTGTAAAAGTGCAAAAGAGATTTGAGATGCACTAAAGACAAGACATGCCGGTATAGAGCGAGTGTAGAAGGCACGTCTACAAACACTCAGAACAGAGTTTGAAATGTTGAGAATGAAGGAGGAAGACAGTATAGATGCATTCACCGCAAAGCTAAATAGTATTGTTACTAGAGCAAATGGTTTAGGATCAGTATATGATGAATCAACCTTAGTACATAAACTACTAAGTGCTTTACCAAAGAGGTTTGCTTAAATTATTGCAACCATCGAGCAATTCGCTAACCTAGATACAACAACTCTAGATGAGACAACTCGATGGTTGAAAGCCTTTGAAGAAAGAACGAGTCTAATAGATGAAACCCCGGTGAACAATCAAGATAGACTTTTGTTCACACAACACGACAAGAACTATGGTCGAGGAAGACATTTTAGAAACCGTGGACAAGGAAGGTTTAATACATCACAAGGAAATCGGCGTGATGAGAAGTTTAGACAAAGAGGAGGAAATGTCTCGAATGATAACTCCAGGAACAAGAGTGAAAATGGTTATGATAGTAGGAAGAGAAACCCTAGAGATCAAAACCATCCTAGAAGAGATATTAGAGAAGTAGAGTGCTACAATTGCCATACGTTTAGACATTATGCATCGGATTGTCCAGAACCAGATTACAGATAAAGAAGAGGCAACCTAGTACTGTAACAATCCAAATTTTAAATAAATAAACGGTACAGGGGTTAATGTGTAATTAACCCAAAGTTTAAGGACTTAAAAATGCAGAAATAGGAAAAAAGAGGTGGTAGCGGATCACTACCAAAGCCCTTAGCGGTCCGCTAGCCGCAATTGGCACGAGCGACGAGCAAGGCACACGTGTATGATGACTCGCATGAAAGGATTGGGTAGCGGACCACTACCCAGAACCTTACTTAGCACATGGAACAGCTGGCAAGGGGCAGTAGAGGACTGCTACCCCTTGCTTAGCAGTCCACTACGGGTGGCAGTTACACCCTATATTTAGATGGATTTTCCATTCAAATGGATAAACAACAACACAACATCACCACCACTACCAACACCCACACGCATACCGAGGAGCCTCGAATGACGGTTACGAGCGCGGAAGTTACGAGTGCAGTACGTGAAGAGTGCGGTTCGAGTTCAGAGAAACGGTTAAAGAGAAGAACAAGCTTAGGAACTACCTGAGACTATAGTAAGTACACTGGACCCGTTCCCTAGATACGATTATGTGAAATACGTGCTTAAATGCTATGAGGTCTGTGATATGTGATATGGCGAGGGTACGGGGTAATGACGGATTAGTCTAAACACTAAACGGGAATAATGGAGTAGTCACAATGTGTCCAAGGGGTGGTGGATACACCGCTGTTACTTTCTATATAAACCTTTTGGTACTTCTTGGTGAAACCATTATAAATGTTTAGGGGTATAGACTAATAAATAATAATGAAATATAGTATACGTACGGGAGAACATCCAACCGGTATGTAGTTATCTGACAAACGGAATGTTCTATTTAAGGAAAAAGTGGTGTATAAATCTCTCCTAGACCCGTCACTCTTTCCCATCTCTGTTAGAGGTACTGCTCTGGAAGTAAATCACCCCAGTTTACAATATATGACGACTATGAATATATGATGAAAGTATACCATGCATGATGAAAGTGAACACATGATAAGTTTGAATATGTGAAATGCATGATAAATACGTGAATGTATTATGACACATGCAAATATGAATGAGTATGATGGAACGAGTCTAAACCCTAAAATGAAATAACGGAGTACTCACGAACTGTTAAAAGGGTGGTGGATACGCCGATGGTACTTCCTATATATAAACCCTTTTAATGCATCATGGAGAAACCGTTACGAAGTTTTGAGGTGAGGACTAGTTGGGAAATAAATCAAACATATACTTGAAATGAAAACAAATGCTTGATACATTTGGGAGGCTGTGAGTCAAAGATACTCGAGGTCCCAAATGACATGAGATACCTGGTATGTAAGGTGGATCTCAAAAATAAAGAAGAGAACTAAAAAGATTCCAAGCCTACGGAGCTGAGGAAAAGAAAAGGAAACTCTAGTCCTACGGGGTTGAAAGAGTAAAAGATTTCAAGCCTACGGGGCTGAGGAATGAATAAGTCTTCGTGACAAATGCAAGGGGTCTATACTGACGAGTATAAGAACCTTGATAATACTCGGACCAGAGGTACGGCATAAGATGGTTGCGAGGGGGTTAGCACACCTATAAAATATACGAATGACGTGACCGGAGGTACGTCCGGAGATGGTCACGAGGGAGCTGAGAGCCTGGGAAACTTGAACAATAATAAGAAACTAAAGGGTTCATAATAAAATGAACGATGCAGTGTACTTACTTAGCGTAAGCTAATTCAAAAACGTTTTCCAAACATTGCATGAAAGAAGCACGTGGAATGAATCTTCTTGTGGACAGAGCTATCGGAGTTGGAAAAATCCTTATGTAGAATGATGTAATTATATCATCTTTTGTAAAACAATGTTATAATGAAAAAGTTACCTTAGCCAATTATGGCAAGGTTTTGATAAACTGAGACCTTTTTCTGTAATATAAAACTCCGATAAAATAAGAAATAAGTAGGGTGTTTCAAGTATAAGAGGATATTGGCAGTTACAAAGACAAAGAGAGATATGAAGAGAATACTTTAATGAAAAGCCAGAGTGGCCAGGATTAGTTACTGAGAGGAATCAGAAGCCTGAAGTTACAAAGTCAAAAGAGTTGAGATCAGAAATAGAGATTGATAAAAAGGGAAAACTAGAGGTGTGGAGATTAGACATGCTTCATGAGTTTGAGATAAATAAACAAGAACTCAAGACCGAGCTGAGAAACAGAGAATTAGAGTCTGAGGGAAAGATGAATGACAAAGAGAAGTCATTTGAAGATAATATAGACAAAGAGCTAGAGAGCTTGAAGAGTTTGAGAGAAGCTACAAACAAAGAGATAGAAGAGCTGAAGTTAGAAAGAGCTCAGCTAGAGAAAAAAGAGCAAGAGGTACTTGAAATTCAAAAGCATCTAGAAGATGAGCAGTTAAAAGAAAAGAAATGTGAGAAACATGGAAGGATGACATCAAAGGATGTTGAATCAAGTTACAAAAGAAAGAAAACGAGAAGCTATTGGTGACTTACCATTCAAAGATGAACCGGTCAAAGCAAAGGAAGACGGATAAGTCAAAGGTCAAGAAGATAAAATAACTCAAGGTGAAAGAAGATGACTTACAGACTGATGATGATCAAGAAAAATGTACAGATCTAGAAGATATAGTTCGTGATGAAAAGAAAAGAAATGTGAGAAACATGGAAGGATGACATCAAAGGATGTTAAATCAAGTTGCAAAAGAAAGAAATGAGAAGCTATTGGTGACTTACCATTCAAAAATGAACCAGTCAAAGCAAAGGAAGACAGACTAGTCAAAGGTCAAGAAGAAAAAATAACACATGTGAAAGAAGATGACTTACAAACTGAAGATGATCAAGAAAGATGTACAGATCTAAAAGATATAATTCGTGATGAAGACAAAGTTAATACTACAAGTGTTCAAGACAAAATCAAAGCAGCCAACACTTATCAAGATGGAAGAAAGCCGAAGATTAGAGACAAAGATCTACTACAACCTGCTCAAGATAAAGATGATAAAGCTTGAAGATACTGAAGGCATGGATTAATAAATTAGGGTGGAGTATTGGATACTAATTTAGTAATCCATGTGTGTCAAAGTTTAGGGGTGTATTTATGTAATTAGATTAGTTTATGTATTACTTGTAAACTAGGAGGACTAGAAGTGTCAAGAACCAAATCTAAAAACCTACAAACCGTAAGATAGAACAGACGCGATGCTTGGCCAAAAAACACATCGATTAGATGTGTGTGAAGCAGTTGATAGGGAAGGGACGCAATGGTTCCCAATAGGGTTATAAATACCCATGTAATAAAGTCTATAAAATTCAACGATTGTTCATTTAATAAAAGGATTATTTTGATCAAATTGAGTGTTCATTCGTTCAAAGGAGAAGACCAACAAGTTAATCACTCTGATTAGGGATTCAATTCTTCTTTCGGAGTTCGTTTTTCTAGTTCTGAATTCTCTTCGAATAAGAAATCGTTTGGTTGATGTTATCTTCATTCTTCTTTACATTCAATTCTTATTATATTTGGTTGTTAAGGTTGATTCAATTCCGCAAAGGCAGCAGACTTCCTGATCTTGAATTGAAATCATGCCAAATTTAGATACAAATTGGCACATGATTACATTGTTGTAGGGGGAAAAAGAAAAATGCATTACTAGTTTCGGACGCAGAATCTAGAGCAAGTTGTTGTTGTTATATGAACTAAAAACCCAAGTATTTCTCCAATCCAGTATCTTTATTATAATAAACGATTCCAAAAATGTCACGTGTCATTATTATATTTTTTCTCACTAAAATTTTATAATTTTTCCTATTTTAAGTAACATACAATTTTGAAATCTAATTATCTTAATTTTTCTTTAAAAAATAAAATAAAATAAAATTTGAATTATAATTATTACTTAATTAAGGAAACAAAGAATTTTATTTATTGTAATTTCATTTTTCTATTAAACAACCCCATGTAATACATGGGTATCTAGTTATCCAATATATGTCTACAAAATGCATCCCAAACTTTAGAACTACATGGAATGACAAAAAATGCTATTACTGTTACAAAACATAATCACATAAATCTGTTGTTTTAATTTTATCAGTTTTTTGGTAGTGAAAGACGTTACCTTGATTTTTACTTAATAAATCATACAATCTATACATCTATATCTATACATACTAATAAATAAAGGTTTGGGATGCCACATGTCATTCTAATATTTATCCTTATAATTTTTTTTCGTCTCTCTCTCCTATTAATTATAAAGTTTCTATAAAAAAATTATAATTTTTGTTTCCCGCCTCTCTCTCCTTAAATAATAATGATTTATATAACTATTTTTATAAAACATTTTTAATTAAAAAAGTAGCTTTGTTCATAAAACACTAGGCTAGAAACCTCGTGTATTACACGGGTTGAATATATACAATATTATATACTTATAATAAAGATTTGCATATTATATATTTATGATGTATTACATAATTTTTTAATACAAAATTTAGAAACTTTATATAGTTATTTTTTAAAATGTTTTATAAAAAGAATGAAAGAAAGGTTCAATTTATAAAAATGTTTTATAAACAAACCTTTTTTTTAAATAAAAAAACGTTTTATAAAAATAATTATAGAAATTGTTATCATTTAATAGGAGTGAGAAACGAGAAATAAAAAATTATACAAACAATTAAAGAAAAATTGTATAATTAATAGGAGAGAGAGGCGGAAAAAAAAGGTTGAGGATGCACAAGAGAATGACAAGTGTCCCTTTAAAACCTTTATTTGTTATATAGTATAGATTTTTATAATTTGAACATTTCTTTCATTCTTTTTATAAACGCATTTTTAAAAAATAATTATATAGCGTTTCTAAAATTTGTATTAAAAAATTATATAATATTAGATCTTCATTACTGGGTATATGTAACACTGCATTTATTCACCATGTATAATATACATGGTTTCTAACTTATATTATAATAAAGGAATAACTATACTTTCTACATGTCGACTTCTGATGAAAATGAGACGAAGCTATGTTGATGTTTAAGTAGATTTCCTGGGACTTCAATAACGAAAGCCATTTCGTTTGTCTTTCAGCAACTCTAGTTACAAATTAGGAGGTTCATCAACACTCCAAGTAAATTATGGAATTCTAGGGTTCTATAACATAATGTGTAGTAGAGTACAATCGGTTAGGGAGGAAGAGTGTTGCATGTCGTGAGGATAAAGCTCGTGAAGCTACTTACATTATGGTCTATGGAGGAACAACTTAAAGATGAGAACAGAGAGGGTTCCTCAAAATTGCTCCAAAATCCGCTCCTGCCGTTGTAAATGAAGGTGCTTTTGGGTTCTTTGTGCTTGTGTTCTTCGAACACAGAGGTTGGAGACGAGGGATGGAGAGGTCGGTGAAGATGTTAGGGTTTTAGAATCACCTTTTTAACGTAATTGAATAAGAACCGCGTATAAAAACGTCTTTTTAGACGCGGTTTTGTTTTAAGCGCATCTAATTTTGAACCTTTTGACGCGTTTAGTTTCTTTTGACGCGGTTTTTTGCTTTTTACTAGTGAACCCAACTGCTTTTGAGCGCACACTTTTTTTTATTTTTTTTGTTTAATCTGATTTTTTTGCATAAAACATTTTGAGTGGGGAATTAAAACAGATTTGTCTTTTGGCTTGGTGGTTGCGCCAACTGCTTAGAGTTCACTCACACCCACCCCACCCCACTCACCCGGGTTCAAACCTACAGTGTGGAGGTTATTTTCTATTTTTTTATTAGATTTTCCAAAGCTTTTATTAAGCTTATATTTGTGTTTTTTTTTCTTTCGTAATTTGACTTTTACGTTAAAACCCTTCACTTGCTGATGTGTTAACCAAAGCCCTCTCTCGTGAGAAATTTGTGTACTTCCGTCATTGGCTTGGAGCAGTGGAACATGAATCAAAGGAGGGTGATGAAATATGATTCATGCACCTGTTGTGCATGTTCTCTTCATGCACGTGAAAGTTATGGACTTGTTTGCGTTAGAAGTTTGAATAAAGCTGCCTCGGTCAGTTAAAGTAGTCCGGATCTGTAGTCTTGTTATGTTAATTTTCCTTTCTGATTAAGAGAGTTCTTATTTCCTCGTATTGTAAGCAATTCCAATGATCAATTTATCTAGTATTCGGCTGCAATCTTACCCGTTTGATTAGCTCTTGTTTTTATCTAATACCAACAAATTTGTTATTAGAGCGCAGGTTTTGATCCATCTTTCAAGTGTGTGCTCCACTCAATCCTCCGTATGGCTGATTAAACTAGCACGCTTCCGAATACCCATACTCCAATCTCTGTGTTTAAAGGAGAGGGGTATGAGCATTGGAGCATACGCATGAAAACTATCCTTCGATCTCGTGACCTATGGGAGCTAGTTCAAGCAGGAGATGATGAAACAGAAAAAGATCTAGCAAAATGATCGATGTCATTTGGTCAATAAAAAACAATACTTAAACACCTTAACTAGTAAGGGTAAGTAGAGTATCGTATCCACGAGGCGTATGTGGAAAGTGTCACTTTGTTACAATAGTTCAAAGACAGAGAACAATAAAACTGATTTGGATTTGGGTTTAAAACAATAATGAGAGAGGTAATCCTCTCCGGGGTTCAAGAATGTAAACACAAGTTCTTTCAAGACAATTAGCAAGCAATTACATAGACATAATCATACGGTTCAATTGAATTCAGTGATAATATGAGAACCCGTTGTAAATGAAACTTATTCTCATACAACCATCAATGATTAACCAACCATAATCCAACCCCCAAGTTGTCCCCGATGTAAAGAAACCCGAGACTATTGAAACTTGAACAATAATTCGAAATCAATCAATGAAGTTTAAAGCATTCAATCAATAAATGAAATCATATGGCTTAACATGCCAATCAAGATTACAAACCAAAGCTAATCATTCAAGAAATTACAAATGTTCACAAACCCTAGACCCAAAGAGGACTACAAGAGATTTAGTTACTCATACTCATAACAACAATCAAATGCAATGTATTAGGACTTACAAACATGAAAGATTAAGAACAATCGACCCAACTACGGTGGAAATCGCCTTCTTGGAGCTCTGGAATGGCTGGAATCGAATATAGATCGGAATGGGGGCTGATATAGATAAAAACCCGAACTAGGTTAAAAGTTCTGTAAAAACACGTCTTCGCGTGTCGCGAAGATGCTAACCCAATTCTTTGCGTGGCGCGAAGAACAAACTAGTCTGGCGCGCCTTCTTGATTCTTCGCATGTCGCGAACATTGAAGCCCAGGTCTTCGCAGAAAATCCAGGAATTTGACTCTTTTTACTTTTTACTCTCTCGTGCTTTGCATCCGACTGCTTCACATCCGTTATCCGCTCATTTAGCACATAAAACCTGGGAGGTAGAGACAACCACAAACATGCATAAAACCGCACAAACATACATACAAAGATAACTAAAACGCACGCAAAACGGTATGTAAACTGAGGTTGTTAAACCCTGCATCACATCCCCACACTTACTCTATTGCGTCCCGAAAAAAGAATTATGCAATGGAATCATAATTGGAACCTTCTCCCACATTCTCAAACAACTAAAACATAATCACACATTGATTGTAACAATTGGTATTTATATCCGACTAAACCCAACCACCGATCTATTGAGCCCCCCTATTCATTACCAAGCAACAGTTGTCTATGGGTCCCACACTTAGGAAGTTACTGCTTAGTCTAATCCCATCTCAAGGTAATGTTTAGGCACAGGTTAAACCATATAGATTTTCCACCACTATAAACACCAATTTACAAGTTTTTGAAAATTATGGACTTATGGATCGATGGGTGCATGTTTTTGAGATTTTATTATTATTTTATGAATGAACCTAACACAGTGGTGTTTCAATCACGCTGTAACACGATATATGACACGTAGGCTGCAGTTCTTAAGTAATGAAATTCCTAAGCTTCGGAATAAGGGTGTATCCTTCAAGTCACCATCACAAAGGAAAACACATAATCCTAACTTAGTCATCCAATATTGATCCCTTAAGTTCCGCCCATGGGTGTATCCTCCAAGTCACCATCCCGAAGGGAAACACTTAGACGAAACTCAAGCTTTCAATTGATTTAATTAAGCTCATGCAAGATGGACAATGGATGCGGGCGCCATCAACTTTCGGATTATTTTCATAAAAGAAAGTGATGTGCCAAGTAATTTTAAAAACTTATAAACTTTTGCTTATAGTGGTACCCATCACCCTATATTGACAGTTTCGACCTTACTGACACCCCTAATATGAGAACCCACAAGACATCCTGAATTAATTATCAATTAAAATTAGATACACTATCTGGATATTTAAGCTCTTTAAATCGGTTGGGTCTACCAAAACATTACAAATCAGACACGCTTTCTGTTATTTATTCAATTAAATTACACACGAGCAAAGTTCCAATTGTACCTATCATTTTCCAAGTAACTGCACAGATTCTAATCCAAGGACATTTTTGAAATTTTTTTAATTTTTATGAATTTTCAAAAATTTTAACTATACAGACTCAATGACAACTTAGACGACAGTCTCACTCCCCACACTTAGAGACTACATTGCCCTCAATGTAGGAAGAGAAACAAACACTAAAGGACATATACAAAATTAAATAACTTAGCTGGATAGGCGATCGTATAGCATTTCATTCGCGATCAGGCTCCACAGATGCAAGCGGGTAGCCACGGGCAAGAATCAAGCGGAAGTCGGAATTCATCACCCGAATAGAGATTGAGTACGGGTAAGTAATTCCAAAACTGTAAAATTAAGCTCAAAGCACACCAACAAGCATCATATCGACTCAGTAACAAGACTCAAATGAAATAAAAGACAAGATGGATTCAAACGAATAAAACAAATAATTTAATTTTTTTTTCAATGCTTCGCGTGTCGCGAGAAAATAATGAGGGGTCTTCACGTGAAAAACTGTCGGATTACTAAATTCTTCGCGTGTCGCGAAGAAAGGTGTCTCAATCTTCGCGTGGCGTGAAGATGGCCCGGTGACAGAAAGTTAAGATGAAAAACAGAGTTTTTGCCTTAGAAAAATTTTCAACTCTTAAAAACACAATTTTTTTCAACTACTCCAAAACGTGTTCCAACACTTTATTTAAGTACTTACATACCTGGAACGTGATTCCCCATCATTTTCCTTGCCAAAATCGACACGAAAACCTACAAAACTTGAAAAAAAAAACTACGAAAACATCAAAATTTACAAAACTCTACAAATGGTTCCCTGCCACACCCCCCCCCCCCACACACACACCAAGAACTTGTGCCTTGCCATCAATGGCACATAAATGAGCCTAAAACACTTCAAAGGCTTCCCCACACTTGGTCAAATGCACAAAAACAAAGAATTAAAGCACTAAAATCCTAACTCACTTTCGTAGGCGTCACGGGTGCATTTAGCGTATGCACCAAGCCATTTAAACCCCTCGGTAGCCCGAGTGGACGAGTTTAGTCTCGTGAGGGTTTCTAGGGAACACACCCACAACGTTCAAACATTAAAACAAAACTAGACAGAGTAAAACTTAGGTTGCTTCCTAAGAGCGCTAAGTTTAACGTCTTCAGCCAAACGCGGTGTACCTGACATTAGTTATGTGTCTCCATCTTCGAGAATGCTCATCAACAACACCTCCACTTGTTTGTCTAGACCGTTGATGTCGTTAGGCTCTAAGTATGGCTTCAAACGATGGCCATTCACTGTTTGCCTCAAATGGTCCTCAAAGTCCTCAATCTCAACACCAGCCGAGTGACCCACCTTGGTCACCAAGTAAGGACATGTCCACTTACTCTTTAACTTACTAGGGAAAAGCTTCAACCTAGAGTTGAACAACCACACCTTTTGCCCAATTGCAAAGGTTTTCAACCGGATCTTTGCATCGTGCACCTTCTTCATCTTTTCCTTATAGGCTGAGGCACTTTCATATGCATCATCCCTTAGTTCTTCCAACTCAATCAAGCATAACTGTCTTTGCTTACCTGCAGCATCATAATCAAGATTAACATTTTTAATAGCCCATAATGCTCGATGAGCTAACTCAACGGGTATGTGACATCACTTCCCATAGACCAACCGGTAGGGAATAGTGCCAATAGGTGTTTTGTAAGCAGTACGGTATGCCCACAAGGCATCATTTAGTTTGTTTGACCAATCCTTGCGGTCAGACCGTAATGTTTTCTGCAGGATCTTTTTAATTTGCCTATTGGACACCTCCACTTGCCCACTTGTTTGTGGATGATAAGGTGTGGCAATCCGATGGTCTACACCATAGCGTTTCAAAAGTTTGCCAAAATGAAAGTTCTTAAAATGGGATCCCCCATCACTTATGATCACACGAGGAAGCCCAAATCTAGAAAAAAATGTTTGATTGCATAAATTTGTAAATCACGCTATGGTCATTGTCTTGGTGGCAATTGCTTCGACCCATTTTGACACATAGTCAACGGCCACTAAGATGTACAAATTTCCAAATGAATTTGGGAATGGGCCCATGAAATCAATCCCCCAAACATAAAAAATATCAACAACGGGGATTGGTTGCATGGGCATCTCATTCCTCTTTGTGATGCTACCCATCTTTTGGCAGTTTGTACAAGTTTTAGCAAATTCAAAGGCATCCTTAAAGATAGTGGGCCAAAATAACCCGCAAGATAAAATCATATGCCCTGTTTTCTGGTCACTAAAGTGGCCACCACACGCAGACGCATGTGCAAGCTCTAACACTGTTGGGATCTCTGATTCAGGAATGCAACGCCTGATGAGTTGGTCCGCTCCCACCTTGAACAAATCCGGTTCATCCCCGATGTACTGGTTGACCTTTGTTAGGAATTTGTTCTTCTTCTTCTTTATACCTGTAACTAAATAGTTAGTAATACCTGCATATCAAGGATCAGAAGATGAAATAGACATTAAACACTCATCAGGGAACCGCTCATTAATTTCAGGAGTGACATCATCATCTTACCTTTGAATCTGTGATAGATGGTCAGCCACGAAGTTCTCACATCCCTTCTTGTCTCGGATCTCCAGATCAAAATCCTGCAATAAAAGGACCCACCTGATCTACCTAGGCTTGGCATCCTTCTTTGTCATCAAATATCATAAAGCTGTATGATCAGAATACACAATTACTTTGCTACCCCATTTATAAGACCAGAATTTGTCTAAGGCATAGACAACTGTAAGCAACTCCTTCTTTGTTGTGGTGTAATTCAATTGAGTACCAGAGAGGGTCTTGCTTGCATAGTAAATGATAACGGGTATCTTGTCTACCTTTTGACCCAAAACAGCCCCAACTGCATAATCACTCGCATCACACATTATTTCAAACGGAAGATTCCAATCCGGTGATTGCAAAATTGGGGCTTGTACCAATTGATCTTTTAAAACATGGAAAGCATTTAAACATTTTTTATCAAATTCAAAAGGCACATCTTTGAGAATTAAGTTACATAAAGGCTTGGTGATGACACTAAATCCCTTAATAAACCTACGGTAGAACCCGGCATGCCCTAGAAAAGAGCGCACACCCTTGACATTCATCAGGGGAGTAAGTGTTGAAATAACACTAATTTTTTTGCTTTGTCTACCTCAATCCCCCGACTTGACACAACATGACCCAACACAATACCTTCTTGAGCCAAGAAATGGCTCTTTTCCCAACTTAAGACCAAATTAGTTTCTACACATCGTTGCAAAACTTTAGATAATTCATTTAAACACAATTCAAACGATGAGCCAAAAACTGAAAAGACATCCATAAAGACCTCAAGAGACTCCCCGACCATGTCCGAGAAAATACTAATCATACACTTTGAAAGGTGGCTGGGGCGTTGCAAAACCCAAATGGCATCCGCCTAAAGGCAAAGGTACCATAAGGGCATGTGAAGGTGGTCTTTTCCTGATCATCAGGATGGATGGCTATTTGGTTATAACCTGAGTAACCATCTAAAAAGTAGTAAAACTTCTGACATGATAACTTCTCTATGATTTGGTCAATAAATGGCAAAGGGAAGTGATCCTTTGAGGTGGCAGAATTTAGTTTCCTGTAATCAATACACACACGCCACCCGGTTACTGGCCGAGTGGAAATTTTCTCACCATCATCACCGGTTATTACCTGTATACCTGCTTTCTTGGGCACTGTTTAGGTTGGACTCACCCATTGACTGGCAGAAATGGGATAGATGATCCCGGCTTCCAACCACTTCAAAACCTCCTTCTTGACAACCTCACACATATTTGGATTGAGACGGAGTTGTGTATCCCATGAAGGTCTTGCATTCGTGTCTGTGATGATATTGTGCATCATAATGGAGGGACTAACACCCTTCAAATTAGCAATGGTCCAACCAATTGTAGCCTTGTAATCTTGGAGCACCTTCAGTAGTGCCTCCTGCTGCTCTTCATCAAGGTCGGATGCAATGATGACGGGTAGAGTCTTACCCTCCCCTAGAAATGCATACTTGAGGTTTTTGGGGAGGTCCTTCAACTCTACCGTTGGGGGGCTTACAAGTGATAGTTGTAGCCCCCGAGTCAATATCTATGGGTAGACTCTCCACATGATGGGTCCATGGAAGTCTACCATCCTTCACAGCTAGAGCTTCAGCAAACTTTTCTTCCTCCTTCAAATCAAGCTCAAGTTCCTGTTCAACCCTGTCACAAACAAAACACTCCTCTGTGGATTCATCCTCAGAATGAGGATAGCATCCTTCAATGATGTATGCCATAAAGCATTCATCACTCGGCAGAAGGTTAGATTCATTTGAAAAGATATTTAAACGGACCCTTCTATTGCCAAATGTCATATCAACTGTGCCTAAGCGACAGTCAATCAAAGAGTGGGATGTGGCTAAGAAGGGTCGACCCAAAATGACAGTTGGTTCGGTGACCTTTTCAGATTGCACATAGTCAAGAACCAAGAAATCCACCAGATAGTAGAATTGATCCACTTTCACTATCACATCATGAACAATCCCTCTTAGGAGTTTAGGGGTCAAATCCGCCAACACCACGGTGGTATTGGCTCGACGTAGAGGACCAAAGTCATATTGGTCATACAAACTCCTAGGAAGGATGCTCACACTTGCTCCAAGATCCAACAACGCCTTGCTCATTTTGAAATCACGCACTTGTATAGAAATTATGGGCGCACCTGGATCTTGGAGTTTAGGTGGAAGAGAACCAGTCAAAATTGCACTGACTTGTGCATTCAGATCAAGCTTTTCTGGAATTTTGTGATGCCTTTTCTGAGTGCACAAGTCTTTCAAATACTTAGCATAGACTAGTATATGTTTAATTGCATCAAGAAGCGGTATATTAATTTTTACCTGTTTGAAGAGTTCCCAGATTTCCTCTTGTTGAGGACCTCGCTTCTTGACCACCACCTGTTACCTGCATTCACTAAAGAAGCAGGGAATGGCACCCTTGGAGGCACCACTCCCCCATTATCAACAGTAGATGATGTTTTAGGAAAAGGTGGTTCTTTTGGAAAAGTAACTCATGTAACCGGAATCGGTTCGGGTTCATCATCACTGACATCATGCTCATCAATGTCCTCCACCACACCATCAACAAAAGGTGGTGGAGATGCAACCTTGTTATCATAAACCTTACCACTTCGAAGAGTACTAACCTTGCCCACGTGGTTGTTCTTCATGTTCCTGTTCCTCGAAGTGTGATGAGATGGGTTGGTCACCGTGTCACTTGGAAGCTTTCCACTACTCTTCTTCAAATAAACTATTTCAGTGGCAAATTACCCCATTTGAGTAGTCATAACTTGGACGTCTTTATCACGCACATCATCGGCTTGGCTCTTCTTTTGCAAGTCTTGTTGGATAGACTTCAAGAGATCCAACACTGCACCCTCACTGCTCTGATTGGAGGATCCAAATAATCCTCCTTGCTCATTCCCCCTTTGATACCCGTTGGTTGTTGTTTTGACTGTAGTTTTGGTTTCGAGGCGGGAATGGTTGTTGAGCTCTTTGACCACTACCTTGAAAATTGGGGTTAGCTTGATTTGAGTCATCCCCATAACGGAATTTGGAATGATTTCTAAGGCCCGGGTGGTACTTGATGGAGTTCATATCATAGTTCCTACCCCCCCCCCCCTTGCACATAATTTACATCTTCAAAGGTACCTGTACAAGTGGCACCATTATGCCCCAACTCTCCACACTGATCACATATCTCATACGGTTGGCCCCCCGTGCTCATGTTTGCAACCTGCTTCTCTAGCTTCTCTAACCTGCTTGCCTCAACATTAGGGCTATCAATTGCTCTAACCACCGAATGTCTAGCCCACCTTGAAGACTGGGCTTTCCTCTTGGATGTCACTGCCATCCTCTCCAAGCTTTCCTCTTAGATGTCACTGCCATCCTCTCCAAGTAGTCCCATTCCACATCCTCATAATTTGTACCAAAGGTACCATTAGAAATAGAGTTTAGGTCTCGGTAATCATCATCTATCAAACCCTCATGGAATGCATTTAGCATCTCCCACATTTGTAACCCGTGATGGGGGACAGTTCTTAATCAACATCTTGAACCAAAGGCAAGCTTCATGAAACAGTTCCCCAGATTGTTGTTGGAAATTTCTGATGTTCTTCCTAGCATCACTAGTTCTCTAATTGTTGTTGCATATCACCCCAAGTGTAGATAGAAGCAGAAGGAAAATAATGAAACCACTGTTGAGCCTTGTCTTCTAGGGTGAATTGGAACAACACCAATTTCACATCATCAGGTGTGAATCCCTGTCCCCCAATGGTGTTGCACATGGTATCATAAGCACTCAGATGCAAATATAGTTCTTCTGTTCCCCGACCACGATACTTAGGCAAACTCTGAATTGCCTGAGAGCGAACTTTAAATGATCTCTCATGTTATTGTGGGATAACGACCGGAGACGGATTATAAGCAATGGATGGTCTGAAGTGGCTCTCAATCCCTCTAACAGGGCCCACTGTTATGTCTCCTTGGAATGCCTCTCGGATTATCAATAGGAGGAATGGCATTCCTAGGACCCGGTCTTCTTTGCCTGTTCACAGGTTGCTGTTGTGGTGGGATTGGTGCAGGAATATCATGCTGAGGTGGTTACTGTGGCAACCTCTGATCAAACTGATGCTCATTCGGCCTTTCAAACCGAACACATGTATCCTATCTCATGTACACTGGTGGCCTAACCCTTTGTCTTTCCCTTTTATCAACACCATCATCCTCATAACCCTCAAACTCATCATCAAAACCGCATGTCTCATCCTCATAGTTTAAGCCTGAAGTGTATGGATGGAAACCTGGTGGTGGGGTTGAGTGAAATATAGAAGGTTTTGTGATTGGGGGTTATGAAGTTGGTGGTGGTAGGGGATCTGTCACTATCCTCACATCTGGTGAAGAATAGTGAGATTCGGGTTTAAACTCAAAGGGTTGGCTTACTTGTGGTAGGGAGTGGCCAAAGTTTGGTAATGGTGGGATTTGGCTAGTGGATTGGTTAAGGTTCTCATCTGTTCTAAGTGGAGGAACATATGATGAGAACATGCCCAAGGTGGCTTGTTGCTCTGGTGGTCACTGACCTGCAGGAGGCAGATCAAATTGCTTCCCATGATCCGGTTAATTTTCCATGTTGGTTGTAGAAGACACAACCCGGTTAGTTCTATGAAAAACCCTGTTTTGCCTAGCAGTCGTCTCAATCTCTGGATCAAAAAGCAATGGGGAGGATTTGTTGGAGTATCTTGTATGATGCATACAACTGATAAATCACCTGCACAACACAAACAAGAAAACCCGTGTAACACTGAACAAAAAAAAATAAAATAAGACAAGAAAAGTAAATAAGAATTTTGATTTTTGTGAGATGTAGCAAACAATAACAAATTAACACTAAGTGCACTAACTCCCCGTCAACGGCGCCATTTTGATCGATGTCATTTGGTCAATCAAAAACAATGCTTAAACACCTTAACTAGTAAGGGTAAGTAGAGTATCGTATCCACGAGGAGTATATGGAAAGTGCCACTTTGTTACAATAGTTCAAAGACAGAGAACAATAAAACTAATTTGGGTTTAAAACAATAATGAGAGAGGTAATCCTCTCTGGGGTTCGGGAATATAAACACAAGTTCTTTCAAGACAATTAGCAAGCAATTACATAGACATAATCATATGGTTCAATTGAATTCAGTGATAATATGAGAACCCTTTGTAAATGAAACTTATTCTCATACAACCATCAATGATTAACCAACCATAATCCAACCCCCAAGTTGTCCCCGATGTAAAGAAACCCGACTATTGAAACTTGAACAATAATTCAAAATCAATCAATGAAGTTTAAAGCATTCAATCAATAAATGAAATCATATGGCTTAACATGCCAATCAAGATTACAAACCAAAGCTAATCATTCAAGAAATTACAAATGTTCACAAACCCTAGACCCAAAGAGGACTACAAGAGATTTAGCCACTCATACTCATTACAACAATCAAATGCAATGTATTAGGACTTACAAACATGAAAGATTAAGAACAATCGACCCAACTATGGTGGAAATCGCCTTCTTGGAGCTCTGGAACGGCTGGAATCGAAGATAGATCGGAATGGGGGCTGATAGAGATAAAAACCCGAACTAGGTTAAAGGTTCTGTAAAAACACATCTTCACGTGTCGCGAAGATGCTAACCCATTTCTTCGCGTGGCGTGAAGAACAAACTAGTCGGGCGCGCCTTCTTGATTCTTCGCGTGTCGCGAACATTGAAGTCGTGTCGCGAAGACTAGAAAATCCAGGAATTTGACTTTTTTACTTTTTACTCTCTCGTGCTTCACATCCGTTATCCGCTCATTTAGAAAATAAAACCTGGGAGGTAGAGACAACCATAAACACGCATAAAACCGCACAAACATACATACAAAGATATCTAAAACGCACTCAAAGCAGCATGTAAACTGAGGTTATTAAACCCTACATCAGTAACTCTGGAATGCCAAGAAGAGAGATGCTCATGCCATGGCCCTCATTCAACAGGTTGTGCATGATCAATTATTATCACGAGTTGTTGCAACTTCCACGACCAAAGAAACGTGGGAGATCTTAAAGATGGAATATGTAGGTGATTCTCAAGTAAAGGTTGTAAAACTACAGGGTCTAAGGAGAGAGTTAGAATGCTTGGCCATGAAAGAAGGAGAAGTAATATGTGACGACTTTGGATGAGTAATGGCCCCGGTGAGCCACAAGAGAGTCTCTAGAGAGATCATTAATGATCAAACGGTGGTTGAGAAAATACTTCAAAGTCTTACTCTCAAGTTTGACTATGTAGTACCTTCTATAGAAGATTCCTATGATTTGTCTACCCTCACCCTAGTTATAATAATGGATTGTCTTTAATCTCAAGAAGAAAGAATTAACAGCGAGAGTATTGGTGATGAACAAGCCTTGCAAGTTCTACAAGACACCTCCAACATACCTAGTCATAATTTATTCAGAGAAAGAGGCAATCTATCATTCAGAGGCAAAGGGAGGGGGCCAGAAAGGTCTAAGATCCCTCAATGTACTCATTGTAACAAGTTTGGACACATTAAATATGACTTTTGGTTTAATGATGATCCAGCAGTCAATGTGGCTAAGGAATAAGAAGTCAACAATGAAGAAGATGACCATCTATTCATGGCTATTACTGATAACAACTTCTCCCTTATGACATATGTTGGATATTAGATGTCCGATCATCGATAATATCAACATTGCTATCGAGGTACGATCCGAAAAGTTACACTTTAGGCAAAGAACAAATTATATCGTTTAAATTGTTAAACGTTATTACACGAAACAAAGAATTAAGAATTCGGTGGATTAAATATCTAGAGAGATATTTATTAATTACATCGTATTTAATTATTGAGAATATTTAAATATAACGAGAGACAGAATGTGGTGTTATGTATATATTAGTGTAATATATATTGACAATTTTTTTTATATTTAATAGTTAAATATAAAACCAGCTCAGCTTAACGCAAAATAGTTTATTAATTAAAGCAATTATGAACTGGAGGGATTGGAACTGATTAAAGGTTAATCAGTTAGTAATTAAGTGTTAATTACACAAGAGTTGACTTGTAAATTAGTTTAACATTCTTAAGTCAAAACCCTAAAAAAAGGTTTTTGGCCTCCTCTCCATAAGCGATCGAGAAACACCCCCCCCCAACTTTCGGTTTTCCGGCCGATGCCAGCAGCCACCACCACCGTGTGCAGCCTTCGGCGACAAATGCGTTACAAACCACAAGGACCATCCATGTACTTTTAAAAAACTATAGACCAAATTCAAAATTTTAGTAAACCATAGGGACCATCCGTGTACTTTACTCATTATTAAACTTTGGTGGTCAATTTAAAAAATATTAAAACTCCACTATGGATACCGACCTTGAGATTTAATAATATGTAGAATGTCAAACTTTTAATTAAGTCAAAATGTTTAGTCTCTAATAACTAAAGATTTTTATGGGACATTTGTCCCTTTCATGTGAACTTTTAATATTTTTTTTCGCCTATCTCTCTTATTAATTTTATAAATTTCTTTAATTTTTTGTAACTTTTTTTTTGTTTCACGCATCTTTCTCCTGTTAAATAATAATGATTTCTATAACTATTTTTATAAAACGTTTTTTATTTTAAAAAATAGGATTATTCATCAAACATTTTTATAAACTGAACATTTCTTTCATTCTTTTTATAACTTTTTTAAAAAAAACTAACGTTTCTACAATTTGTATTAAAAAACTATGTAATAAGTCATAAATATGTAATACCTAAATCTTTATTACTATCTACATAAAATTGCATTTATTCAACCCGTGTAATGCACCGGGTTTCTAAGATATAAATAATCATACAAATTGTTGGCTTACAATAAGTTATCTTTAATTCACCCAATTAATACATGGGTTTTAACATAGTAAGACTATGTGTAGTGTTAGTGTGAAGGTGAAAGCACACCCTATGCCACGTAGGCGTCACGTAGACACTGGCTTCCCTCACCTTCACCTTCATCCAGGTGTGTAATGGTGGGATGAGAGTAGGCGTGTTCAAATTCGGATATCCGAAAATTTCGGATAATGGATTTCACTATCCGTATCCGAATCCTAATTTCGGATATCCGAAATTTCGTATTCGGATAGTGAAACGGATATCCGTTTTTCTTTTAACTTAAATATATTTTTTAAATTATAATCTAAATATATGAAATATACTAAATAAACATCATCTTAATGAAATAATTAAAAAAGACATAAAAACCCAATTTTTGAGTAATTTACGAAATTACGACGCGAATACGTTTTAGTTTTTTAAAAAATAAGAAGGCTAAACACATAACATAAAAAACACTTCGTATATATTGTATTTATAACACTTTCTAGGAAACATTATATAAATTTGGTCAAAAATATAAAATTTTCGAAATAACGACGCGAATATGTTTTATTTTTAACAAAAATAAGAGAGTTAAACACATAACATAAAAACCATATACTTTATGTATATATTGTATACATAACACTTTCTAGGAAAGATATCTTTAAAAAAATATTTTTGGATATTCAGATATCCGAATATTCGAAATTATTGAAAAATGTTATTCAAATCCGAATCCGAAAATTCGGATATCTGAATTTTCAAATAACTCAGATTTGGAATTTCGGATATTTCGGGTTCGGTTTCGGATACGGATACTTTTGAACACCCCTAGGTGAGGGTTGCCGGTTTTGTAATAATTATATAATTATTATTTTTTTAATTTAATTAAATAAATAAAGTAATACTAAAAACAACATAATATCAAAAAAAAACATAATATTAAAAAAAACTACTAAACTACATATTATATTTTTTTTCAATTTAAGGAACTTTTCCTGTTCGTCGCCGACCAAATGATCGATGTTAATAAAATAAAGTCTCACATCGCTAGCCTTTTGTTTTGCCTCCTTTATTTTGATCTTCTTCTCGGATATCGTTGAACTTGGCTAGCCTTTTTGTTTTACCTCCTTTACAAATTGCCATGGAAGCATGTTTGTAATTTTTATTAAAAAATAGAGAGGAGAAAGAAGAAGGATTGTGTAGAAAATTGGTTGTTTATATACCAACAACGGTCAAAAAGTCACCCCCTCCACGCCTTGAACACCCCCAATGTGCTTTCCTCACGCCCTCCTCACCTCCATCCGACGCGATGTTTTACGTCCGTGGTGGAATGAGGCACCACGCCCACGGCGTCAAGCTTCCATTATGTTTAGTCTGACGCACATAATTAATGTTAATTATATATGGTATAAAAATATAAAATAACACATAAGATACATAATTAACTTGACACTTATAGTAATTAATGTAAATTGAATGTGGTATAAAACTTATTTATTTTTCTAACATAAACAATACAATTAAATTAAAAACAAGTAATCTAATCAACTAAAACAATTAATTTTTTTCGATAAAGAAAATCACAAATAAAGAAGATAATCAACTAACCATTAATACTAAAGATCTCATGCATGCATATAAAAACATACCTGTCACTAGTGAACTCACACCCAACGTTCTCCAATATCACAATCAAAACAAGATGGATCAACATTCACCAATCACCACATCAGCAACCACCACCCCCACCCCTCACAGTAGGGAAAAGATTGTAGTGATCATGGGGTCAACCGGCGCCGGAAAATCACGTCTGTCAATGGACCTAGCTTTTAAATTTTTCAAGAACTCCGAGATCATCAATTGCGATAAAATGCAGGTGTACAGTGGGCTTGATATTACCACCAACAAAATCACAATGCAAGAGCAGTTTGGTGTCCGCCATCACCTTCTGGGTGTGATTGACCCGAAGAAATTGGTGTTCACCCCTTCGGATTTCCGAAATGTTGCATCCGAAATCATCTCGGATATCAAATCGCGTCGTGGATTGCCTCTTGTGGTTGGCGGGTCGAGTTCTTTAATTTACTCGCTAGTTACAAAACGGTATTGTTCAAAAATCTCACGGCTCGCTCGAAGTTCGTACAGAAAAAGCTCGGTTTGAGCTGAGCCGAACCGGGTCGATTTGTAAACGAGCTGAGCCTGAGCAGGGTAGACTTGGCTCGTGGCTCACCTGTTTGGCCAGTTAAAAATAAGAATATTAATAATAATAAATAACATATAAAAGATTTGGAATAAAGACAAAAATAATATATATAGGTGTTTCAATCTTTAAAAAAATAAAATTCTTTACAACATTAATACCATTTATTTACTATTTTATTTGTTCTGATTATGTTTATTTTGTTTTTCATATATCAATCAAAATGTCCACAAATTATAAAAAAAAACAATCAATTTTTATATTAAATTATCGAGCTCAAATTTACAAACTTTTCATGAGCCGAGCTCAAGCTCAAATTTACAGCTCGTAAAAACTTTAGAGCCAAGCCGGCTCGATCCCCTTCTGGCTCGGCTCGTTTCCAACGAGTCGGTTTAGCTTTAAGGTTTAATTTTATGCCTTAGCTTAGGTTTTTGGGTTTAATTTTATGCCTTAGCTTTAAGGTTTAGTTTTAGCGTTTAGATTTAAGGGTTTAGCTTTAAATTTGAGCTCAAGCTCAAATTTAAGGGTTTTTGGAGGGCGGGGTGGGGTTTAGGTTTTTGGGGGGTGGGGTGGTGGGGATTTAGATATTTGGGGTGCGGTTGGGGGTGGGGGGTTTAGGTTTTTGGGGGATGGGGGTGGGAGGATTTAGGTTTTTAAGGGGTGGGGTAGTTAGGTTTTCGGGTTTAACTTTTATGATTTAGTTTTAGGGTTTAGCTTTAAGAGTTCAGTTTTTAGGGTGTAGGTTTTATTTCAACGAGTCGGTTCCAACGCTTTTGTATATATATACATATATATCTATATATCTATTTATATATATGTACATATATACACACACACACATACATAGGAAATGTATAGGATGAAAACCTCTTCAAGTTGTGAAAACATAGAAAACTCTCTAAAAATGGATTTTTACAAGGTTTTTTTTTTGGAAAAATTTTTATATGTAATTTCAAAACTTTTTTATAAAAAAATCAAAAAAGCGAAAGCAAGATGTTTTTATAAAAAAAATAAAAATTATGCTCATGTGTTTTACATATGTAACATGTTGTGTTACTTAAGTAACATGATTTTTTTACACAAAAAAAAAATTAGGGATTTTTGCTTAGAATGATTTTCAAATTAAAAAAAAAACATGTAAAAACATGGTTTTTTTTTGGAAGTTTTTAATGTTTTTACAACTAATATGGGTTTTCAAAATATCTCTTCCCTATATACATATATATATATATGGGATGTCTAAATAAGAAGTGAATTTTCGCTAATAAACCTAATAAATGGTTCTTTTTTTAACTAAAATTTGGTCAAACGAACTCCGATTAAGCTAATTCTAGCGGCGTTGAAACCGGATTGTTGAGGTTTTGGAGGGCCGGGGGGATTTAGGTTTTCGGGGGGAGGGGATGGGATTTAGGTTTTTGGGGGGTTGGGGGGATTTAGGTTTTTTGGGAGGTGGGGTGGATAGGTTTAGGTTTTTAAGGGGTGGGGGTGGGAGGATTTAGGTTTTTGGGTTTAATTTTATGCCTTAGCTTTAAGGTTTAGTATTAGCGTTTAGATTTAAGGGTTTAGCTTTAGAGTTTAGGGTTTAGCTCTAGGCTTGATTTCGACGAGCCGGTTCCAACGCCGCTAGAATTAGTTCAATCAGTTTCTTACGTTTGATCCAGTTTCTTACGTTTGATCCAGTTTCTTAGGTTTTTTAGCGAAAATGCATTTTTTAGCGGAACCTTCCCCTGTATATATAGGCTAGAGGTTGAACAAACCCTAATTTAAAATAACTATACCACCCTTAACTGATATATATATTCTCTAACAGGTACGACCCGAATTCGGACGTGTTTAACGGGCCTGAGCCTCATGGTGTAATTAGCTCGGAGCATCGTTACGATTGTTGTTTCATTTGGGTGGACGTATGCTTACCTGTTTTAAACGAGTATTTATCAAAGCGCGTCGACGAGATGCTGGATGCGGGCATGTTAGAGGAGTTAGCGGAGTACTTCCAGTCTGGTGAGCATGAGAGGGTGAACCCGTTTAGTTTAGGTCTGTCTATTGGTGTACCCGAGTTTGAGACCTATTTCAAGAAATTCCCCGATTTCGGTCGAATTAAGGAGGCGGATTACGATGAGAATGTGATGGAAGCGTACAATGAGACTGTTAGAAGGATCAAGGAGAACACGTATCAACTTGCGAAAAAACAAGTGAGTAAGATCCTGCGGTTGAGGGACGTCGGGTGGGATGTGAAGAGAATAGATGCTACGGAGGTGTTTAAGGCGGTGATGACGGCGGAGTCCGGAGGAGCAAGGGTGGGGGAAATATGGGACAAACAGGTCGTGGAGCCAAGTGTGAAGATTGTGAAGCAATTCTTGGATGAATATGAATAGGTTCTTCAGCATTTTATTTCCGGCTCTATATATCAAACTAAACAAGTTGTCATTTTTCTTTTTCTTTTTCTTTTTGTTATGGGCATTTACTTTTTCACATGATAAATGCCACGGCACGACCAATTATGAAGCAATAAGGATATAAGATGCCTTTATGATATCAGAATATAAAGCTTGGAATGGGGTCTTCTATATAGAGGAGTGCCATGAGATGTTGTACCACCACTAGCACCACCAAATGTGGGGTTGTCCCATGGTTAACTACCTTAGATTAGGTGTGTTTATCGGTTCGGTTTTTGATTTGTTTGGTTTATTCGATTTGGTTTTAAAAAACTTTTTGGTCTAACCGCAAACCTAACCTAACTCAATCTTATTCGATTTCAGTTTACTCAATTCGGTTTCCTGTTTGTTTTCCAGGCAACAACAAAAATTCAAACAACACATTTTTAACGTATCCTAAAAGGCTAAAACCAAGAGTTTATAACCATAACAAAAAGTACCGAACCGGAAATTGTTTTAAACATAAATGCAAAGTCCAATCCTTGCTCTCTACATTAGTTTCTGCGGCATGCAAATGAGGCCTAGCTTAGGCTGATACACCTAAGTTTTACTCACGTCGATCTAGGGTTCGAGCCTAGGCTCTCCCTCAAGCCCGGAAGGGGCTGTATTGGGTGAGATTTTTCATTGGATGCATTACAACTCTGATGCCAAGTGGGGCCGGTTAAGACAACATATTGGTCGGAGTTGGACGAGGTTCTCCCATGTGACGGGGGTGCGACATCACAACATTCAATGTTCGCCGTTCAAAAAAAAGTTCAAAGTTCAAACATAAATAAATAAACTTAGTTTTTTTCTAATCAGTCTTAGCCAAAGACACCACAAATAAACTTGAGTTTTTTTAACTCGTCTTTTACTAGATCGGTGTCTTTCTCATCTCCACAAGAAATAAGAACAAATAATAAAACAATGGGCTATTGATCAGCTTGAGTGTTGAGCTAAAAGTATTAGGCTAAAATTATAAGTTTACATTTATATATTTATATGTATTCAGTTAAAACAGTTAACCGAACAAAAGAAATTAAAAAAAATTCTGCCTAACAAATAACCTAACCGCAAACCGAATTACGAATTTGGTTCGGTTTTTCCAAAGACAGGTACGATTCGGTTTTCAGTTTTTTTTCACATCCTACCTTATACAAGTCTCTAAACATTGATTCAAAACTTTTTGTATGACCACTCGTAGTATCTACAGCAAACTAAATTCATAAAGTATTTACAACTTGAGAGCATTTTCAACTTTACAAAACTCTTATACTCTTCTCAACTTCGGCCATATAAGGCATATCTAGCACAATATAAGTATTTATCTTAGTTCATGAGTTCTAAGGTTATTAAGCAACTACAACAATCATATAATCATCTAAATCATTATTTTAATTATCTCTGGAGCTCGGGAGATAGATCCAGCTGATGTTCCTCCATCTACTTTGGTTGCTCATGAAGTTGATTCTTCTCCTCCTCCTATTTCTCTTATCCCTCCTCCTGTTTCTCCTCTCCGTCCTCCTCCATCTCTGGAGCTCAGGAGATCTTCTCGTTCTTCTGTTCCTTCTTCTCATCTGCAGGATTATGTTTGTAATTCTTCTTCTGTTGATTCGTCTTGTTTTCATACTTTGTCGAGTGCTTGCCAAGCTTCTCATTTTATTAATCTAGCTCATCTTTCTCCTGATTCTCAGCAACTCCTTCTCAATCTTGATTCTGTTCAGGAACCTTCTTCTTATCAGGATGGTGCTAAACATCGTGCTTGGCAAGAGGCTATGACTAAAGAGTTTAATGCCTTGGAATGTAATCAAACTTGGAAGGTTATGCATTTACCTAAGGGTAAAAAGGTCATTAAGTGCAAATGGGTAAAGTTAAGTATAATGATGATGGCATTGTTGAACGTTGCAAAGCCCGTTTGGTTATTTGTGGTGATACTCAGAAAGTCGGTATTAATTATAACGAGACTTTTTCTCATTGTTGTTACCACTAAACGACATTTGGATTTATATCAATTGGATGTCAATAATGTTTTCTTACATGGGGATCTTGATGAAGACATTTATATGCTTCCTCCTCCTGAAATGCCTTTATCCTCTCCTAATCATGTTCTTAAGCTCAAGAAGTCTCTTTATGGTTTGAAGCAAGCTTCAGGGTAGTGGTATAGAAAGCTTTCTGATGCTCTTAAGACCGAAGGTTATATGCGCTCTCCCAATTATTATTCTTTATTCTCTAAGACGATGGGTCATTTTGTTGTTCATGTGGTTGTCTATGTTGATGTCTTACTGGTAATAATGAACAAGAGATGTCTGATTTGAAGGCTTTCTTACATTCCACATTTTAGATCAAGGATCTTGGCAGTCTTAACTATTTTCTGGGCATTCAGGTTCTCAAATCTCACTCTTGTCTTATCATGACTCAACGCAAGTTTGCGAAGGATTTGCTAACTGAGTTTCCTACATACGATGTTTCTTTTGTTTCGTCTCCTTTGCCTTTACATTTACAACTCAAGCTCAACGAATGTCAAGTTCTTGATGATCCTTTGGCCTATCGTCGACTTGTTGGTAAACTCAATTATCTCACTCATACTAGGCATGATCTTGCTTTTGCGTTTTAGTTTCTCAGCCAGTTTATGAGTGATCCGCGTGTTCCTCATTGGGATGTTGCGGGGCATACTCTTCGGTATGTCAAAGGCACTTGTTCTCAAGTGTTGTTTTTTAATGATGATAGTGGTATGTCTTTGTCTGCTTATTGTGATTCTGATTGGGCGGCTTGCCCTAATACTCAGCGTTCTATTAGTGGCTACTTCATTCTCTCTAATTTTATTTCTCTCGTTTATCATTCTCGCTTGTTTTAGCGATCATTCTCGATATCATAACAGTATATTTATTACATTATCTAAAACTGATTTGTTCTTGTTCATTTCTATCGCAACAATATGGACTCTATCGTGGCTCAGAATGGATCAATTATTAAATCTTGGATGGAAATTTCGTTTATACCTATTTCTCTCGGTAATCTACTATTAACAACTTCTTTCGATCCTACGTTACCCATAATATGTGGAAGTATATCAACGTAATTTCATAGAGTCATTAAGTTTGAATGCTACATGAAGAACATAAGCCAGATGATAGAATGGGAAGACCTAGGATGTAAAATATCATAACATGAGTGATTCGGCAGATTTTGATACCTATATATCCACCCATGTGGTACTTCGTTATACCATATATATATATATATATATATATATGTATGTATGTATGTATGTATGTATGTATGTATGTATGTATGTATGTATGTATGTATGTATGTATGTATGTATGTATGTATGTATGTATGTATGTATGTATGTATGTATGTATGTATGTATGTATGTATGTATGTATGTATGTATGTATGTATGTGTGTGTGTGTGTGGTATATCTGCTAAAAAGTGAAAAAAGTGCTTTAAAACGCTCATAACCGGCTCATACGAACTCCGATTTTATTCATTTCGGCTGCGTTGGAACCGTTTCATTGAACTCTACGATCTTAGCTTTTAGGGTTTAGATTTTAGTTTTTGTTTTAGGGTTTAGCTTTTAGTATTTAGGCTTTTGGGGGGTTGGGGTAGGGGGTTTTAGGTTTTTGGGGCTGGGGTGGGGGTTAGGTTTTTGGGGGGGTTGGGTTGGAGGTTTAGGCTTTGGGGGGTGGTGGTGGTGTTTTTAGACGACTTTTTTGGCTTTTTATGGTTTTTTGTTAGGATTTAGGTTTTTGGGGGTGGGGGTTTTAGGTTTTTCGGGGTAGGGTAGGGTGGGGGTTAGGTTTTGGGGGAGTGGGGGTTTTAGGCTTTTGGGGGGTGGTGGTGGGGTTTTTAAAATACTTTTTACACTTTTTAGCTTTCTTAGAATATCCCTCCCCTATATATATATATATATATATATATATATATATATATATATATATGAGATCCATCTGTACAGATATCACCTACATCCAGAAATTCGTATGCTTTGGAAGAAACTTGTACAGTTTGGTAGGGGTTTTGATAGATAAAAAAGAAGAATCTACTTCAACTATTATGCCCTTCTGCACGGCCATACATAACATAGAAATCACACTTGGAAAGAGTGGACAGTAACTGGTTATTCTTTACCTTGGGACCAAATTGGTTATTGGGCAGTGAAAATTGTAACAGGTGTAGACGTTATTCCTGTAATAGGATCACCTTTGGTAGAATTATTGCACGAAAGTGCTAGTGTGGGACAATCTCTTTGAGTCGTTTTATAGTTTACACACTTTTGTATTGCTACATCTTACTGATGTATTTATGTTAATGCATTTCCCGATGATACGTAAACAAGGTATTTGTGGTCCTTTATAGATATAGAAAAGATCTAGCATAGATATTTTGCTGCTGAATTTGTTCTCTCACAAAGTGGATGTCGAGCTTAATGTGCTTGGTACGTTGGTGTTGTACTGACAAGTAGATAGCACTAACGTTGTCGCAATAGACTAGAGTGGACCGTGAAAGTGGTCTATGCAGTTCCAATAAAAGGTTTTGTAACCAACATATTTCGGCACCAACATTTGTAACACCACGGTATTTTGATTCGACACTAGATCTTGAGACTATTGCTCGTCTTTTTGAAGACCAGGAAATGAGATTGTCACCATAATACACACAATTACCAGAGGTGGATCTGCAGGTGTCAGGCAACCCGCCCAGTCGGCACCGTGGAAGCGAGTAAAGAGGGTCAGAGGCCGTAGGAAGCTGTATCTTTGATTATTCCGTCGTTCACTCACGCTTATTGATTTCAATGTAGGTCGAACAGAATCTTTAGTGACCAAAATTATTTGGTCGTTCACTCTCACGCTTATTGAATTGCTGGTTTCTTATGATATTTTAGTGGTCTCCCAAAATTGTTGAATCGGCTATGGAGTTAGGTCGATCAGAGCATATCGCATATCTGATAGGTTGAGAGTAGATAAAGTCTATCATTGAATGATAGGTTCTTTTGTTATGTAAGCCACTAGGTTGTGATTTTGCTTGAATGGTAACAAGGCCATTCCCGAACCCCCTTTTTTCCTTTTCAACGAGTATCAAATCCATAAGGAAAATTCGAACGTAAAGATTCAAGATAACTTTTTACCTGAACCACCATAAGGAAAAAGGACATATAATAGATACCAAGAGAGCCCAACACAGAAGATGGTAGTATAGATCTACCACCGATGGAAAACATGTTCGCTTTTCATTTAGAAAGTTAGATTGAAATCTATCAACAATAAGATTTCATCCTTCCTTTCTCGCCATGTTTGAACCAATCTGAATTCCTAAATACGTAAAAAAGGTCTACATCCAGCAAAATTGTCAACATCTCGAACATCCACCCCTACACCATGTAACCAAGACTTATGTATGTTAATTTTTAACCCTGATGCCAAAAAGAAACATTTTAGGCCCTAACAATATTTGTACTCTTTAAAGAAGACAACCCCCTCAAAGAATAAGATCATGAGCATAAAATAAATAGGAGATACAAACATTTTCTTTTCCAATTTTTTCAATCTTAGCTCCCTAAAAAAACCTCCCTAAAAAACTTGCATCAACAATATCTCTCCAAGGCAATATAAAAACCCTTCATAACTAAAATCTTACTTCTCTAATAAATGAAAATCTCAAATGACATGTGTCATTCATTGAGGGCATGAGAAACTTTTTTTTCTCGTCTAAACTACCACACCACAAAATTGGGTCAAGGATTATGCATTTAAAGAATATAATAATCAGTTAAAAATAAAGAAATTATAAATTTCTTTATTATATTTTTATATTACTTACGTTACAAGTCCTTCTATTTAAAATTATTAATTTCTCATAGTGTTATGTATTCAACCAATATAATGCACTATTTATTTTATAGTATATATCTAGATTCTAGATATTTTTTATTGTGTACACAGTTTATCATTTCACATTTTGAATGTTTTTAACCCGTGTAATACACGGGTAACTAACCTAGTAAATAAATCTCCCTAACAAATGCCATTCCTTATATTAGAGCATTCGCAGTAGCATTGATATCCTCGTCCTCATAATTACACTAAAATCACTATCTTTTATCTCTCTTTTTCAATTAAATAATACTTTTTTATATCTTTATCGTTGTCTTTTCTCTCCCCTCCACTCGCAACCACTTTTAAAAAATATTAAAGATTTATGCAGGTGAACAGTATTTCCCTCAAATGTACAGAAAATTTATACCTTTTCTTTTTCCTTCACTCATAACCACCCTCTAAAATATAAGAAACTCACTCACATAAATATACAGGACCGGCTATGAATGCTCTTATATGTATCCTCTCTAATGAAATACAAGATTTCATTATTCTTCAACTAGATTCAATGTAGTAATTGATTGGGAAGATATGAATGAATTTGGTAAAACGACTTAGGCCAACTTGATCACATTATTACAATTATTAAAAGAGGCTGGTCGGTATGCACAATAGAGTTTCAGTTTTTTAATTTTGACCATCAAACTTTTAACTTCTTACTCTGTCACTCCTAGCACAAGCTTAGCCAAAGGTACAAGTCATCAATGCAGTTGATTAATCACATCCTTCCTTCTGAATCGGCCTCACCCGTGTTTTGTCGATCCTCTGTTCTTTACTTTGTAAAGCACCACCAGAAACCACCGTTATTATCTGTTGGGATATGACCCGGAAGTAGGGCCGGACATATACCTTAGCCCAACTCCGGATAAATGTTGGAAAGAGCGTAGTAACCTAAGGCCGGGCCTACGAGCCCTAAGCCGGAGCTCAGTTGAAGACCCGGCGGGCGGGGCAAGGCCCGGACATATTCAACGGAAAAAGACAAACAGCTAACGGTAAAAAGGAGACAAGAATCAATGTGTAAGAGTACGAACCAATCGGCAAAGGAGACCCGACAATGCACAAACCATTACTAACAATCATAAATATGGTCCAAGCATTACATATTCAAGCCAAAAAGCAAGGAGTTACTCCAGGCTAAAGACAAACCACCTGCAGGTATAAATATGACGTTAAAGAGAAAGGTAAAGGATTCCGAATTCATTCTCATTTACTACATACTCACATTTCTCAATTCACAACCCATACTTAATCTCACGCCGGAGTCTTGTCACAGCGACACCCCCCGAGGTCCTCACTGTGACAAGACTAACGGTGTTTTTGTTTTGCTACGTCAAGTACAATAACCCTTCTGGAAATTCCTTGATATCCAGATCTGATCCGGAGGTCTTGGAGTTTGCATTATCAGTCTTAGTTGTTGGTAGTCCACCACTACACATCGAAGCAAGGATGTCGGAGATGCAAACGAAACGTCTTCATCTTCATCATCGCTCAGATCTATTGATTGAGAGAGAGAGAGAGAGATTGAGAGAGAGAGTCCTAGAACCTGCGTCGTGTCTGCGTCGTGTGTGTGCACATGTAGGTGTGGCGGCGGCGGTTTACTATTGGTTGGATTTACTATTCATTGTCATTTTAAACAGGATTATTGAATTTTAATAATCTCACATTTTACCAATTGGTCAATAATAATATCAACTAAGAATATTCTTACCACCGATATCTACTTTCAAACTATTTTCTTATATTGGATCCCCCGTTAAAAAAACTTAACGCCGTTAGATTTTATATGATGTGGACATCTGTAAACCGTCGGAAAATCGAGCCAAGCTAGCAGTCGAGCCAAACCGCCGCCGCCACCTCCACCACCATTATTATTCATCTTCTTAAAATTTCAATGGCCAAAAATAAGTCACCACCATTTTATCCAATAAAAGCACTCTCGTTTCCCCTTAATTGACCTGATTTCAGAACGCTAGTCACTTCTCCACTCCAAATCCCAAATGCCTCATCCAATTGCCCCTCATCAACATCCCTTTACCAAGAGGCAAAATCTACAATCCTCCCTGATCGATGCAATTATCAAAACTAGGATTTCGTGATTGAGGTCTTTGCAGATTATGAATCCTGTAAATGGTTATCAGATTGAGATCTTGAAGCGGTTGCAAAGGGAGGCATTTGCAGATATGATGAAGCTCAGGGACAGACAAGACAAAGTGAAGCGATTACTTTCGTTTAAATCATCTAAATCGAGCCTGTTTGATGAACTTAGCACTCGTGTGAGAGGAGAAATAGAGGCATTAGGGTTGTTGTTGATGATTGATGGAATTTATGAAGATAATCAAGAAGCTATAGACCGAACCATGGGCCGACCTACCCTATGGGTAGCTACCCCTCAACTTTTACGCGCACTGTAAAAAAAATACGATTTTATGTATCCAGTTACCCCTTACGTTACCCTTGAGAAAAATTACGTTACCCCTAAAAAAAATTTAAAAGCTCAACATTTCATAAAAAAGTCCAAAATTTTATAAAAAACCTAATACTTTATAAAAAAAAAGGTTTTGAGTGATTGACTTTAAATAAAACATTTGGGCTTTAGCAAGCCCAAATGTTTTATTAAAAACCCAATACCTCAAAGTGTCAATTCTCAAACCCTACTTACCCAAGCGGCCGGCCAAGAAGAACGATAAAAAGTGGGAACTGTGAGACTGTGAGAGCCGGAGACCGACCGCTCTACCTGAGCTGAGACCACCGCCCAGCCAGTGGCGGAGCTTGAAAAAAAACGTAGTGGGGGCCGGGATTTATTTTTCTTATCAGGGGAGCCGGAACTATAAAATTTTCGGCCGAATACGCATAAATAAACACTACTGAGCGAAAAATCGGGGGGATGGGGGTCTGGCCCTCACAAACTGATGTATTTATGTTAATGCATTTCCCGATGATACGTAAACAAGGTATTTGTGGTCCTTTATAGATATAGAAAAGATCTAGCATAGATATTTTGTTGCTGAAATTGTTCTCTTACAAAGTGGATGTCGAGCTTAATGTGCTTGGTACGTTGGTGTTGTACTGACAAGTAGATAGCACTTACGTTGTCGCAATAGACTAGAGTGGGCCGTGAAAGTGGTCTATGCAGTTCCAATAAAAGGTTTTGTAACCAACATATTTCAGCACCAACATTTGTAACACCGCGGTATTTTGATTCGGCACTAGATCTTGAGACTATTGCTCGTCTTTTTGAAGACCATGAAATGAGATTGTCACCATAATACACACAATTATCAGAGGTGGATCTGCGGGTGTCAGGCAACCCGCCCAGTCGGCATCTGTGGAAGCGAGTAAAGAGGGTCAGAGGCCGTAGGAAGCTGTATCTTTGATTATTCCGTCGTTCACTCACGCTTATTGATTTCAATGTAGGTCGAACAGAATCTTTAGTGACCAAAATTATTTGGTCGTTCATTCTCACGCTTATTGAATTGCTGGTTTCTTATGATATTTTAGTGGTCTCCCAAAATTGTTGAATCGGCTATGGAGTTAGGTCGATCAGAGCATATCGCATATCTGATAGGTTGAGAGTAGATAAAGTCTATCATTGAATGATAGGTTCTTTTGTTATGTAAGCCACTAGGTTGTGATTTTGCTTGAATGGTAACAAGGCCATTCCCGAACCCCCTTTTTTCCTTTTCAACGAGTATCAAATCCATAAGGAAAATTCGAACGTAAAGATTCAAGATAACTTTTTACCTGAACCACCATAAGGAAAAAAGACATATAATAGATACCAAGAGAGCCCAACACAGAAGATGGTAGTATAGATCTACCACCGATGGAAAACATGTTCGCTTTTCATTTAGAAAGTTAGATTGAAATCTATCAACAATAAGATTTCATCCTTCCTTTCTCGCCATGTTTGAACCAATCTGAATTCCTAAATACGTAAAAAAGGTCTACATCCAGCAAAATTGTCAACATCTCGAACATCCACCCCTACACCATGTAACCAAGACTTATGTATGTTAATTTTTAACCCTGATGCCAAAAAGAAACATTTTAGGCCCTAACAATATTTGTACTCTTTAAAGAAGACAACCCCCTCAAAGAATAAGATCATGAGCATAAAATAAATAGGAGATACAAACATTTTCTTTTCCAATTTTTTCAATCTTAGCTCCCTAAAAAACTTGCATCAACAATATCTCTCCAAAGCAATATAAAAACCCTTCATAACTAAAATCTTACTTCTCTAATAAATGAAAATCTCAAATGACATGTGTCATTCATTGAGGACATGAGAAACTTTTTTTTCACATCTAAACTACCACACCACAAAATTAGGTCAAGGATTATGCATTTAAAGAATATAATAATCAGTTAAAAATAAAGAAATTATAAATTTCTTTATTATATTTTTATATTATTTACGTTACAAGTCCTATTTAAAATTATTAATTTCTCATAGTGTTATGTATTCAACCAATATAATGCACTATTTATTTTATAGTATATTTCTAGATTCTAGATATTTTTTATTGTGTACACAGTTTATCATTTCACATTTTGAATGTTTTTAACCCGTGTAATACACGGGTAACTAACCTAGTAAATAAATCCCCCTAACAAATGCCATTCCTTATATTAGAGCATTCGCAGTAGCATTGATATCCTCGTCCTCATAATTACACTAAAATCACTATCTTTTATCTCTCTTTTTCAATTAAATAATACTTTTTTATATCTTTATCGTTGTCTTTTCTCTCCCCTCCACTCGCAGCTACTTTTAAAAAATATTAAAAATTTATGCAGGTGAACAGTATTTCCCTCAAATGTACAGAAAATTTATACCTTTTCTTTTTCCTTCACTCATAACCACCCTCTAAAATATAAGAAACTCACTCACATAAATATACAGGACCGGCTGTGAATGCTCTTATATGTATCCTCTCTAATGAAATACAAGATTTCATTATTCTTCAACTACATTCAATGTAGTAATTGATTGGGAAGATATGAATGAATTTGGTAAAACGACTTAGGCCAGCTTGATCACATTATTACAATTATTAAAAGAGGCTGATCGGTATGCACAGTAGAGTTTCAGTTTTTTTAATTTTGACCATCAAACTTTTAACTTCTTACTCTGTCACTCCTAGCACAAGCTTAGCCAAAGGTACAAGTCATCAATGCAGTTGATTAATCACATCCTTCCTTCTGAATCGGCCTCACCCGTGTTTGTCGATCCTCTGTTCTTTACTTTGTAAAGCACCACCAGAAACCACCGTTATTATCTGTTGGGATATGACCCGGAAGTAGTGGTGCACAAATCGGTTTTTTAACCCAAACCGGTTCAACCCGACCCGAACCGGTTTGGTCAACGAAAAGTCAAAACCGGTTTGGGCCCAAACCGGTTCGGGTTAAACCGGTTCGAGTAATGGAAATATGTAAACCGGTCAAACCGGTTCGGGTAGGTTTTAAACCGGTTTGTTCTTTAAACCGGTTTTTATAAAAAAAAAAAATCAAAATAAATTTTATATTTTTAATATAAAATCCATAATAAAATAACAAAATTAAAACATAAAGTTTAACGTTTATTAATATTTGGAAAGTTCGGAAATTAAAAAACATGACAAGATAAAATTGTAAAAAATTACAAAAAATATAACAAATATAAAACATTAAGTTCAACGTTTTATTTTTTGGAATATTGATTGATTATTCTTGTGCGTTGTCTTCGGAACTAGAGCTTCGTAGCCTTGCATCTTCGGCTAGTTCTTCATCCGTGACGGGTTCGGATATTCCAAGATCAACCTCGTTGTTGTGTATGACTTCTTCGGCTTGAATTTCATCTTCGAGAGAAGTTTGGTCTTGTATCCTATCCATCGCATCCAAATGGTCCTTCAAGCAAATGCACATTTCCATCGCTAGGGGTGTGAGTCTAGTCCTTCGTATCGATAATACCCTGCCACTAAAAGAAAACGCAGATTCCGAAGCTACCGTGGAAGCTTGGACGGTTAGTACATCACGGGCCATGGCGGAAAGAATCGGAAACGAAGCTTCGTTTGTTTTCCACCATGCCAAAATATCAAACTCCTCAAAAACGGTAGGAGGCATAAACGCTAAAAAGTTTGTGCCAATATACCTTCCGAGTTCGCTACTCGGGGTGGTACCTCGAGCCCGTTTACTAAATTCATTTAACATTTCGTTATATAAATTCAAATTAACATCTCTCGAGGTACCACTTGATGATGTACCCATTGTATCATGTGGAGTCGAAGTTGTACCATATTTATGTAAATAAACATCAAATAAATCTTGTAAACATTTGTTAAAATATGTTTTTGTGCCTTGTGCAAAATGGATGTCTTCACTATCCAAATTCAAAGCGTAAGTAATTCTATCAATCAAGGTTTCAACCCCGTAAACATTTATGGTAGGGTTTAACGCGGCAGCGCAAGTTATAACGGGAGGCATTTCTTTAAAATATTTCACTAATTTTTCTTTCATCGGTTCTATCATTTTTGTAAAAAGATCGCTTTTATTTTCAAGCTCAGACAACTTGTTAGCCATTAAATATATTTGTTTTAGTGTTAATGGACTTGTGGGATAATAAACACCGGATAAAAAAGTGGTGGCGGTTTTAAAAACTTCAAGCAATTCGGTTACGTCTTTTAAAATATCCCAATTTGGAGACGGAAACTTTTGAATTTTACGACGAGGTTTTGAGGCAAACATATCATGAAATAGTTCTAAAGTTTCTCTTTGTCGTAAAGCGCTATAAAACATAATATAAGTCGAGTTCCATCTTGTCTCGACGCCCCAATTCGGGCCTAAGCAAAGATTATTCGTATCACGACAAAATTTAGTATAATCATGGTATCTTTTTCTGTTACTAAAAATATCTTTAAGCATTTGTCGAAAAGTATATGTTAAGTTTGAAACCTCTTCAATTGCAAGCTCGCACCGCCAAGTTAATGATGTGTGCGACACATCGACTATGGGAAAAAACGCCGTTGCAAACGGGTTTATATTTAATTTTTAGTTTTTGAACCGCATTTGTATTATTAGATGCATTATCAAAAGACATTGAAAAAAGTTTATTTTGTAATTTAAATTCGTTAATAACACCATCCAATATATAAAATAAATTTTCGCCGGTGTGTGGATATTCAAACAAGTCAAAAGCGATTGTACGCTTCATCATTTGCCACGTATTGGGATCAACCCAATGCGCGGTAACGCAAAGGTACGAATCGGGTATACCATGTGGAGCCGACCAAACATCGGTGGTTAAGTTTACACCGGTTTGCAAATTTTCAAAACCCAAAATTAATTCTTTTTTTGCTTTTTTCCACATTTTTATACAATCTCGTCTAAGGGTTGTGCGACTTACTTGGTGATAACGAGGTTGGAGTGTCTCTTGAATCATCCTTGTCAAGCGCGGATTGTCAAAGTGGTTGAACGGCAATCCTTCTTGAATCACTAACCTCGCCATTCGATCTCGAACAATATTTGGATCAAAGTTCCAAATTCCTCCTTCGCTTGTCATCGAGGCTTGACCTTCACTTGGAATTCCCTTCAATGACGGGCAAGATTTTTCCATATGCATTTTCAAACTAGTGTTTGAATCTTTCCCCAAAAACGCACCACACATCTTGCACCGAGCATGTTCCTTCCTGTTTGACAACAAACATAGATCGTAATTGCATCAAATTGCCGGATTTCTCGTTGTTGCTCGAATTTCCACAACGGTAACTTCGTTTGAGGAACCACCAACACCAAAACTTGCCATGCTTTTTTTTTTTTAGTTTAGAGAGCGTTTTTGAGCGGTTAAAGAGCGGTTTTAGAGATTAGAGAGTGTAAAGAGAGGTGTGATCAACCCTAAACACCCCCCACCTATTTATAGTGTTTTAAGGGTGCAAAAAACTCCAAAAAAACGTCGTTGGCCAACGGCTATTTTTTGCCCAGCTCGAAAACCGGTTTAAACCAGTTTGGTTGAACCGGTCCCTAAACCGATCGCCTCCTGAAATCTCTAAACCGGTTTCAAACCGGCGGTTTTTGGGCAACCCGAACCGGTTTAAGCCAAACCGGTTTGCCAGTTTGGACCGGGTTAAAAAAAACCGGTTTTTTTTGTGCACCACTACCCTGAAGTAGGGTCGGACATATACCTTAGCCCAACTCCGGATAAATGCTGGAAAGAGCGTAGTAACCTAAGGCCGGGCCTACGAGCCCTAAGCCGGAGCTCAGTTGAAGACCCGGCGGGAGGGGCAAGGCCCGGACATATTCAACGGAAAAAGACAAACAGCTAACGGTAAAAAGGAGACAAGAATCAATGTGTAAGAGTGCGAACCAATCGGCAAAGGAGACCCGACAATGCACAAACCATTACTAACAACCATAAATATGGTCCAAGCATTACATATTCAAGCCAAAAAGCAAGGAGTTGTTGGACAATTGGATCGAAATTACTCAAAAGACAGCAGCGATTTTTGTGGGAAAACACACCCACGACTCTTAATTTTTATTAAATCAAAACCACACACCTTAAACTCTAACAATGACCCTCTTTTATACTAATTCTAACCTTAATTACTAAGAAATCACAGCTGGAATGACAGCCCATTCACAGCCAAAAATAAACACTTAATACCTTAAATAAAAAACTAAATCAATCTATCTTTAGACTCATTACGATTTCCCCCCCGAACTTTCACATATGAACCACATTAGGATTAAAAACTCACAATCACCCCTTTATCTTAATGTGGGCTTTCTCTTTGTCTACAGTAGAGGCGGTCCAGCATCCTCACGAACCAAGTTGGCTACCTCATGCTTTGGCTTTTGGTCATTCCCCCACAAAATGACCAAACTCTTCACACCAAAAACACTTGAACATCAACTAAAATCTCTCTTTGCCTTGCGTCTCACATAGCCCTCCAAGCAAATCACCTGCTTTCTCCCTTCTGCACATTCTTTGTCAATAACCGAATCACTCAGGTCCTCTTCACTGCCGATCGCTGCCTCACACAGGAATCGCCTTCTGTTCTGTCTCACACAAAATCCAATCTGCCTCACACAGCTTCTGTTCTGCCTCGCACAGAACCCACTAAACCTCTGTTTCACACAGATTCTTTCGCCTGTCATACAGTCGATAACCCTGTCTCGCACAGGTTTGCCCTTCACTATGCAGATTCGTCTCTCACAGAAATCACTGCTCTTGATCGCTTCCCACGACCAGAACCTGAGTCGCTCGGGTCTTCGTCTTCAGGGATTGACTCACACAATTCCAATCAGCCTTGATTGAGTCGCACAATCAATCTGCTCCAGCTGTATCTCACGGCCCAAATCTGTCTCGCGCAGACCTTCTGGTAGCTTTTACAGCCCTTCGATTGAAACCTCGCAGCAGCCTTCACACTTCGATCTTTATCAGATCGGATTTCAGCAGCCTTCAATCGGTCACAGCCCTTCACAATCGACCAGCAGCTTTTCACAGTCAACCAACAACCCTTTTGCAGTCGACCAGCAGCCTTAATCGATCAATGCCCTTTGCAGCCCAAAGAAAAAAATTGCTAACCCTTTCTCCTTTTCAAACCGCCAATCAGCAGCCCTCAACAGCGACCCACCTGCTGTTATCTGCTATGGCAGCCCTTGGCTGCTCCCCCCTTTGAAAGTCGACTCTCAAAACCTCGCTCTGATACCAATTGTTGGACAATTGGATCGAAATTACTCAAAATACAGCAGCGATTTTTGTGGGAAAACACACCCACGACTCTTAATTTTTATTAAATCAAAACCACACACCTTAAACTCTAACAATGACCCACTTTTATACTAATCCTAACCTTAATTACTAAGAAATCACAGCTCAAACACAGCTGGAATGACAGCCCATTCACAGTCAAAAATAAACACTCAATACCTTAAATAAAAAAAATAAATCAATCTCTTTAGACTCATTACGATTTCCCCCCCGAACTTTCACATATGAACCACATTAGGATTAAAAACTCACAGGAGTTACTCCAGGCTAAAGCTTCAGGTATAAATATGACGTTAAAGAGAAAGGTAAAGGATTCCGAATTCATTCTCATTTACTACTTACTCACATTTCTCAATTCACAACACATACTTATTCTCACGCCGGAGGCTTGTCACATCGACACCCCCGGGGTCCTCACTATGACAAGACTAACGGTGTTTCTGTTTTGCTAGGTCAAGAACAACAACCCTTCTGGAAATTCCTTGATATCCAGATCTGATCCGGAGGTCTTGGAGTTTGCATTATCAGTCTTAGTTGTTGGTAGTCCGCCACTACACATCGAAGCAAGGATGTCGGAGATGCGAACGAAACGTCTTCATCTTCATCATCGCTCAGATCTATTGATTGAGAGAGTCTGCGTCGTGTGTGTGCACATGTAGGTGTGGCAGCGGCGGTTTACTATTGGTTGGGTTTACTATTCATTGTCATACATTTTTAACAGGATTATTGGATTTTAATAATCTCACATTTTACCAATTGGTCAATAATATCAACTAAGAATATTCTTACCACCGATATCTACTTTCAAACTATTTTCTTAGATTGGATCCCCCGTTAAAAAAAACTTAACGCCGTTAGATTTTATATGATGTGGACATCTGCAAACCGTCGGAAAGTCAAGCCAAGCTAGCAGTCGAGCCAAACCGCCGCCACCACCACCACCACCATTATTATTCATCTTCTTAAAATTTCAATGGCCAAAAATAAGTCACCACCATTTTCTCCAATAAAAGCACTCTCGTTTCCCCTTAATTGACCTGATTTCAGAACGCTAATCACTTCTCCACTCCAAATCCCAAATGCCTCATCCAATTGCCCCTCATCAACATCCCTTTACCAAGAGGCAAAATCTACAATCCTCCCTGATCGATGCAATTATCAAAACTAGGATTTCGTGATTGAGGTCTTTACAGATTATGAATCCTGTAAATGGTTATCAGATTGAGATCTTGAAGCGGTTGCAGAGGGAGGCATTTGCAGATATGATGAAGCTCAGGGACAGACAAGACAAAGTGAAGCGATTACTTTCGTTTAAATCATCTAAATCGAGCCTGTTTGATGAACTTAGCACTCGTGTGAGAGGAGAAATAGAGGCATTAGGGTGGTTGTTGATGATTGATGGAATTTATGAAGATAATCAAGAAGCTATAGACCGAACCATGGGCCAACCTACCCTATGGGTAGGGGTAGCCCCCGCTACCCCTCAACTTTTATGTTCACTGTAAAAAAAATACGATTTTATATATTCAGTTACCCCTTACGTTACCCTTGAGAAAAAATTACGTTACCCTTAAAAAAAATTTAAAAGCTCAACATTTCATAAAAAAATCCAAAATTTTATAAAAAACCTAATACTTTATAAAAAAAATCCTCACATTTTATTAAAGGTTTTGAGTGATTGACTTTTAATAAAACATTTGGGCTTTAGCAAGCCCAATGTTTTATTAAAAACTCAATAACTCAAAGTGTCAATTCTCAAACCCTACTTACCTAAGCGGCCGCCCAAGAAGAACGACAAAGAGCGGGAACTGTGAGAGCCAGAGACCGACCGCTCTACCTGAGCTGAGACCACCGCCCAGCCAGTGGCAGAGCTTGAAAAAAAACGCAGTGGGGGCCGGGATTTATTTTTCTTATCAGGGGAGCCGGAACTATAAAATTTTCGGCCGAATACGCATAAATTAACATTACTGAGCGAAAAATGGGGGTATGGGGGTCGGGCCCTGACAAACCTCTGCCTCTACGCCTGGCGCCGCCTACGCCAAACCCTAGTCCTCCGCCTCGCCAGTCGCATGTTACTGTCAAAAAAAATTGTTTACATGAAAATACGGTCAAAAAATTGTTTTATATACATGAAAGTACGGTCAAAAAAAATCTTTACCCCTGAACTTTTGTTCTAGATCCGCCACTTGACCGAACAGGGATCAAAACTGGTATAAGTTAGTGGTTCACTTTTGAAACTACAGTGCGGGAAAAGGATTCCGTTCTAGATCCGCCACCGGACCGAACAGGAATCAAAACTGGTATAAGTTAGTGGTTCACTTTTGAAACTACAGTGCGGGAAAAGGATTCCGTTACTGCATAGTTTGTGTCGATTGGCCAATGACGTAGGAATTTTGCCCTAACTGGCCTAAAAATGGCTAACCGGTCAAAGGTGGTCAAAATCGGCCCCAACCGGCCAAAAATCGGTGGCTTCCCTTTTTCTGGCAAAATTCCGGTAAGATTCTTATAAATTCTAGCAATTTATAAAAATGTGTATATTTATAAATTCATATATAATTTTGAAAACTACATATAATAATGTGTATATGTATCTGAAAATTACATATAAAAATTACAATCCAATTCATCTCTAGTCAATACCCTACCGCCCGACTAGCACCTAACGATTTTTACACTATACACACCGATACATAAAACATAGAATCCTATGATATAAAAACTCAAACACAGTCTATTAAACCCAATTTAAAGCCCAACACAAAGCACCATAATTACCTTTTTATGGAGCATAAGACATGATTAAATAGGCAGCACCGTATTCATTCACACAACTACGGACACACTTTTGTTCTTGAGATTCTGGGGTTAAATCGCCAACCCGCCCAATTGCAGCCGAACATAATGTTACCCCTAGTGTCACACCGGGGAAGTTGTCCAAAAACAAAGAGTTGTCGACGCTTGCTTGGCCAAAGAACGACTCATCCCGAGTACAAGAAGTGAAAATAAGACCACCAAACACCTCCCGTTTGTCACCGCCACTGGTGCTCCCTTGCTTGAAAGATCTCAAATGGTTGGAGATGCTAGCCGCAGATGATAAAGCAGTGGCAGAATCTGGGAGGTATAAGCGAAAAGTATCGCCCTTTTTGAGGCCTAAACCGTTAACAAAGAGATCTTCTTTGTAAATGCTGCAAGAAAATGGTTACAATTAGAGGTGACATTATAATAATTTGTGTGGGTTTATATATTTGTTTGTAAAGCTAGCTATTATGGAAATGGGCCAGATGGATGAAAGTGTATTTTTAATGTATTTTTAATGCATAAAACACTCTAAGTCATTTTATTTAAAGAAATAGATTATTAATTATATAATATAACTTGTAATAAAATAATTAGCACACAACTTATTTTAGAGAGAAAAAAATTGCCTAACTTCAAGCGTTACCCGACCAACGACCTCTACGGGGGTGTTTGGGGTTGCATTTTCTAATAGATTATCTCGTTATTACATTTTCAAATCAAAGATAATCAATTTTCAGTGTTTGAATGGCTGTTTTTTTTATTATCATCTTATTAGTTTAGGGTGAAATAATTAGTTTTCAATAATGAGTTTGAGAGTAGCATATTTAGAAGTGACAACTGCGTTTTGAAATTAATTATCTAATCAAACTGTTATGATCTTATTAATTTAGGAATTTAGTACGATACAATCAGGCTTTCATAATCAATTTGAGGTAGCTAATTCAAAAGTGATTATTGTGTTTTCAAAAGCAATCCCAAACACCTACTAATAAGAAATTTATAAAGACATAAAACAGTATAATATTCAAGCAGGGGTGTATCATTACTAATTTAAAAGAACTAGTTGACTATGGTAAGTTGGCTTTATAAGTTACAATTGATGATATTATCTTACCTTACAACTTTGTGGAATGCAAAAGAAGTCATCAATCCAGCTTTTTCCTGCCCATTGGAGCATTTTCTTCTTTTTGTTACCCCAATGTACCAAGGACGCCGGTCTCCTCGCTGACATTATTAAGAACATTTAAAATTCATGATTTTGAAGAAAAAATAAGAGCAATTTGGAAGAATAAATGTGGCATAGTTTGGACATATTCATATTCAAAAAGTTATAATACTCGTTCATTTAACCTATAAGTTAACGGGTTTTCAGATGCCAAGTGAGCACAATGCCAGTCCCACATCAGCAAAAAGTCAACATGGTCAAACTTACCACATGTAACGTCACCACCGAATCAGACGTTTTTAAAAGTTTGGTCCCTTTTATCAAAGCTTTTGTAGGTTGAATCCTTTTTTAGGAGAGAAAATACTGCATTCCTATGTGGCCTAACTATGCAATACCTTTATTATGCAATAAGCAAAAAATAAATCAAAAATGTCTTGAAGTACGTCATAATAAAATATGGGATGCTTGGGATTGATTATTAAAAATGTTTATCTATCTGCTTATTTTTTGTGATACAGCAACAAGTTATTTTGAAAAAGAGCTAAAGAATAACATACTTCCTCATGCGACCCTTCTCTTCTTGCAGTGCGCCAAGCTAAAGGACTACGGTTTTTCCCCTGTATAGAAATGTCACCAAAGTGATATGTTACCAGTTTTTATTATGAAATTACCAAAAAAATATTCCAAATGATGTATCTGCTTTATATAAATGTTTAGCTATCTTCTTATTTGTTTAGATACAGTAATAAGTTGTTTATGATTGCTTATATGATTGTTTATAAGTTGTTTTGATCAACAAGATAAGCGAGTATCAACTACAGGTAAAGAATAACATACTTCATCATGAGCTTGTTTCAAAATTATTTCACCATCAAGAATCTCATGTGACCCTTCTCTTTTTGCGGTGAAAGAAGTCGTATATGGAAAGCCCGCCTCTTTAAAAGATGTCACCTCGTATGCAGGGCCTAAGGGTAACATTACACTTGATGATACAGAATGAAACTGAGTTTCTCCAATACCTGCTCAAAAATGACATATACAAAATTCATAACTGCTTTGGCCGGAATTAACCTTGTGGATCAAAAAAGAATGAATTTGCGCGATGAATAATAATGAAATGATAAAAACTGAAATTTATATATATATATACACATACACACACAAGTGAACTCGTGAAGTTACCAGGAGGTTTGTTCCTGTTCTTGGCAAATACCAAGGCAACAGCAGCAGTACGGACTGTTACGCCTCCATCAGTATGTGTAATTCTAAAATTACCGCCAAAATCACCAACAATGACAGTGTCTGGTGACATTTCGTAATCTAAAATAAAAAACCGAAACTAAATTAAAAAAATGAATTATAGTAAGTCAACAAGCACAATACTAAATTACTTCTGATACAACACTCACCCAATTTTTCCATAATGTCTGTTGTGTTGAATGTACTGTACAACTGTTAATATTATGCAGCATTGCAACACAATTATGATCTTGTAACCATGAAAGGTTAGTTTTAGCAATAAATTATACGTACACAAGTGACACGACTTACACTGAACATTATAATGGCAGCAGGGGATTTACATCCTGAAATGGAAGTTGAGAAGTCCCTAATGTCTGTTACAAATTTGTTAATCATGGAAGCTAGCGGTACTTGCTGATACACACATGTATATAAAAACTTATAAATAACAAAATAAAACAAATACAATTAGTTTAATGTTGTGTTCAACAAAGATGAGAATGATTTATTACCTCATCATAATGGAGTGGGATTTTCTTTACTTCCATCCCGGGTAGAAATCCAACCGTTAACATTATTCCTATATCCGAATGATCCCCTTTCCACCGAGTCTGTAATTATTTGAATTACTACCATAGTTATCAAAAGCGAGCACCTTGTGCGCCTAGGCGCAATTTTAAGGCGATGCGCGATAAATGCAGTGTTGTAAAAATCACTAGACGCTAGTCGGGTTGTGGGGTACCGACTGGCGATTAATCGGGATTAATCAGATTGAAATGTTTATATGTTTTTAGAATTATTAACCAAAAATTTAGCTATAAATAAGCTTTGTATATGTTTTAATATATAAAAAATATATATGTACAACCTAAAACCTATATGTACAACATCTTGATGCACACATATGTAAAAGTCTAGTTAATTTTGTTAAAACTATCATTTTGAGGATGAAACTTGTAATTTTATTAAAAAATAAGTGATAAATGGAAAAAATATAAAAAACATATTTGGGCCGATTAGGACCTATTACCGATTAACCGTCCGACTAGCCCAAAATTACAAGGTATTCCACCGATTAATCCTGATTTTTACAACACCGAATAAATGCACTTCGATTTTAAGGTGAGCGCCTTGTGAAGCTGAAGAAGATTTTTGATACTTTACTTTGAACATTTTGTTATTCAAGTTTTGGAATTACATTTGAATCTTGACTATTTTAGTACTTAGATGATATTAAATGTTATATAATAGTTTTTCTTTATTTTATTCGAAGAATAGTATTATTTTTAAGTTTTTTTTTTAACGGCAATTTGGATCACTGACGGGCCACTGGCCCACCCGATCATCTCCCCACCCCATCAGGAGGAAAACCACCATAGGTGAGAAAACCCCATGGCCCAACCTGGACCCCCTCTTCTTCTTTTTTGTCACAAGTGAGACTTGAACCCAATACCTACCCATTTATAAGCATAGACTCATTTCATTTAATTGCGCTTTTTTTTCCTCAGGCACTCGCTTTTTTTGCGCCTTGAGTGCGCCTAGTGCCTTTGATAGCTATGATTACTACTTTCTTAATATTAAATAAAAACAAGTGCAATCAAATTTACAAGGAAAAAAAAGCAAAATTTGAGAGTAAACCTCTTTGAATTCTTCAGAAAGCCCATCCCTTCCCATAAATCCTCTGGATTTGTTGGTAATGACAGGAAAATTGGAGCCTAATTTTCCCTTAATCTGCAATTCATTCAATTAAATTTAATTACAATATTTGTATTGTTTTAATTATGAAGTGGATTCATGGAAACAATACATACTAGTTCCTCGGCCTCTTTAAAATGGAACCCATAACCATGAGTAGCAATGGCAAAATGAGGGCGAATTGGGTCTGATAGTATTTTATTCACCACTTCTTCTACAGCAACCTGATGAAAATTGGGGCATAAAATGAGTAATAATTGTTGATTCTGAATACAATTTATGATTAGGGCTTACTTGGAGGGAAGGATTGAGCGAGCAGGCGGAGGAGAGTTTGGGCCGACAAAGGACGCGACGGCAACCATGGTGGAACAAGCTGCTAGAGCCATTAGCAGAGGCGAAATCGACAGCCGGAAGTCTAGCGAGTATGTTTCCGAGAAGGTCTATGCCCAGTTGATCGATAGTTGTCGGCGGCGACGCCATTTCAGTGATCGATTGAAACTGCAATCTGAAAAACTAAATCGAAGAACCCAAATCGAGATGCCTACATCATTGAAACCTAAATTAAGAACCCCAAGTGTGTGAGGTTTGATTTATGATCAACGTACAGCAATCGGGTGGTGGTCAACGAGTTTTCACACAGTCGTTTCTTTGTAAGGAGGTCTCAGTTTGAGTTCATACGGTTACAAGTTACGATGCAGGACTCGCAGAAAACGTCCGGGTTGCTCTCAAAGGAAGCAAGGGTTTAAGAAAGTCGCCTTTACAAAAACAAAACTATAATCGGCGTACAAGAAAACATGCCTATGGAAAGCCGTAAAAGTGACGACAAAACACGGTCATGTTTCTTATAAATGCTAAAAAAATTCAAATAATATTTTAGTGTATGCAATGTTGCATAAGCTACATGTGTTACAAATAATACTTTAGTGTATGCATTTGTGATTACACTACATGTGTTATTGATTATATTTTAGTGTATGTATTGTTTCATAAATTATATATGCATTCTTAGTATAGTGTATGTATTGTTGTATACACTTAATTATTAGTGATGATACTTTGTGTACCGCATGTGTTAATAATGACATGTTAGTGTATAAGGTGTTGTATACAATGCATGTGCACTATTTGTATGGTGTATGCATGTCATTACATTACTCATTACATATTATACTTTAGTGTATACACTACATATGTTACTGATGCTACTTTAGTGTATGTTTGGTGTATATATCATGTGTTACTGATGCTACTTTAGTGTATGTATTATTGTAAATCTATTTGTGTTACCTCATGTGTGTGTTTTTTCTTGTATGATTTGTTCTTGGTCAATTTGATATGCTTTTTACGAACAGGTTTACACGCTTGAGGAAGAGAATTCGATCCACATATCCGGTTCGATATTGGTTTTGATCATATTTTTCACTTTCTTCTCTTCGAAATCATAGTAGAGTTCATATTGTAAATAATTTAAAGCGTAAACTTCGTTTTTCGTCCCTAAGGTTTGGTCAAAACTGACACTTCAGTCCAATTTGAAAACATTCAACACTTCCGGTTATCGCGCTTTCATTTTTTAACTCTTTTAGTCCAACTGTCTGACGCCGTCCATACAAACTGTTAAATCCCCCCACATACCCCTCACGTGAGGGGCATTTTGGTCCTTTCAAGTTTGAATCCTTCTGTCCTTTTAACCCTTCATGGTCCCCGTTATCTTTAGAATTAACTACACGGATGGCCCCTGTGGTTTACTCAGATTTCACTTTTAGCTCCTGGGAATGCTAAATTACAAGTTTGGACCAATAGTTTGCACACTTATATCACTTTTGACCCCTGAGTTGGATGGATGTTAACTTTTCTGTTAATGAGCACTGGATTTAACGAGGACTGGACCTGGCGGTTGGAGAGGGCGGAGACGAGTGAATCCGGGCCGTCGGACTGGAGTGTGGAGATGGTCCAGTACTGGAGTGTGGGGAAGGGTGTTTTGGTCATTTTTTACAAAATTAACAGAAAAGTTAACCTCCATCCAACTCAGGGGCCAAAAGTGAAATAAGTGTGCAAACTATTGGTCCAAACTTGTAATTTAGCATTCACATAGGCCAAAAGTGAAATATGGGTAAACCACAGGGACCATCCGTGTAATTAATTCTTATCTTTATCCAGGGTGAATAAGGTTAATGTCACCAGAGAAGCTCCATATCCGGTGAGTATGAAGTGGGTTTACGCTAAGCTGGACTCCGATTAATCGTCACAGTGAATGGCTCCTGCACTGGGAGTCGTGCACAAATTCAGACATAGAGGATATCTTTATCCAGGCCAGGGTATGGATAACCCAAATCTTGATCAGAAAATTGAGTTATCTACGGGTGGCATCCACGAATGTGTTATCCAAACATTGGATAGCACTAGAAAACTCCGGTATTAGGGGGAGATTACTTTGAAACCGGTTTTTCTGGTGACATACGGAAATCTCGTCCCCCAAACAAATATTTAGGCAACGACAGCTACTCATTTTCCCTTCAAGTTCACCCTGATTTCGTTGGAGAGTATAACCTAACAATAATACTATTGTTCCGACACTACCAGGGGTTGAAATTCTCGCCGGAGTGTTTTGCTTGCCGAAAATCGAACAATGTAAGAAGTCCGATTACAATAGAGATGTTTGGGTGGGTCGGTGGACCTGGCACAGCAAGAATGACGACTGCCCGATTAGCAACGACGGTTTTTGACCATGAGTTTGGGGACCATGAAGTGTTAAAAGGACAAAAGGATTCAAACTTAAAAGGACCAAAATGGCCTTTACATGAGGGGCATGTGGTGGGAGGTGGGGGTTAACGGTTTGTATGGACGGCGTCAAACAGTTTGACTAAAAGAGTTTAAAAAAAAACGGGATTACCGAAAGTATTAAAAGTTTTCAAGTTGGAGTAAAGTCGCAATTTTGACTAAACCTCATGGACGAAAAGCGAAATTTACACTAATTTAAATTTAATTTATTGTTCGGTTTTATATTTTTAATTTTTCTTGTTCGGTTTTACAAATAGGTTTACACGCTTGAAGAGGGGACGTGTTCTAATCATCCCGATCTCTCTTCTTTGCTTCACAAATTCCACACTCGATCGGTGGTGTGCCCGAGTCCATTCCGATTGTAAACTTACATTTGCCTACGTGTCATCCATCTCGAGCTCCCTTCCATGCACTCCCACTATGGGGACGTATCAAATGAAAACCTTGTGTTATTGTGTAAACCCTTAAACCCAATCTTAACCACACATTTCATTTATTTAATTTTTGGCTTTTTTTAATCATCCAGGGACATTAATGTCATTTTGCTTTCTCCTAAAAAGCTTAAATATACTCTCTTTCTATTTCATTCTCGGTTTCTTCTTCCTCTCTCTAATCAAATGAGCAGATCCCCATTTCTTCCCCCTTTCTCTAGTCAAACGAGCAGATCACCACCCTGAAAATAAACTAAAAACCTAAAATCACTTCTTCACCAACCAATGATGAAGGCAAAACTCGTCGAAATTGAAGGTTATTTGTTCTGTAGCATATTGTCGATCACCACCGTGAGAACTCCACAACCGCAGCCAAGAACGCATCTTGAAACCCTAGATCTGAGTTTTGTAAGGTTAACAAGTACCTTTAGGCATCATCGATCGAAGATTTATGTGTCCATTTCAGATTTGATTTTAGATTTGTAATTTTTTTTTTTGCAGGTTTCCGATCGAAGAAACCCTAGATCTGGAAGTTGCAGTTTTCTTGTTCTTGTTCTTTGATCTAGAATTAGCAGATTTCTTAACGATAGCAACAAAACATCAAATATTCAGCAACGATTTGGGCTTCGTGCTTTAACAGGTCACGGCGTTGTTCTGTAGAACAGGTTCTTTCGTTTGAGCTCTTCTCTAAAACCCGATTCACGAGTTGGCACTGTTCTTGTTCTTTGATCTAAAATGTAGTAGATCCATAAAATAAAGAGGTAACATTTTTTTCAGAATTTATTTACAATTGGAAGTTGTTATTTGTTTTAATGTTTTTTTTTTTGTGAATCGTAGATCTGAAATCATTTGTGAATCAAGTTCTTCAATTTGTGGGAAAAATGGATTATATTTTTGGATTGACTTCGGCTTTTTCTGAATTTTAGAATTTGTATGACTTCGAGTTTCGTAGATGATTCACAGATTTCCCAACATTACATGTCTGTAAACCATGAAGATTCACTTGCAATCAATCTTTTATTCAATTTTGAGAGAGAAAGAGTTTTCAGTTAATAGTGGCTTTCACTGTGTTTATAGATGGGGTATTTCAAAATTGGGGATGTAATAGGTGCTCAAAGATTATGGCTTTTTACAAAAAATATTAGCCCAGATGTTGTTGCGTTTTCTGCTGTAAATTAGGTTTTACCCAAGTGTAAAATGAATTTACACAAGTGTAAAATGAATTTACATTTACACAAGTGTAAAATGAATTTACACAAGTATAAACTAAATTTACACAATTACACATCTACAAACACAGGTAAAATCTTTGTTTCTTTTTCTTTTTTCAGATTACTAATCACCGTTAATTCTTTGTTTCTTTTTCAGGACATGTTGAACAATCCAGATCTGAGTTGTGAATAAGGAAAGATATGTAAATTCATTTGTAAACAGATTTTACACATATCTAAAATGTTTTTATATTGAGCTTCAGATATGAAGAAGTTGGTGTTTGTGAACTTGAGGTTATGTTTTACACTTGTGTAAAGAGTTCTTATTCATGTGTATTTGATTTTATTATATATATACAGTGTAATTATTGGTTTTATGGATATGTTTTAGGTTCATAAACCTTGTTTTTTAGGTTTTTTCTCATGTGTATAAAACCTGTTCTTGAATTGTTCTTCATGTTTTGATGATTAATCGTTATTTTGTTTAGGTTTATTTGATTTTTAAACATGTGTATTTGATTTTTACATATATTTAAAAAGAATGTTCTTCAATTGTTTTAAGGATTTTAATTTTTATTAAATTCCTCATTCAATCAAAAAAGAAAAATAAAAAAAGAAAAAAAGGTTAAAATTACCATTTTACCTCTTTAATTATTCCTAGCCACACATTTGTTTTGGAATATAATAAAAAATTCAGGATTAATCTTGACCACTTATTAAATTATTAGGAAATGAATATGTGGTCCATATAGAGTTTAAGGGTTTTCACAATAATATAGGGTTTTCATTTGATAAATCCCCTCCCACTATTATAAGCTGAGGACCACTAGATAAAAGTTCCTCATTTTGCAGTAGTTTCTCCAATTCCCCTTCATGTATCTGTTTACTTTTGAACAACCAAAACTTTAACCTGTAAATGATCCGACTTTTACCAACGCTGAAGTTGAGCTTTTCAAGTTCCACATGCGTGTGAAAAATTTAAAGGTAAATGCAATTATGCAAATGGTTATTCCAAGTTAGGGTAAAGCATAGCAACATCCATTAAAGAGATGAAATCAAATGGAAATACAGTACAAATTCATATAACTTTTGTTGGATCACACAAACATCACACAAATCCTTCTTTTTAACCTTAAACCACACTAGTTCTTCAAGAAAGCAGTAACATCTCCAGTACATACCATTCAACTTTATGATTTGCAGCTTCAGTTTGCTCGGCTTTGAATAACATCAAGCCCCATCTCACTAGCATCTGTTGCCTGCAACTCCACCTGAATGCCATCAAGCTCTCTCTTGAACCTGTCCTTTGAGCTTGCATAGATCATCTTGTTCCTCACCCTTGCGGTATCAGGAGACCTTCAACACCAGATTACATGAACCGTCAAATTTCGAACAGTTTACAGGATCTTTAACTAACTTTTAAGGGTCAATATTGATGTTATTATTATTACCATGCAATGAAGAAAATCCTGCTCTTTTGGACACCTTCTGGGGTCAAAAAATCATAATCGAAGACAGCATATCGGCACTCGTTATCAGGGAGGCATGCTGCGAACTCATCATAAGTCTGCGTTGGTTCTCCAACCTTTTCCACCATCACCTGCTTCTGCTTCTCTTCGATCTTGTAGATGATGAAGCGATGGGTCCTTTTTGCCTTCAAGTCCATGAACTTTAGCTTGCACTCGTCGTGCACAGCCATCCCGGACGCTGCATTGGCCTACAAGTTTGATCAACTATCAGTATGACGGTCAGCTATGTTATAAACATTTCAAGAAACGTGTGACAAGTGTAAAGCCCTATAGAGAGTGTAAACATTTCAATTACCAAAAAGCTTTAAAGGAGAACTTTTTAGTAATAGTAAAGTTTTCTTTTTTTCTAATTTTACCACACAAGTTTCTTTCTTTATAGATGAGACACCATCACTTCTTCCCCCATTAGAATATATACTTCAATTAGGGTTATAAACATTCCACTAGGGGTGTAAACGAGCCAAACCGTTTGTTAGCTACCCGAATCGAGCCGAGCTTAAACGAGCTCGAGTTGAGTTCAAGCCTAAAAAGAAGCTTGTTTATAAACGAGCCCGAGTCCAACCCTCACTTATCGATCTCGGACTGGCTTGTGGGCCTAAACGAGCCTATTAATTATATGATTTTTATTTAATATATAAATATATTTACATTTTAATTATTATTATTATATTTAAAATTATGACAAAAATAACTAAATAATATATATCATGTTATACATAAATTTACAATTAAACTATATATAAAAAATAGTTATAAATGTAAATAGATTAATTAAGAAATAATAAAAGAGCCAAGCCTGAGCTTGAAAAACTACTCGTGAGCCGAGCTCGAGCTTTAGAAATAGAACTCGAAACGAGCCGACATCGAGCCTAGTCGAGCTCGGGCTCAGCACGTCTGGTCTGGTTCACACCCCTACTTTCCACCATGTAATGGTACCAAATATCTAAGCAACACTTCACACTTCACACTTCAACTAAACAATTCTTATAGTTTAACCATAGGGTCCTGCAAGTCACCAACCCATTGTATTGAACTGACAGAATGGACTTCTTCCGCCCCAAAGAATAACCAATGGTACCTCTACACAAACCACATTACTTTACCAGCATTTTGTACCAAGAAATCGACTAACTAAAGTTTTGGCATCAGGTTACTACTTACTAGTAAACCATGGATTTATTAAACCATACACAACAGATGTGAGATGACTTGACTACATATCTTGGTTTTAAAAGTGCTATGTAAAAACAACCAAAGGGACGAAGAATATATAACAGGTTTACTTGATAAAAGGTTGTTATGTAAAACAGATGAGATTAAAGCAGCTTCTAGTTGTAAATAAAGCTTATTTGGTTGTACATAAAGCAATGATGCAAGCCGCAAGCGCCTCGGCTTTTGGGACCTAAACGCTCAGAGCGCCACACACTTTTAAAACCAAGCTTTTCTAAAACAACCATCCTCATGTACAATATAAAAAACAACAGATCAAGTACTCAGTATAGTCGATCAAGATACATCATCAGTTTAGGCATAAGCTGCAAAATTTTCTTCAAATTCAAAAATTAGGTGCCTCAAAAATCTCCACCTACTCTTGGTTACTTTCTAAAACAAATCTAAGATTCCACACGATGAACGGGACCAATTCAAGGAGTCCATACCGAGTAAATCGTACACGCATCTGACAATTTCAGCCTCCGATCTAGCTCAACGTCAAGTTATCAGGAGCAAATTATACATGATAATCAACAGCGTAACACATATACTACACATAATCGAAAATCAATCACCAGAAACAAAGATCAACAGCATCATCATCAACATATTAACAAAATCAGCAAGCTGCATACAGATCGCGATAAATATCTCAAATCAAACAAAGCCACAAATAATCACAATATGTGAACAGATGAGTCAACAAAACATGCTTCTGTGTGCTTGTGAAGCAGAGAGAATAGAGAAGTAACCATGATTTCAGCCGGAGATCGGTGGTCGAGAACGATCCAGAAAATCTAGGGCTCCGATTGAGATGTTTCAGTAGGTATTTGCGGTGAACGAGAAGACGTGTTTGTCTGCCTTTAATTTGGGGGTTTTCCGGAGTCGTCTCTCATTTTAATAGATACAAATTGCAGAGTAGACCCTGATGTTTCCTTTCTTTTTCATTACAAACCCTGAAACAATATGTGGTACTCCTGAGGAGATTCCCTTTATTGGTTATGTTATTTATTTCTTGTCTAGCATACACTAATCGAGCTCCGTTTGATCTCACAAGAGCGAAAGCTATTAGTCCATTTATTTTTTTCTTAATCTTTTATTGATTTTAATAATTCATCTAAAAACATAAACGAACAAACATAAATAAATGAACAAATATAAACAAACACAAACGAACATTTGAACAAGTCTAATACTTAATAATTCATCCAAAACCACATATAAAATAGTGGTTCAAATGTACATGATTTATCCAAAAACAAATGAACACAAACAAACGAACGTTAATAAAAGAACATAAATGAATGAACATAGAAACGAACATAAATGAACTTCCCGTCGAATAGTTCATGACGTTCGGTTCATTTACAGGGCTAATTTTAGTGATATGATGAAGTGATGAATGAACGGGATCCTCTATATCGTCAAATGAGCTTTTTTATGAAGTTTGTATTTCATTACGCGTGTTTTATGGGTTTAATTTAAAATGTACTTTTAATTAAAATAAGTCAGACAAGATATGAAATCAGTCTAGGACGATAACACATGTATTGTCTACTAATAGCTGAACATGTTTTTGTTGTCATTCTAATTGCTAGATATGTGCGTTTTAGCATCTAGTAAAAAATGTTTTCGGTCGTCTGTCTCATTGGATTTCTTTGTAGACATACAAGATTTTTACAGATAAGAACAAGGATGGTATATGTTTTCTATATGTATGATTTGATACAAGTGAATCTCGTTTTCTTCTATTGGTTTTGTTAAAATATAAAAAAGTAACAACTGTCATACACAATTTAAGCATAAAAAATTAAAGCAGTATTTAATTTGTACGAGTACTGATATTAATAATCATTTGATTAAAAACGTATAGTTACCATAAGTTATTTTATTAAAGATAAGATTGCGAGGAAAAAAAATCAAGCCACAAAAGGACCGATTTGGGAATTTTAAGAAGTCAAGGTTTAGAATTGACTAAGATTGTTGTTAGATGAGCTTTTTAAAGATTATTTAAACATGAAGGGCCTTTTTGTAACTTGTCGTTTTACTTTCTCTATTTGCCACCTACAGTACTCATTCCTGCGTTGGATGTCCGCAAGCTAATAAAAGTAAATCAAATCCAATGAAACTGTGCCACGTGTCTTCTATCTTGTTTGATTTATTGCCACGAGATTGGAATAAGGCTGTGATAAGAATGTACAACTCTTGTAGCTAATTGTACAACCAAGTTGGAAAAGACAACACAAATACAGAACAGGTTTTCACAGGCATCTTATTTGTTTACAACATTATCATATAAAAATTCGATATTATATAATGTATTCCATAATTTATTTTATATAAAAATACCTTCATAAAAAATTTAAACGACTATTTTTTATAAAAAAATTCAATTTTAATTTTTAAATCAACCATTTTTTAATTCTTTTTTAAACCTCATTTCAAACCATTCTCAATTCTCAAACCATCTCACCCATTTCAACCATTTTCTCAACAAATTGACACACTAAATTCACGATCTTTCGAAGCGGAAGGTGTAGCCCCTGATTATTTTCCAGACAATTGATATCACTATCGTTGAAATACTAAAAGATGATGTTGAAAGCTCAAACATGTCAACCTTCACATGAAAAGCCACTTTGAATAATGAATAGAGACCGTGAAGTTGCCCGCAAACGTTTGGTTAACGACTACTCCCCCCCCCCTCCTTATAACGATGAAACATTCTGAACGCGTTGCGAATGAGCAAACAATTATTTTTTCGGATTGTTAATGATTTGGAACGCGATATGCCTTTTGTTTCAAATTGACGTGGGATGCTAGAGGTAGAAGAGGTTTCACTCCTCTTCAAAAGTTTACCAACGCTCTTCATCAAATGGCATACGGATCCATTGCCGACGCGTTGGATGATTACTTGAAGAAGTCTGAGAAAACATCACGAGTTAGTTTGTATAAATTATGTAAAGGTGTCACTAACACTTACAAGCCAAAATATTTACGCAAACCGACCGCGAGCGACATTCAACAATTGTAATATAGTCATGAATCATTGCATGTATTTCCATGTATGCTTGGTAGCCCGGAGTGTTTGATTTACGAGTGGAGTAATTACCCAAATGCATGGCGCAAACAATACATGAGATGTGACCATCTCACTCCAACAATTGTGCTCAAGGCGTTGTCGTAACAAGATCTATGGTTTTTGCATGCTTTATTTGGAGTTGCGGGTTCAAACAACGCTATAAACGTCCTTGATCAGTCTCCAATATTCAACACCATAATAAACGAAACTACACCCGACTTTACAACAATAACTTTAAACTATTTCATTGCTCGGATTTGAACCTGAGACCTCCTCTCTAATAGACATGTGTCATGTTAACAAATGATAGAATAGTTAAGTACAACTCGGGTTCGTCCCCATTTAAACCGAGTCACATCTATACTAATAAAGCAAAATAAATTAGGACATGTGTCGCTCTCTCCTTTAACCTTGGTTTCTTTTTCCCGCTTAAACTCGGGGTTGACCGGATTGATAAAACACGCGGATCCTTTTATGACCCGTTTCAAATTATTGAAACCCTAATCTAATCATATTGCTCTCTTCATCTTCAATCCACAACCAGATCTCTCAACCACTTCTACATCTCCACCACCACAACCTTCCGTCTCCCTCCCCACCACCCCCCCCCCTAAATCTTCATCTCCGTCTCCATCACTCCCAGAACCCTAGCCACCACAACCGCCGTCGCCGCCAACCACTTCCCTCCCTCGCAGAAGAATTCGAAAAGGCGCAACCCTATCGCTTGAAGAGTAAAAACACAGATGATGATTCTGCCAGTTAATAAGAGAGAGCGGCCCTAATTTTTTTCAAAAAACTCCGATTCATTCCGCGGCTTTCCATTTCATTTTGAGAGAAACAACACACAACGTTCGATCCAAGCAAATAGAGGTGCATCACTAGCGAGAAGTAATCTCTCCATCTTACAACACACAGTAACTGTGTGTAAAAATGTCTGTTGACATGAAAAAGGTGTTAATGTTCATGTCCTTCGTTGAAGGTACTGTGAATTTTGTTGGTTAAGAAAATAATTTGTTAGGGTTTCTGTTTGGTACAATTTGATTTTTCTTAATCTTCGTAATTCCAACATCTATTTGGAGATCCTGTGATGATAATATGATTCTGTTTGATGTGGTTGTTTGATGCTTATTAGGTTGTTTAGTGATGATGAGTTGAGGAAGCACATGTAGTAACTTGTAATGACCAACAGAGATAAATCGTTGTTCCGCAGAATATCGATGGGAAGCAAATCGATAGGGTTTTTACATTCGCTAAGGTACTGGATTACTAGAACATTCATCTTTTTTTTTCTTATTGTTCTTTTAATTTGGGGAAGTTTGTATTGTATCATAATTTGTATGCATTGGAAGTTTCTGATTAGAGGGTGTTTAGACTTGGGGTTTGTTGTTTCACATTATGATGCATTGATTGTTTTGTAATCAAATTAATCTTGAAATTAGCTTGATGAAAGTTTCTTTAGGAATAGTTTCCACTTTGTTATCTTTTAAAAGAGGTGGCTAAGTGGGTGGTTTGGACATGTTGGATAGAGGTGGAAAATTGGCGGGTCGGTTTGATTTGGTCTGAAACACTTCTTAGTTTTATTTATAATTTGCAATAAGAGTATATTATTTCTTTATTTTTTCTTTTCTTTTATAGGCAGTGGAAGTGATGGGAGTGTATGATTGTGAAAGTAATTGCAAATTACTTTCTTGCATTAGCAAGAAATTCATGGAGAGTAAGAGCATGTTATTAAAAGGTTCACAAAAACCTTCAATCTACCAGGCCCATCAGCTGTTGAAATAGGTACTCTCAAAAAGCAATAATATTTCATACTCCAAATTATAAGTTTTATAATTGTGGTGATGCTGAATGTGACAATTTGTTTACCTCTTTTGCATCCCTTTTACTAGCTATGCTAAAAGAATGCAACTCCCAAATATAAGTCTTTGGATGCTATGCAAATATGTAAGGTAACTTTATATGTTATAGAATTGTCATCTATTATCATACTAGATACATTGATTTTATTTTCACGAAACGAGATTTAAACACTTTGTTGAGTTCGTTCAGATTATCTTACAATTTGGTTAACTTTTATGACCCTTTTACCATGATTTTAACTTCCATAAGAAAATGCTCAACAGGCTCATGAAGATGTTGTTGAAGATGTAGCATGTGGGGATGACTGATACATGCACATGTGGGATATCCGGTGTCCATCAGTTACAAAGTCTGCCCAAGGTTGCTTCATTTGTATTTATATTTGGCGATACAAGTATGGCAAAATCTATTTGTTATTTTTTATTTTGAAACCCATAATTGCTTCATTTGTATTTATTTTGAAACCCATAATTGCTTCATTTGTATTTATTTTGAAACCCATAATTGCTTCATTTGTATTTATATTTGGCGATACAAGTATGGCAAAATCTATCCTACCTTATTGTCTAATATTCATGACTATTCCTTGGTATTTCGCCTTAACATTTTCAGGTGATGTTTGGATTTGTGTTTGGAATTTGTGCTCCGATTACTGCAATACCCAGTTTTTATTGTTTGGATAAAGTTCTTATTATCTGATTATTTAGGATCAGATCATTAGTTTGATACCATATGAAGTCTGGCATAACTCATTTTCAAGGGTGAAATAAGATTACTTACTTCACCCTGTAACCTTCTTTGAAATTTGAAAGACTTGTGTTTCCATTTAACAAACCGTCTATACTATTATCAATGCCATTTTTGGTCGTTTCATCTATTTAGGGAGGAGCTCAAACATTTAATCATAAGAAGCACACTCATGGTGTGAGATCTTAATATGTATGCACTTGAGTTGTTCATTATTATTGCGATTGTATTTTATGTTTATTTTTTCTTAAATACTTTGAGATATTGGTGTTAGCTTCCTTTTTTTATACTTTTTTCTTTATTCAACCACCCGTGTAATACACGGGTTCTAACCTAGTATATAATAAATAAAGGTTTTTTCATGCCACGTGTCGCCTCAATATTCATTCTCATCATTTTTTACTTGCTTCTCTCTCTTATTAAATACACATCTATATTTTAAAAATAATTTATTTTTAAAGAAAATATTAATTATACTAATAAAACACATTTATTTTAAATTATCCCTTATTATAAGAAATTTTGAAATCTAATTATATAACTTTTATTTTCAATTAAATAGTAAATGAAAGTCAAATTAAATTAAAAAGTAATTAACATATTTTTGAAACACAATTATATATTAATTTTTACATATTTTGAATTTTGTTTTCTATCGTTAGTATGTGTAATACATCTTTACACATGTAAAATATATACATAAAATTTTAAAAATTTTATGTATTGATATTTTTCACCCCGTGTATAGACACGGGTTCTAAGCTAGTGAAATATATAAAATGATTTGGGGTGCAAATCATAAATAGTTAAGTAGCATGCTTATCACCATTTAAAGTTTAAACCGAGTCACTTGAAAGAATTTTAAGTGCATGAACGACCAAATGATGAATAATTAAGTATTAAATTCTTGAGATAAAATCATGGAATATATGAAAAAAAAAAAATTAATGCAGGGGAGATTGGGTTTTATATAAATTATGATTGCAAACTCAAAACTAAGATGTGGTTTTACAACCAAGAGCATTCATACTAGCTTTCTCATCCACATCTCTATAATTTAATTTCTACCCTCCTTATTAATTTTCTGAGTCATATAAACGAGGCCTAGTTCTTAGATTGATGTATCAGGGTTTTACCCACGCCGATCCAGGTCGAGCCTCGGCTCTCCCTCAAGCCCGGAAGGGTCCGTATTGGGTAGGATTTTTCCTTGGTTGCTCTCCAACTCTGACGTCAAGTGGGCCCGGTTAAGACAACATATTGGTCTGAGTTGGATGAGGCTCTCTCATGTGACGGGGGTGCGACGTCACAACATTCAATGTTCACCGTTAAAAAAAAACTAAAAATTATCATTTTTTTAAATTTATATATCACTTTTTAAAAAAAATTTGCATCAGACTCCTCATATTTATCCCTTATTTCAATTAAATAATACTTCTTTATTTATTTATTATTATTATTTCTATTTCTTCAACTCACATACACTTACAAAAGGTATAAAATAATGAATAAGGAGTGTGATGAACCCATAAATATAAAGGGTGATTATAATTTCCTTTAAAAATATAGAGGATGAAGATGGGGAGCTGATATGAGTATAAAATTACATGATTTTTTATATTTTCTTTCTAGTTTAGATATAAGGGTAAAGATCGGAAAACTGATTTGAATGCTAATCATGATAAAGATATTTTTTTTATATTGAATATCAGTGGTATCTAAAATTTTGACAACGGATAGAGACATTTATGATATTTTATTTAAATTAACAATAATTAGTATCGTGCTCGATTTAAAATTTTTTGGAAATTTTGACCAAGATGTAACAATTTCACTTGAGTTTAAGATTTTTTAAATAATTAATAGTATGAAAAAAAACTAGCTTCGTATATAATGCGTCTGGTTTATATATATATATATAGGGGATGATCAAATAAGAAGTATATTTTCGCTAAAAACTCTAACAAATGATCAAAACGCTTAGAAACGATATCAAACGAACTCCGATTGAGCTCATTTCAGCGGCGTTGGAACCGTCTCGTCGAACTCTATCATCTTAGCTTTTAGGTTTTAGCTTTTAAGGTTTAGATTTTACGTTTGAATTTTAGGGTTTTAGCCTAATGGTTTAGCCTTAGGGTTTAGCTTTTAGGGTTTAGATTTTATGGTTTATGTTTTTTTTGGGGGTGGGGGGTTTAGGTTTTTGGGGGTGGGTGGGTGGGGTGGGGGGGGGTTTTAGATTTTTGGGGGTGGGGGTGGGGGTTTTAGGCTTTTTGGGGTGGAGTTGGAGGGGGGTTTAGGCTTTTGGGGGTGCGGGTGGAGGGGGTTTAGGTTTTTGGGTCCGGATTAGAGTTCGATGAGACGGTTCCAATGTCGTTGGAATGAGCTCAATCGGAGTTCGTTTGACCCACTTCTTAGCTTTTCTTAACGAAAAACCACGTGGAACCTTCCCATAAATATATATATATATAATTAGAATAATGTGAGCTTCAGGGTCCATAGCTCAGTGGTAGAGCATTTGACTGCAGATCAAGAGGTCACCGGTTTGAACTCGGTTGGTCCCTTTTTATACTTTGAACTTCTAAATCATTTTGAATGATTCGACGAATTACCAACTGGTCCCTCATCAATTTCTTTTTTACATTTCCAGCAATTTATTTCTTTCATTTTCAGCAATTCGTTTTAGTTAACAATTATGATCTTTCTTGGGATGTTCTATAACTTCTTCTTAAACTATTGAGTTAATTACAAAGACACTTCATGTGGTTTACGAAAAGTAACAAGTTTAGCTACTAAGGGTTTAAGGTAACAGTTTTAGGTTTTATGTTTTCAATTTTGTAACGAGTTTGGGTATTAAAGCTAACTTATGTTAACTTTTCATTTAATTGGGGTAAAATGACCAAAATACCCTTATGGTTTTTAGCCGAGATACATGAAAGACTCGATGTACATTGAAAGATCTAGGATGTGAAAGTCTATATGAAATGGTTCAAAATACTTTGAAGAACATGTTTTGTCGGTTCAACCGGCTAAGACCAACTTGGCAGTGGGGTTGTAGCTTCTTTAACCTCAAAAGGGGTGGTTAGCCTTTGATCAATTGAGTGCTTTAACATGGAATGGTCAGTTTTTATTTTAAAGTGACCATCAACAAAGTATCATCTCCACCTTTCCAGTGCACACACCACAGAAAGTGGTTCCTTTTCATATGTCTATCATGATTAATGTCATGGTAAGCTTTGCTCAAATATTCTATCAGATCCCCACTCCCCCCACCCCGCCCGCGTGGCTTGTTGCAAGAGTGTCCTGACTTCCGCGTTAAGTTTTCATACCTTTAACACATTTGTTTAAGACTTCGAATGACATAAGAGTCGTTTTTGAACAACCTCTGTATGCATCCTGACATGGTGGTATCCTGATCCAATGGCAGAACTAGAGTTTATTAGTCATAGGGTCCTCAAAGTTCCCCTTCTCTGCTAACTAAACTAAAGGGTCTAACTTATGTTATTTTTTAACTTAATGTTTACTTTATATATAAAAAGTTAGACAAATTTTAGTGACATGTTGATAGTTCAAGGAATCGAGTTTCGAGTTACTCAAGTTAATTGAATCGAGCTATTCAAATTCGAATTTGATTCAATTCGAAATTTAAGTTCGATTAGAATTTGAGTCGACTCAAACTAATAAAAAATATAATTCAATGTAAAAGTCCTATTATTTTATATTATATATATAATAAAAATAAAAAAGTATATATATAATTCGAATAAAAAATCACAAATTTGAATGGAATCCTAACTCGACTCAAAAATTCGAATCCAAATTGAAAATTGAATTCGAATCGAATCAGGTTTCAAATTTTCAAATCCGATTCGAATATAGAAAAACCCTACATGCTAACCCTCATTGGTTCCGCACCTATCTCGTCCGTTAGAACATATAATGGCGCCCGAACTTTTAGTAGAATTATGTGATACTATGTCCTTGAATGTGGCAATGAAGTAGAACAGGAAGACAGGAACCACATCCTCAAATTTGGTTAAGGTTGCCTTTATGTTAGTGGCTAGCTTGGTTTATCTCCCCCAATGAACTGGTTATTGGTGGGTCAGATAATTTGAAAACTTATTTCTTGTGTGGATGATTGATTTTCGAATCTATACTATCTAATAAATAAAAGTTTTTTTATTGCACGTGTCGTTTCCATATTTATTCTCATCATTTTTTTTTCACAACTTTATCTCTTTTATTAAACACACCTTTATCCTTTAATAAAAATAATTTAAAAAAAAAATATTAATCTATACTATCTAGTAAATAAAAGTTTTTTCATGAAACCTGTCACTTCCGTATATTCATTCTCATCATTTTTTTCCGCCTCTCTTTTTTATTAAATATACTTCTATCCTTTAATAATAATATTTTTTTAAAGAAAACTAGGAAGTTTGTCCGCCTCGCATTGCGGCGGCGGAGAACGCGGTGAGAGTTTGGTAGTTATCGATTCGGCTCGTCCACGTGCATAAAACTTACATTTTAACACATGGTAAATCAAGTTTTTTTTTCAAATTTTGTATTCATTAGGTTATAGGTTCGATGCATTTGGTGTCCAAAGTAAAAAAATTATATTATGTTTCATTTACATGTTCCACCCACATTAGTCCCACATTGCCAAAGCCAAGAAATCCAAGTCTTTCACCTCTCTATATGTTGAACTCACCATCCCACATCGCCTACAGAATAAAACTCAGCTTCTCGCACCACTCTATAAATTGGAAAGCCAACAGCAAGGCATGAACATTCAAAAACTAGTTGGACCGATAAAATGGTTAACCGAGATGAGGCACGGTTATGTCTTATGAGGTGGCACGATTGTGCCTTGTGAGGCACGACCGTGCCTCGTGAGTTGGCACGGTTGTGCCTCAAGTCTTGGCATGGTCGTGTCTCATGCTTAGGCACGATTGTGCCTCATGCCTAGGCATGATTGTGCCTCATGCCTAGGCACGGTCGTGTCTGGCCAGAATACTAATATATACTAATAAAACACATTTATTTTAAATTATCTTTTATTATAAGAAACTTGGAACTCTAATTATGTAACTTTTATTTTCAATTAAATAGTAAATGAAAGTCAAATTACATTAAATAATAAATAAGGTATTTTGAAAGTTTTTACTTATTTTGATTTTTATTTTCTATCCTTAGTATATATAATATACTTTTACACCTATAAAATATATACATATATATATAGTAGCTTACAACCCGTGTTTACACACGGGGTGAAAATTATCAATACACAAAATTTTTAAATCTTTATTTATATAATCATAAAAATACGTTAATTACTATTTAATATAATTTGACTTTCATTTACTATTTAAATGAAAATAAAAATTACATAATTAGATTTTAAAGTTTATTATAATAACTGATAGATTAAAATAAATGTGTTTTGTTAGTATAATTAGTGGTTTCTTAAAAAGATATTATTATCAATACACAAAATTTTTAAATCTTTATTTATATATTCATAAAAATACGTTAATTACTATTTAATATAATTTGACTTTCATTTACTATTTAAATGAAAAAAAATTACATAATTAGATTTCAAAGTTTATTATAATAACTGATAGTTTAAAATAAATGTGTTTCGTTAGTATAATTAGTGGTTTCTTAAAAAGATATTATTATTAAAAACGTAGATGTGCATTTAATAAGACAGAGAGGCGGGAAAAATATTATGAAAATGAATATGGAGGTGACATGTGGCGGTAAAAACTTTTATTTATTGTATAGTATAGATATAGATATATAAAGATTTAAGAATTTTTTATGTTGATATTTTCCACCTCGTGTGTATTACACGGGTTTTAAGCTAGTCTATTTTATAAATGATTAATATTTTAACCTTTTACTTTTGAGATGATTAATTTTTAAAGTTCTCCTATTTTCTTGAATTTTTTTAGTTTTAAATTATAAGTTAATAATGGGTTGCCCCGCGTAAAGCGTCGGATATCACCGAGGCTCTTTTGGAGAGCGCAATCTACCCTAATACCTTAAAGTGTTGGGGGCACAACCCTAATACTGTCCAAAATGCTCGACGCTCGAAACTCGCTCGAACTTGTTCGAAAAATGCTCGGAAATATGCTCGCTCGGATTCTGCTCGGTTTGTAAACGAGTCGATCGGCTCAGTTCGGTTTGTAAACGAACCGAGCACGAGCAAAGATACGTTCGCTAAAACCACAAAGTTAAATAAAAACCGAGAAAACCACATCATTTCAGGCAATTTTTTTTATTTACGTATACGTATCCAATAACAATTTTTTTTATTTACGTATGCGTAACCACAATTTGTTTGTTTTATGTTTACGTATACGTAACACTATGTGTAAAAATGTTTTTTGGTAAAAATGTTTAATATTACATTGATACTCTTATAAATAAATAAAACAAAAAATAAATATTATTATATGATTGGGTAAAATTGATTTTTTAGTGGTTTTCGCATAACTTGTGGTTTTCTCTAGAACCCTCCCCAATATATATATATATATATATATATATATGAAAAGTATTAAATACAAAGTGTTTTTAACGTGAGTAGCGTAAGAAGTATTTTAAAACGTTGATATAGGAAATCAATGGTTAGGATCAAATGTGTTTGTTTTAAGCGTGAAAAGATTCTGAAAAGAGTAAAATTGGAATAGTCTACCTTTGTTGACTTTTTACAAGTTCCCCAATTTTTTTAAAACAAGCATAACTTTTTTATACGACATTTTTTTAAAATTGCACCATAAAATCGAGCATTTTATTATCTTTAATTTGAGTATACTTTTGCTATACTTTTATTAAAAATGAATTTTTTTTTAAAAGGTCGATGTGCTGTACGTATACCATGCGTGATTACGTGATTATGGTCATGTGTATAACATGAGTGATTACATGATTATGGTCATGATTATTGCATACGTGATTATGGTCATGATTATAACATGCGTGATTACGTTATTATGGTCATACATTATTATAAATCATGCGTGATTATAACGCGGACGCATTTACCCCTCGTCCACTGAACACGTGCCGCATTCCGGTGACTTCGTACACTTCGTACGTTAAAACACTTTGTACAATAACCGGCCCCTATATATATATATATATATATATAACTAATAAATTAATATTTTATACATTTATAAATAACTCTTTTGCCCCAATCCAATATTGAACTTCCTATAGTTAGTCAAGAGTAGCTCAAATTAAAATCTAAAAAAACCTTTTTTTAGTAATTACGTTACGTTACTTTACTACTCCACCATGAGAGCGCTCTCATCAATTCAAGTCTCAAATCATCTCTGCCTAAAATCCCTTACCCTAATCGGACGCTGCCCTCACAGGCAGCCTTTGCAACTATGCAATTCAAGTCTTAAATCGTCTCTCCCTCTTGGTCAACCAATCATCCTTTGCGGCTCACGATCAACGACGTGAGCGATGGACAACTTTTGCGGCTCTACAATTCGAAGGGTACATTAGACAGTAGGGTTGTCCAAATCGCTCGCCGCTCGCTCGTATTTAACTCGGAAAATTAATGCTCGAATAATGCTCGTTCGATTTTCCGACCAGTTGTAAACGAGTCGATCGGCTCAGTTCGATTTGTAAACGAACCGAGCACGAGCAAAGGTCCGCTCGGTTCGGTTCGTTTCGTGAACAGCCCTACCTAATACCCTAAAGAATTTATTTTTTTCTTTTAAATTAATTCTTTATTAAATTAAAACAAATAAAATTAATAAAAACAACTTCATTAATTAAAAAAAGTACATTAACAATAAATAAATAAAAATACAATAAAAAAATACATAAAAATAAATCTAGAAATCACAAGGGCATCCGTATCGACTACTATTTCACGTTTTGGGGGTTTTTCTTTTATAAAATAAATATTATTATATGAGCTTGTATGATATATTTTACTAAAAATATAAAAGGATTTTGATTGGCATTCAAATTGCACACATTCTTTGAATTTATTAGCGTCCATAGTTTATTAATTTCAAGTGGCGGTCGAAATTTTCGTTTCTTCAACACTCGGGTATATATACCCGTAAAACATTACTCGATGAAGTACCCGATTCGTTGGCGGCGGTGTGGCCGAGCTATCCGTGAACCTGAAGATGGTTACCCGAGTGCGTCCCCTTCACCCTTACTAGACTTAAAAAGTTAACAAATATTATTATTTACAAAAATTTAAAAGTTTTAGACAAGCTTAAGAACTTAATATACAAAAAATAGTTTAATATCATTTTGTGAAACTTTTATATGTTACAGATGTTAGTATATTAAAATGTTATGAATTGTTAATGATAAATGGACGAACACATTTTCAACTTATCGTGATGCCTACTTGTCTATCAAATAGTTAATCATATTTACTTGTCTAACAACTAGTAAATATATTTGCAGTATAAATATCACCTCAAAGTAGATGAGAAAGTGTACCTCTTCTATACACTTTTATATGTTATACATTTCTTTAGTTTTTTTTCTTACAATTTTATCTAAAGTTCTTAAGTTACAACATTAATCATGTGCTAATTATAGTTATATTATAGAACGTTATCATCACGAGAGCTCTTATATCTTAATCAAGAAGATCATAAAGCACAAAGACATCCATCATAAGTAAACAACAAAAATGTCAAACATTGCAAATCGAATTTTCGGCCCTTGAAGTTACTAGAAAAAATTACATGTCATGGGCAGCACACTTCAAAAGGCATCTAAAATAAATGGGGATTCTAGAAACAATACAAGAAGGAAATGAATGCTCAGAGCAGGACAAAACGAAAGCTAATGTCTTCCTCCGGACCTCCACAAACATATTGATAAAATGCTACAATTTGAATATTCAAATTGTGATGACCCATACATTTTGTGAAAATATTTACAAAGCAGATTTGATTATCAAAGGCAAATTTTACTTCCTACTACTACATATGAATGGAACAATCTCAGGTTCAGGATTTTAAAAAACTAAATGAGTACGCATCTGCTTTATTCAGAATATGCTTAACACTACGATTTGATGGGCAAACTATTACAGAGGAAGCTATGTTGGAGAAAATTTTCTCCGCATTCCATGCATCGAATATAAACTTGCAACAATAATATCGATTGCAAAAGTTTAAAAAATATTTTGATCTAAGTTCTTTTCTCCTTGTAATAGAAAAAAAAATGAGTTGTTAATGAAAAATCATATTGCTCATCCCACAGGATGACTAGCATTTCCAGAAGCTAATGTTATTAACAATAATGATACAAAAATTATGGACGTAAATGGGGACGAGGTCATGGACGTGGCCATTTTGATTAAAAAAAACTAAAAACCATAATAATGGTCGCAACCATTCTTTAAAATGGAACAACAATTATAACCAAGGTAATTATTGTGGTCGTTGTCATAGCCAAAGAGCCAACAATTTCCACACTCAATAGCAATCCCAACCAACAAAATAAATTTAAAACTGAAACTGGCACGTCTCAAAGCTATGGCAGTTCATGTTTTAGATGTGGAAGTGCAAACCACCGGTCACCTGTCATTGACATCTATGTAACCTATGCCAAGCATCCCTTAAAGGAAAGGAGAAAGAAGTTAACCATGTGGATAATTTTGATAATGTCAACACTAAGCTTAATAACTCGGACTTCTTCGGTGACTTAAGACTCTGAAAGAAATGTTGCTAGATCTAATAATTATATGTAATATTTATGTATTTTCTTAACTATATATGACTATGTTTAATTAAATTTTTCTCTTTCATGTAATATATTATGTATTTTCTTAACTATATTTGACTATGTTTAGTTAAGGTTTTCACTTTCATGTAATATATTATGTATTTTCCCTAACTATGTTTAATCTTTCATGTGATATATTCACTATTATAAATAGATTTTATGGAAATTGTGTAATATTTACTTTACACACTTATTATTTTTCTCTCTTATTCTTTTCTTCATATTTGAATATTAAAATGAATCTCAATGGAGCACAAGATCAAACAAAGGACGGATATATGTGTATAGCAGATGCTAGATAGCGGTGCCACACACACTATTCTTAAATCGAAGATATATTTTTATGAATTGAAACCAACAAATGGAACTATTGATACAATACCAGGTCCACATACTTAATAAAAGGAGCGAAAAAAACTAATTTAGTATTACCAAATGGTACAAAACTTTTAATAGAGAATGCTTTATTTTCCTCAAAATCAACGAAAAACTTATCGATTTTCAAAAATATATATCATAATGGATATGATACGCAATCAAGGACTCTTGATAATGAAAACTATTTGCATATCATGAACGATATACAAGAGTGAAGAAACAACATACAAGAGTGAAGAAACAAGTCAAAAACTAACCTGACGAGTGGTGGCAGAGGACCGGCTGACCGCGATTGGCGATGGCTTTGCTGAGACCTGAGCACTTGTTCTTGTTTCACGTTTTGTTTCTTAATTGCATACAAACAAAAAACTTATGTCAAATATCTTCTTTAAATCCAAATGAATAAGCCACCACAGGCCCACACCCTCAAAGGCCCAAATAAATAAATAAAAAATTTTAAAAAACTGAGAGTAGTGGGATTCAAACCCACCACCTCTAGGTTAGAAACCAAAGCTTAAACCACTACACCGCTTGTTGAACTTTGTATAGGGGTTTACTCCAGTTTTTTTATACACCGTTGTATTAAAATTCAAAACTCGGGGGTTCCGATGAACCCCCTCCATTGTATGTAGGTCTGCCCCTGGAGCAGATGGTCTCATGTCTCTTTAATATCAACTCATAATGTAACTTTTACAAAATTTCTTGCTCAAATTGTTAAATTATGAGTACTTGTTTCTGACTATACTGTTAAAAGAGTGAGACTTGATGATGCAGATGAATTTACACCATATGCTTTTAATGATTATTGCATGTATGTTGGAATTGTTGTCGAACACCCATGTTCGTGTACATACACAAAATGGTTTAGCTGAATCGTTGATCAAACATCTCCAACTAATAGTTAGACCATTAATAATCAAAATAAAACTTCTTGTGTCTATTTGGGGTCACGCAATTTTATATGATAGATCTTTGATTTGTAAGACCCCAAACGGGCACCCTACAGCTGAATCTGATCACAAGGTATTCTTCTTTAAAAACACTTATTTTGTTACAAAAACAATCAGCGGAAGTCTTAATTAAAATAGTTGTATCTTTTTAAATTATTATCGATCTTAATCTTACCTTACGAATGCATGCACACAAATCCGAGAAGCACCGCTCCTAAGCCAAAATACCAGGCCACGTAAACCCACCTACAAAACAATCTAACGTACATACAAAGTCAACTACGTTGAGTGAGTTCTAACAATTTATTTTAAATGGAAACATTCTCGTCACCAATATCGCTTAATTCAACTTAGGACATCGAGTCCTTTATAAAACGGTTTATCACTTATTAACCTACCGGTAACCCCTATTACCCACCATTTCACATAACGGTCCAACAACCTAACCTAGTAAGTCTTACCGACATGGTCTGAGCGTACTACCCTACTAACTTGTATTCTACCCCACGCATCAACACGAAATCCGGTTAACTCGACTGACTCCTACACATAGACCTGACAAGCCCTAACCAAGACTTCCACAAGGTCTACTAACACAATAGTCATAAACACGACATCATCCTGACACAACGGTCAAACCAAAACAATAACATCACAACACAATGAATATCCAATAACACGTGCATGCAATTAAAATCAACATAATGCGCATGAAAATTACCTTCAAATGATCTTACCGGTTTCATCACAGTTATCCTCGTCAGGGTTTTCATCGTACTCCGACCTCATTACTACCCCCAAAGGGAACTGTCACCTTTAGTCCCGTCCTTCACATCGTCAGTTGCCGTGTGACAAGGACGACATAAACACACACAACAATAAGCAAGTAACACATAGCTATACACAGGTATATACCATGACTCGTTATCTAAACAAGAACCACATACGTGTTCTCATGCTAGCACGTCCTAGATGTACTCTCCACCCGTCTAAATTCATTACTCGACTAATCCCGCATAAGTCATTACCCTACACTCAAACCACATATTAGCTTCTAGCCCATGCGACCTAAGAACATCTTTATATATTTTTTTTAACGTATAAAACCCTTCAGATTTAACCAAAACTCATAACACGTTTGATTAATCGAGTATGTACGATAGCCCCTGATGTAGTGCAAAGCACACATCTTTATTCCTTTGTTTTCGTGTCGTTTTGATTAATTTTCTATTTGTTTTGAGTCGTTTTTGTTATGTATTGAGTCTACTATGTGTTTACAGTTGCTCGAGGTGATAATGAGTGAAAACTCGAAGAAACCGAGCATGAGAATGAAGTCCAGGGTTTGAAGTGTAAAAAGTTGAAGTTTGGTTCTCTCGCGGTACGCGAAGAACAGGGAACAAGCTCTCGCGATACGCGAGGGAAAGCAAAACCGGGCGCGACTAAATTGTCCCTCGCGGTATGCGAGAGAGTTGTAATCCGAGAAAAAACCCTAAAAATCGATTTTAATAGAATTTGAATGCAATTATCAAGGGAGTTTGTATTCTTGTCGTCCAGAGAGTTGCTAGAGGCAATTTTGGGAGTTTGGATGTCAAATCAAGGCTAAAGTTTGCAGCTTTGGATCCGGGTTCGTTAGTATTAGCTTATTCGGTTTTCAAGATTTCATCTTTGTGTTTGAATTGAATGTTTGATACCATGGTTTATGCTTTTTACTACTCTTTTGGTTGTTTAAACATGATCCTAGGCTAAAACTATAATATTGCCTAGGTCACATGATGAATACTTAGTAAAGTTATTATTTTTATCGGTTTTTGGATTCAATTGATGATTTGTTGATTTTGTAAAAGATCTTTAGTTAATTATTATGATGTTAGTGCATGTTTGATTCTGGTTTTGAGTTGATTAATGTCTTGATGTTATCTTGTTGAATGTCTTTCATAAATAGATACAAGTTTAGGTTGTTTGCTTATTGTTTATGACCTGAGTGGTTTGCTAGACGTAATGATCCATAAGAACGTTAGTTGAACCCGAAGTGAATGTGTGTCCTAGTTCAATACCCGAGAGGTGAGAATTAGTTGTCTAGTCTTCGTCATTAGGAATCCGAGTGTTAACAGTCTGAGATGGCGTTAGTATTAGGTGTCTAGTGGTGATTGTTGCTAGTCAAGTCATAGGTTATCCTGAGATTACCCCGTGCATTTTTTGAGTGTATTGTGGATGGTGAAACTGAGAAGTAATCTGTCCATTAGGGTACAATATCTGTAATATCCGTACTTTCCACATAATCGTTTATTTACATTTTGTACCCTTGTACTTTCATTTTTGAATCCATTGTAACCCGAGACTTATGATCAATGAATTTATTGGATTTATTCAATTACATGTTTACAACATACATTACATTTATACATATGCAAGACAACATCATACGTGCAATATTACAAAATTATATATTACAAACACGCGTTTTAATTTTTTTACATTTATATTCTCGTTTCACGTCCATACACGCTCGGTTTATTATTATTATTATTAGTAGTAGTAGTAGTAGTAGTATTAGTATTATCATTATTATCATTAGTACTATTATTATTATTATTTCATTTTTTTTCTTTTTAAAAAAAAGAATCACCTCCCTTTCAACCACCAACTCCCAACTAACTCATTTAATACCCCAAACCCTAATTGTAACATTTCTGATTTTAGTATTCATATTTCAATTCAATGTAATGTATTTCGAACTCAATACTCGTGCACTGTTTTGTGTTATTTTCTCGCCATAAATTAAATGCAATGATTCAATACAAATTCGCAAGTTTTACTCGATTATATACATTTAAACACTATACAAGTAATTATTTCATTCAAACTTACCAAACCTGAAAAGTCAAAGACTAAAGTTGAAAAATGTCAAGAAACCCTAGTCTAGCACGGTCGTGCTTCGTCCTGGCACGGTCGCGCCAAGTGCATCGGCACGATCGCGCGACTGGTCCTGGAACGATCGCGCCCGGTGCCTAGGCACGGTCGCGCCATATTTGGGCACGGTCGCGCCTGTGTAACAGTTGAAACGTAAATGCAGTTTAATCACTCGATCGTTGAGAATCCGTAACAGTCCTACGTTTCTTTTCCCCTTAACGAGTGTATCACCATTTTCAAATTTTACAAACGTCTCAGTTTCATACTATTAACCTCGAAATCTCTCTCAAGCAATTCAAGCAAAAAATCGAATCCTCCTCTGAACCCAAATCCTCCCAATCAAGAAAGGAATTCGCATCTCCCGAATCTCGTCAAGTCTCTGGACTCTCTGGCCTAGCCGGAATTGCAGTCGAAGTCGCCGGAAGCCGTTTTCGCCGACGCCGGAACTTTCTTCTACCGCTTTCTATCAATCCGATACTCTCCAAGGTAATTATCACCTTTTTCTCAGTCGATTTAGTCCTCATAACAAAAGCCCTTTGTTAATTGGGGCTTCCATCATAGAAATCATCCTGAACCGGATTTCTCATTTTAATAAAAATGATTTAATCGAATCCATACTTAAACACGATTTACATACAATTAAATTATATGAAAAGACTCGTAATAACTCAATAATCAAAAGTCCTATCAATTCCATCATTTAAAATACAAGATTTATCCAATTCGTGTCTGTTTGGGAAGAGACACGGTCGCGCTAATCAACTAGCGCGGCCGTGCCTCATGTAGCGCGGTCGTGTCGACTAGCAGCGCGGTCGTGTCCTCCTGTCCAGACCTAGTCATGCCCTCTGGGCTAATCTCTGTTGTGTCTAAGAATCATGGACACGACCGTGCCGAGCTAAGGCACGGTCGTGCCTCGTGAATTGTCCAAGTTGGCCTCTGTTTGATCAAACCCGGTAGCGTCCCGACTAGCGCGGTCGTGTCCTTCCCAGGCACGGTCGTGTCTAGGTCAGAATCTTTGATCAGAATTATTGTTGTTTTATTTTAATCTGTAAAAATTCCAGATTAAGTTTTTAAATAAAAATAGTTAGTTTTATAAAAAGGTATTTGAAAAGATCAAATAATTAATCTTGGAATAAATGGAAAATCATTTAATTAAAAGTTTATAAAATTAAATTTGTTATTAAACTTTTCATTTAAAACATTTTATTTGTAAGTTACATACTTTATAAATAAATAAATAAATATTATTTATTTATTCTTCATTTTAAATAAAAACATTTATTTATTTATTAAATTACATTTAACACATACTTTATTTTCATAATCAATGATTTTATAAATATTTTATTTTACTATTTAATTCCCAACCTTAATCAAAATGTTTCAAAAATATTTACTTCAAAACTTTATATATGTTATTCAATACTTTTAAATACAAATCAATAGTTTTATACACAAATTCAACCTTCATTTTTAGACTTAAACTTTGTGCACATATTTGATTCAATATACATTATTATCTAGGTTAACTCGTGCGTATCAAGGATTCTTATTTTATCTATACTCTTTGTTAGCTACACTTCCATACCAAGTGAGTATTCACAACCCCTTTTCACTCTTTTACACTTTTGGGGTGGAACATGAACTTTATACACATTACACATTTACATTTACACAAACAACACAAGTGCAAAATCCTATTTACATACATGTGTGCAAAATTTGAGCTTTGTGCCCGAGTGCTAGTTGTGCTAATCTTTGTGAAAACTTATGTGCAATCATTAACTATACAAGCCGACGGTTTTCAATGATAGATCTATTGAGTCTGACAAACCCACCCAAGTGGAGGTGATTGATACCGACAACACAATTTGCATACTAGTTACAAAGGTTTGGTTGTACTTGATTACATAATAGCTGCTCCCCATAAATGCCTTATTTTATCATGTCTTGTAAAGGATTTGTTTTCAACTATATGCTATCTATATACAACTGTGTTATACTCACCAACTTTTTAGTTGACTTTATTTTATTCATGTTTCAGGCCCTAATATGTGAGAATGATTCAAGATGTGCTCAATATAGGATTTGGACTTAGCAATTTAAATCAAGAATTCTATGAGTTGTTTTATGTTTCTTTGTTTGAATTTGGTTGTACTTGGATTATTTGTAATGGAAATTTGACTTTAATATATTTCAATTTAGTCAACCATGTGCTATGAACAGTCTACATGTCCCGCCCCGATGATTCCGCCATCGGTCGGGGTGTGACACTAATCCACACTTATAAATACCCACTCCCTTTCACTCCTCCACCCTTACTCCCTCCAAATTCTCACAAATCTCTCCAAGTGCTCCATTTCTTCCAAGATTTTTTGACAGAATTTTATAAGGTAAAAATCTTATTTTTCTTCAAGTTTCTTCCTTTTTTTTTCTTAACAATTCTTCCTTCACCCTCTTGGATAAACCTCTAGGATCTTATCATTTGTTTACCTTGGTAAACATCTAAGATAAGTCACCATTTGAGGTCCAAGTTGTGGTCTTTCAACTAACATTTCTTCTTCTTCATGTTCTTGTTTGGATATTTTACATCTAGTTGTGGTAAAACCAAACCAAGCTTCCATCAAAATTCTATGATGGAAGCCTTGTGCTAAGGTGTTTGGATGAAGTAGATGAACATAGGTTCATCTACCCTAAGACATCCAATAGCCACAAGGTGTTCAAATCCTATACATAAATATTATAAATAAATCTAACAAGGTTTGTGGTTTTCCCAACCTTTCTCTTGGCCACTTCAAGTGGTATATTACTAACTATACTAACTTTTGACCATCCGAATTCCTAACTAAGTTAGGGGTTTGTGTTTCGGTCCGCCGTCGGCGATGCATGACCAACTTGATACTATTATACATATATATTATTTATTATTTCTTCTCCACCGAACTTATGCCTACGTTACCTTTTAGGTTAACCGGCATTCCCGACTCTTCACCTTCCCGTTCATCCTTTCGTTACCACGCCAAACCGTGAGTTTCATACTTGCCCCTTTTACATTTTTGCACTTTGGGACTTGAAAACATGTACATATTCAAAACACATACACTACAAGATTCACACTTTATTCAAACACAATTCATTAACATGCTCATGTGACAACAACTTGACTACATGCTTAAATACAACTTGTTAATACAATAGTTCATTAATTCTTGCAAAACCGCACTTAACAAGTGTAGCGCTATAGGATTGACACCGTCGGCTTTTCGTTACCTTTATGGAGCCCCCGATCTTGTTATGTTATTTATTCGACTAGTATTCTTTGGATGCTAGGTATGCTATGTCAACAATAGGTTTGAACTATATCATTACAAATTGTATGAACATTAGTAAAGTATGTCTATGCATGTGAATTGTTGCTTTAAACATGATTATTATATGTATGAAACTTGTATGAACTCACCAACTTTATTGTTGATCAAATATTATTTTACATGTTTTCAGGAGATGTTTGATGCTACCATGGAAACGGAATCTAGGGACTTTGCCTTAGATATCAAATTTAAATATTTTTGTCTTTTGTTTATCAATGTATTTTCTTTAATTGAAACAATTGTATTTGAAATTCTTAGTTTAATGAAATCGGTTAAATTTATATTTCAACAATAGTGCCACGATGCCTTTGAACATTCCTACACGTCACGTTCGGTGATTCCGCCGCCGAATGGGTTGTGACAGATTGGTATCAGAGCCGTGGTTATAGGGAATTAGGAAAATTGCTTATTTGACCTAGCCTATAACTAAGGACCCGTTTTAGACCATTCCTTATGACTCTTAATACGCTTGTTCTACCACCTTTGCTTCTTACTTATTCTTTGGACTAAATACATCGTCATGGATTTCAAGACATCAAGATACTCATATTTCACTAAAGAAACGAACTCACCAAAAGAGGGTAATTCCTCATTCGGTGATAAGTTTCACTCCGCCTAAGACTTAGGAATTTACCATCAAGTTAGGTGTGAAAACCTCACCTTGACGGTAAAAAAAATTCCACTCACAAACGCTCTTGGGAAACCTTACCGTTAAAGTTAGGAGTGATTTCCTATCTCAAACGGTTAAGGCACCAACCCTATACAAAACGGAACGACACCACCAAACTAGGAGTGAAATCCACAATTTGGTGACTAGTTCCACTCTTAAAATTTTCAATCTCGCCAAAGTCTCGGCTTTGCTATTGACTAGGGACACGTAGTAACCGGAAGGGTAAAATACCGTTAACCGAATTACCGGCGAGAGTATTTTATCTATTAGGCCAAAACGTGTTTCCCGAACTCAATAGAAGGTTTGACCACTTGGGTTAGTCGACGTTTTCGTTAGTTCAAGAGCCGAGCTAACGAGACACTCCAACTTTTTACAAACAAGCCTCTCTTTTATATATAAACTATTTTCACTACTATTATTATACTAACTTGGTTCGATCTCGTGGACGCTCGCTTTTCGCTACTCGCCTTACTAACTTCAAAATGCTAATACATTCGAGAACCAATTAAATTTATGCTCTTTCATCGTCACATGTTTGTTATATACACTATTTCCATACATGATTCACATGACCAAACGTGCTATTACATGAAATTACTTGATTACTTGTGCCATACGTGAAATTTACATACTCATATGACAACAATTTTTATGCAAAACCATTGATCTAAGTCTCACAATCCCCTTTTGTAGATGTCTTCATCTCGCCACTCTGCTACCGCCAGGAACAACAAGAGGGACAAGCGTTTGGCCGCACTCGTGGCCAAGCAAATGGCCCAAGTCATCCCTGGCCTCATCCAGAACCTCATCCCCAACGGATCGGTCGAATCCAACACCGAAACTCCCAACTCCCACGCCCAACACTACCGAACCTTCCTTGTTTGTCGTCCCGAATCTTTCACGGGACTCGAAGGTGCAACCAAGCTCCTTAGCTGGTTTGCGAGCATGGAAAACACCTTCTCGGTAAGCGAGACCCCGGACCACCTCCGGACTCGCTACGCCGCTAGCCTCTTCAAAGAGCAAGCTCTCGCTTGGTGGGATAGCGAGAAGGAGCTCGACGAGGAGATCGTCACCCTGTCTTGGAAGGAACTCAAAGCGTTTATGCGCGAGGAGTACTGCCCTCCCCACGAGTTGCAAGCACTCGAGGAGGAGTTTTTCACCCTCAAACAGGACAGCGGTGACAATGCTGCCTACAACCTCCGCTTCCAACAACTCTCCGTCCTTGCGCCTCGCCAAGTTGACACCATAGAGCGATCCGTGGCCAAGTACATACAAGGCCTCCCGTCCGTCATCAAGGACACGGTCGCCGCCGCCGAACCCACCAACCTCGCCAAGGCCGTGCGCCTTGCGGCCGCTTTCTCCCGAAACCGTGTTCAGGATGGTACTTTAACCATTCGGGGCACCAAGAAGCACGCCACCCAAGCCACCGTTGAGCCCACCAAACCCAAAGTCACCGAACCAAAACCCGCCAAAACCCCTACTCACCAAAACAACAAAAAGCGCAAGTCCCAAGCCCGGAACTATGCGGTTGTCACCCCCGTTAACCAAGTGCCGATGAACCAAGACCCGACACCCCAAAAGAAACCGTATGGTGGATCTTACCCATTATGCAACACTTGCCAATACCACCACCCAAACAACCTCCCATGCCGAAAATGCACCTCGTGTGGCAAATTCGGACACCTTGCCAACCTATGCCGCAACCCACAACAACCCCAAAACACCCAAGCTCCCCCACCAAACCGAAACCCACCGGCCATCACAAATGGTCGGGCTTGCTACCGTTGTGGTGATCCAAACCACATGAGCCCACAATGCCCACAAAACCAAAACCAACACCACCACAACAACAACCCCACCAACTACCGCAACCAACCACCCAACCAAAACCAACCCACAAACCCAAGAGGCCGTGCTTACAACATCAATGCGGCGCAGGCACAAACTGATAACGACGTGGTGAACGGTATGTTTCCTATCAATGGTCGGTATACTTCTGTTTTATTTGATACCGGTGCGGATAAAAGTTTCGTATCGCTAGAATTTGAACTTATGTTAGCTAAGACCCGATCTAAGTTAGAGAACTCCTTCACTGTCGAAATCACGGACGGAAAATCCACCTTTTATGACACGATTATCCTCGATTGTACTCTCGACCTTAATGGTCATCCCTTCTCGATCGATCTCATACCCATGCAATTGGGGAGTTTTGATGTCATAGTAGGCATGGATTGGCTTGCCAAGAACCATGCCGAAGTCGTTTGCTTTGAGAAATTCATCCGTATTCCCCTTCCATCCGGTCAAGTTTTGCAAATCCATGGCGAAAGGCCATCCGGTGGACTCAAACTCATGTCCTGCACCAAAGCCCAAAAATATTTACTAAAGAACTACGTGGCCTTTTTGGCCCATGTAGTGAAAAGGGAAGAAAAGGGCAAAGGTATAAAAGACATTCCCATCATTTGCGATTTCCCCGAAGTCTTTCCCGAGGACCTACCCGGTCTTCCTCCATCCCGTGAGGTCGAATTCCGAATTGATCTCATGCCCGGTACGACTCTGATTGCCAAAGCTCCTTACCGCCTTGCACCCTCCGAGATGCAAGAACTTGCCGGTCAACTTCAAGAGTTAGCCGACAAGGGTTTCATTCGTCCGAGTTCATACCCGTGGGGCGCTTCCGTTTTATTCGTTAAAAAGAAAGACGGATCGTTCCGCATGTGTATCGATTATCGTGAGCTTAACAAACTCACTATCAAGAATCGGTATCCTTTGCCTCGCATCGAGGATCTTTTCGACCAACTCCAAGGTGCGTCTTGTTTTTCCAAGATCGATCTCCGTTCGGGATATCATCAACTTCGTTTTCATGAGGACGACATTCCCAAAACCGCATTTCGAACCCGATACGGACACTACGAATTTATGGTGATGCCTTTCGAGCTAACCAATGCACCCGCGGTTTTCATGGATCTCATGAACCGAGTGTGCAAACCGTATTTGGACAAATGCGTAATCGTCTTCATTGATGACATTCTCATCTATTCCAAATCCCGATCCGCCCACGAGGAACACCTTCGCTTAATATTGGAGTTACTAAGAAAAGAACAACTTTACGCCAAATTCTCCAAGTGTGAATTTTGGCTTAAGGAAGTCCAATTTTTGGGACACATTATTAGTGATAAGGGTATCCATGTGGATCCAGCCAAAATCGAAGCAGTCAAGAACTGGATTGCTCCGAAATCTGCTACCGAAGTCCGCTCATTCCTTGGTCTTGCGGGGTATTACCGTCGTTTCATCGCCAACTTTTCCAAGATCTCCGTTCCTCTCACCGCATTAACTCATAAAGGGAAACCCTACGAGTGGGGCCCTAATGAAGAGGAAGCTTTCCAAACACTTAAGGATAAGCTTTGCAATGCTCCGATCCTTACTCTTCCCGACGGAAACGATGACTTCGTGGTGTATTGCGACGCCTCTAACATTGGTCTCGGTTGTGTTCTCATGCAACGAGGCAAGGTCATCGCTTACGCATCCCGTCAACTCAAGATCCATGAGAAGAATTACACGACTCATGATCTTGAACTCACCGCCGTCGTCTTTGCTCTCAAGCTTTGGAGACACTACCTTTACGGTACCAAATGCGTGGTCTTCACAGATCACAAGAGTCTCCAACATCTTCATAACCAAAAGGATCTAAACATGCGCCAACGCCGAGGGATTGAAACAATCAAAGATTACGAATGCGAAATTCGCTACCATCTCGGTAAAGAGAACGTCGTTGCCGATGCCCTCAGCCGAAAGCACCATGTGAAGTTCCTTTGTGCTCGTATGCAACCCGACATCCATGTCCGTATTTGTGAAGCCCAACATCTTTCGGTCACCTAAGGCGACATGTACAACGAAATGTCTTGTGGTGCCGAACTCCAACTCGAGACCAAACCCAACGGTTTACTTTATTTCATGAATCGTGTTTGGGTTCCCAATCGTTCCGATCTTCGTTCTTCCATCATGCATGAGGCTCACAAGTCTCGGTATTCGGTCCACCCTGGTACAGACAAAATGTACAGGGATCTGCGTTCTATCTACTGGTGGCCCGGTATGAAAAAGGATATCGCGCTCTATGTGTCGAAGTGTAATACTTGCGCTAGAGTGAAAGCCGAGCACCAACGCCCATCCGGTTTGCTCGTGCAACCGGAGATTCCAGTTTGGAAATGGGAGAGCATTGCTATGGATTTCATTACCAAACTCCCATTGACATCCTCTCGTCATGATTCCGTTTGGGTTATCATCGATCGTCTTACCAAATCTGCTCACTTCATTCCCATCCGCGAGAGCTTCCCCGTTGCAAGGCTAGCTCAAATCTACATCGCGGAAATCGTTAGTCGTCATGGTGTTCCTTTGGACATCATATCCGATCGTGACAGTCGTTTCACCTCCCGTTTTTGGGAATCCTTCAATGAAGCCATGAGTACTCAACTCAATCTTAGTACGGCTTACCACCCTCAGACGGATGGTCAGACTGAACGTACTATCCAAACTCTCGAGGATATGCTTCGATCGTGTGTCATTGATTTCGGTGGTAATTGGGACGTGCACTTGCCTTTAATCGAGTTCTCTTACAACAATAGTTACCATACCAGCATCGGCATGGCTCCATTTGAGGCACTTTATGGTCGAAAATGTCGGTAACCCGTTTGTTGGACCGAGATCGGCGAAACACAAATTACCGGACCCGAGTTAATCCAAGAGACCACAGACAAGATCCTCAAAATTCGCGACAACCTACGTACCGCTCGGAGTCGACAAAAGAGTTACGCCGACCGAAAGCGCAACACGGTTACTTTCGAAGTTGGAGATTTCGTTTTCCTTAAGGTTTCACCTTGGAAAGGAGTCTTTTGCTTCGGGAAGCGAGGAAAACTATCCCCACGTTATGTTAGTCCTTTCAAGATTTTCGAGAAAGTCGGTTCTGTAACATTTCTGATTTTTAGTATTCGTATTTCAATTCAATGTAATGCATTTCAAACTCAATACTCGTGCACTGTTTTGTGTTATTTTCTCGACATAAATTATATACAATGATTCAATACAAATTCGCAAGTTTTACTCGATTATATACATTTAAACACTATACAAGTAATTATTTAATTCAAACTTATCAAACCTAAAAAGTCAAGGACTAAAGTTGAAAAATGTCAAGAAACCCTAATTAGCACGGTCGTGCTTCGTCTTGGCACGGTCGCGCCAAGTGCCTCGGCACGATCGGGCGACTGGTCCTGGAACGATCGCGCCCGGTGCCTAAGCACGGTCGCGCCTCTCTTGGGCACGGTCGTGCCTGCGTAACAGTCGAAACGTAAATGCAGTTTCAAAACGCTCAATCGCTCGAATTCAAGTCCGATTTACGTTTTACTTTTGTTATCATGGAAAATATCTTCGTCGATTACCATTATCATTTTCAAAATACAAATTACTCTCAAGAAACCGTCCAAATTATCTCCCAAGCCTCAAACCTCCATTCTCGATCCGATTGCTACCAATTAATCAAGGAACTCGATCCTTCGATCATCTCTAAGGTTTCTGAAGGGTTGGAGCAGCCGGAATCACAGCAGAAGCCGCCGGAAGCAAATCTTGCCGTCGCCGGAACTCACTTCTACCGATCGCTATCAATTCCTTTCTGTTTGAGGTAATTGAATCATCCCTCCTTTTCGTTTCGGTCCATATATCAAAAGCCCCCTATCAATCTGGGTTCTCATTACAGAAATCGTCCGAATCAGAATTTATATTTTAATAAGAAAAGATTTAATCGATTCCATTCTTAAACACGTTTTCCATACGATTAATTTATATAAATAGACTCGTAACAACTCAGTAATCAAAAGCCCTAACAATTCCAACGCTATAAATACAAGATCTGTTCAATTCGTGTCTGATTTGGAAGAGACACGGTCGCGCTAATCATCTAGCGCGGCCGTGCCTCATGAAACGCGGTCGTGCCGAGTAGCAGCGCGGTCGTGTCCTCCTGTCCAGACCAAGTCATGCCCTTTGGGCTAATCTCTGTTGTGTCTAAGAATCTTGGACACGACCGTGCCAGGCCAAGGCACGGTCGTGCCTGTTGACTTGTCTAGTTTGTGCCCTCTGTTGATCAACCCGGTCGCGCCCCGACTAGCGCGGTCGCGCCCGTGGCTTGAGCACGATCGTGCCCTTCCGAGGCATGGTCGTGTGTGACTCAGAAATTTTAACAGAATTATAAATTTTATATTTTTTTATCAATAAATGTTTCAAATTTTATAAAAATATGTTTTCTGTATTTGAAGAGATAAATATTATTTATTTAAAAGTTTATTTAAAAATTTATAAAAATTAAATTTATATTTATCTTACACTTAAATGATGTTTTAAATGATTAAGTTACAAGTTTATAAATAAATAAGATAATAATTATTTATTTAATATTTAAACAAAAATTATTTATTTATTTATACTTAATTACAATCAATATTTACATTATTTCATAAACTATAATCATTTATTTAATTATTGATTTACATTTAACACAAGCATTATTTTCATAATCAATAATTTTATAAAAATTCTATTTTATTATTTAAATTCCAAACTTTAATCAAATGTTCCAAAAATGGTTACTACAAATTTATATATTTCATTTAATACTTTTTATACACAAACTCAACCTTCAATGTTAGACTTAAACTCTGTACACCGATTTGATTCAATATACGTTACAATCTAGGTTAACCCGTGCGTATCAAGAACCCTTATTCTATCTATACTCTTTGTTAGCTACACCTCCTTATCAGGTGAGTATTCACAACCCCTTTTACTCTTTTACACTTTTGGGGTGAAACATGAACATTATTCAAATTACACATTACATTTACACAAACAACACAAAGTACAAATCCTATTTACTTTCATGTGTGCAATTTGAGCTTTATGCCCGAGTGCTAGGTGTGCTAACCTTTGTATGCGATTATGTGCAATCATTAACTATACAAGCCGACGGTTTTCAATGATAGATCTATTGAGTCTGACAAACCCACCCAGGTACGCGGTGATTGAAACCGACAACACAATTTTTTTTGCATGCTAGTTACAAGGTTTGATTGTACATGGTTACACAATAGCTGCTCCCCATAAATGCCTTATTTATCATGATATGTAAAGGATTTGTTTTCAACTATATGCTATCTATATACAACTGTGTTATACTCACCAACTTTTTAGTTGACTTTATTTTATTCATGTTTCAGGCCCTAATATGTGAGAATGATTCAAGACGTGCTCAATATAGGATTTGGACTTAGCAATTTAAATCAAGAATTCTATGAGTTGTTTTATGTTTCTTTGTTTGAATTTGGTTTGTACTTGGATTATTTGTAATGCAAGTTTGACTTTAATATATTTCAATTTAGTCAATCATGTGCTATGAACAGTCTACATGTCCCGCCCCGATGATTCCGCCATCGGTCGGGGTGTGACAGATTGGTATCAGAGCCTTGGTTATAGGGAACTAGGTTATTAGACACTCTTGACCTAGACTATAACTTTAGGACACCCATACAATTCCATACTACTACATGTTACATTATCAATTTCTGTGTGATTATTTTTACATGCTATCTTAAGTACTTACACTACATGATACAATACATAATGATTTATGTGTCACACTACTTGATAACTCTTGTGCTTACACCCATTACTACCTACATGCTATATGATTATCTTCATATGTGAATATTTTTACATTGTTATACTATATGATTACATCACATGATACAATACCCAATAGTTTATGTGTCACGTTACCTGCCCACTTTCTCTTCTATTCATAGCTACCTACTTAAATTATTTAAAACACTATCTTAAGTTTAACACACACACATACACACCAAATTATTCATACACATTTGGACTTCCATACAAGATACCATCACCCTTTTATGAGCAAAGACTTAAACTATTGGGCCTAATGCCCACCAAAAATAAACTAAGAAGCCCATCTATTCCTCAAGAAGAAGAAGCTCGTTGAAATGCATAAACCTTACTTTTGGGCCTCAAAGCCCAGTTCACAACAATTCCCATCATAACCATGAGCCCAACAATAGTATTATTAATACATGATGGCTGGAAGAGCATGTAAGCCCATGAGGAATTCTGGCTAAGGAAAGATAGGGTACTTAAGTGTGTCTTAGTGACTCACCCCTCTTTCCTGGGAATTCTGCTCAGGGATGCATTGCTTATAGGTCAAGTGTATTTCTAAAATACTATCGTGAAGGTTCGGCGTTATGACTAGTCAAACTCTAAAACCCATAAGAACTTCTATATTTGACACTTCATATTTCATTATCACTTACAACTTTTTCATTGTTTTTCTGCTAGACATGGACTCCTACCCTCCTCCCTCCCCGGTTTACCGTCCTGGATCAGAATCTGATTGGGAAGAAGACACTAAGACACCCGTGTACCGGTCACCAACACCCCCAGCTACTAGGCCAAGGTTTGATGTAAGGGCGGACTGGATTAGGAACACCGACCCGAGACTTCAAACACCTGGATCTCCCGTACCCGTAAACCCGTATCATACACCTCACCTCCACAATCAATTTCCACCCCCACTAAGAGACCCATACCTAATGCCCGACCCGCACCTTCCTAACCCTTGGGTAAGGCATACCATGACACCCCTTGGTGTAATGGGAATTCCAACCAATGACTTCCATCAATATGTAAGGAATTCAGAATTTGAGAGGCAAAGGATAGAGCAGGGAGTGATACACGACTTACAAAGACAAAGAATGGATAGCCTAGCAAACCAATTAGGATATCAAAAGGAGTTAATCTCCATCTTCGAAAAAGAAATACAAGCACATCGCACGGAGACCGCCAGGACTGAAGCCAGATCTGCTACTCGAATGACTATAGCGGTGCTCATCTTGGCGATTATCTTCTTCCTAGTGGAAAGCTACCAGAGACGTTAAAAGGAGCTTCTACTGATTTCCTTTAAATTTTCGATTTGAGAACCAATTCCCCTATGTTTTGAATAATGTTTAACATTTCAGTATTTAATCAATTCCATATATTTCAACTCTACAGTTATTGTTCATTGATTTGACCAGTGGGACGTAAATTACATCTGTTATATTCCCATCAAATTTTCCCAAATATCACTTCTTTCATTCAACATGGTTTAGTACATTACCGACAATCTCTTTCATTAAATAAATCATCTTATTTTGTGATTTAAACAAAACCTCATTATCTTGTTTAAACAAAATGTTTAACGAATTTTTAGATAATATCAAAAACATAAATTTTCCATAAAACTTTTTCACCTGATAAGGAAAGTTAATACAACCAATTTTTTTTAAAAAAAACATTATTTCAATCACCCAATTTATGAATGCCAAGTTACCCCCTTTAGTCACCCAACCCTGCTACTAGGTTTTGTCATCAACCGAACAAGATCGTAAAGCAAGCAGACTCAAAGCATAATCATAAACTGTTTAAATCAACTAATACATCAATCTCTCAAGTTATTGTCAGAAACTAACAAGATCCAAACATGAATAAACTGAATCAAATACAAAAACCTATACGAACCGTCCGCCTGGAGGAAGCCACAAGTGAATAAACCGCTCATGGTGAGGGAGATCATCTTCAATCTTCAAGTGGGTGTGTGAATCCTCTCAAAATCGCCTCAAAGTGTGGTGTAAGAGATGGCTCTCGATTTGGGGAAGAAACCCCCAATAAAACCTAAAAATCGGTTGTTTTCCTGAAGTTCCGCGTCTGAAACGTACCCGGCGTAGGCTTACGCTGGGGGCCTGAAGGCTGCTGTGAAGAACACACTCAGGCGTAGGCCTACGCTGATGGGGCGTAAGCTTACGCTGGTGGCGTAGGCTTACGCTGGATCTGTATTTTGCTCCGTTTTCTCCGTGTTTCTTCCGACTCTTCCATCTCTCGTCTAATATCTTCCAAACTCATACTTTAAGCGTCCAAAACCTGCACATGCACAGCTACACAAAACCTTTGTATTCCACATATTAATTTGCATAAATATAACATATTGCACCTTTTAATACATGAAACTTTGGCCACTTATCATATCCCCACACTTACTCTTTTGCGTCCCGAAAAAGAATTATGCAATTGAATCATAATTGAAACCTGCTCTCATAATCTCATACAATTAAAACATAATCACGCATTGACTGTAACAATTGGTATTTCTATCTGACTAAACCCAACCACCGATCTATTGAGCCCCCGATTATGTGATCTACTATCCTATTTATTGCCAAGCAACAGTTTCTCTATGGGTCTCACATTCAGGAAGCTACAACTTAGTCTAATCCCATCTCAAAGTCATGTTTAGGCACGGGTTAAACCTTTTAGATTTCCCACCACTATAAACACTAATTTACGAGTTTTTGAAAATTATGGGATTATGGATCGATGGATGCATGTTTTTGAGCTTTTATTATTTTATGAATGAACCTAACCCAGTGGTGTTTCAATCACGCTGGAACACGATATATGACACGTAGGCTGCAGTTCTTAAGCCATGAAGTACATAAGCTTCGGAGCATGGGTGTATCCTTCAAGTCTCCATCCCGAAGGGAAACACGTACTCCTAACTTAGTCATCCAATATTGATTCACTTAAGTCACGCCCATGGGTGTATCCTTCAAGTCGCCATCCCGAAGGGAAACACGTAGGCTGAACTCAAGCTCTCAATTTTGTTTAATTAAGCTCATGCAAGATGGATTATGGATTGCGGGCGTCACCAATTTTCGGATTTATTTTCATAAAAAGAAAGTGGTGTGCCAAGTAATTTTAAAAACTTATAAATTTTTGCTTATAGTGGTACCTATCACCCTATGATGACAGTTTCAACCTTGCCGAAGCCCCTAAGATAAGAACCCACAAGACATCCTGAATTGATTGTCAATTAACCCTAGATACAATATCAGGATATGTAAGCTCTTTAGATCGGTTGGGCCTACCAAAACATTACAAATCAAACGCGTTTTCTATTTATTATTGTTTTTAATCACAAAAGCATAGTTTCCAATTATATCTATCATTTTCCATTTAGTTACAAAAATTCTGATCCAAGGACATTTTTGAAAATTTTTAAATTTTTATGGATTTTTCAATTTTTATATATATATACTTTTTTTTTATACAAACTCAGTCTCCCATCCCCACACTTAAACTCTACATTGTCCCCAATGTAGGATGAGAGACGATGAAAATAAATATGCAAAAATAAAACTATATACAGAATTGGAAAGCACGCACACTCACTTGACAACCCATGAAAATTCCCCACACTTGGCCGGCTCACACACAAAACAAAGCAAACAAAGAAATAATTTCCTAACTCACTTTCGTAGGAATCACGGATGCATTTAGCATATGCATCAAGCCTTTTAAACCCCTCGGTAGCCCGAGTGGACGAGTTGAGTCTCGTGAGGGTTTCTATTGAACACACCCGCAAAGTTCATTTAACTAGACACGAATGTAAAACATACTTTAGGCTACCTCCTAAGAGTGCTAAGTTTAACGTCCTCAGCCAGACGCAGTGTACCTTGCTTAGGTCATGGTGGTCGGGTGGGATGCTTGCAGTCCTCCTTCCCCACACTTAAATTCCTCTCATCATCCACTTTTCTCCAAGCCTTCATAAACAGAGAAAAGAGTTCTTGATCTACATCATGAACTCTCGGTTTCTTCCCTTTCCGCTTTCTCTTTTTGACCCTTTTCTTCCCATTGTCTGGAGTCTCACCATTCTTCATCTCAGCTGACCTGTCAAACACAACACAAGCATTCTCGACTGTGTGATTCACCTTTTCAGGTGATCCACATTTGTTAGCTTTCGGGGTTGGCAAGTTTGAAAAAATTTTAAGACTCATTTTCTGAGCCCCAAACCTCATCCTTACCGTTCCCTCAGCACAGTTAATATTTGCCTGAGCAGTGGCCAAGAACGGTCTACCCAAAATAATAGTTGGCTCTGTGTTCTTGACACAATCCAACACCAAGAAATCCACTGGGTAATAAAACTCTCCTACCTTCACAATCACATCCTTTACAATCCCCCGAGGATGTTCGGGAGTCTGATCAGCCAACACCACGGTGGTGTTAACTCTCTGTAATGGACCAAAATCGTGTTGATCATACAGACTCCCTGGAATTATACTCACAGATGCTCCAAGATCCAGCAATGCTCTATCCATTTTAATTTCACCTATATGTATAGAAATAATAGGTGTCCCTGGATCTTGGAGTTTTGGGGGAAAGATACCCGTAAACACAGCATTCACATTAGCACTTAGCTTTACCTGTTCGGGACATTTGTGCCGTCGTTTACGGGTACTCAAACCTTTCAAGCACTCAACACTATCAGAATTTTCTTTAAGTTCTTTCAAAAATGGTAGATTAATTTTATGATTTTCAAATTTCTCCCATATTTCATCTTGTGTTGGATCCCGTTCACTTAACACTGGTGGGAACACCGGTGGTAACAAAGCCGAAGGGAATGGAATTTTCAGAGATTTATTCACATTTTTATTTTTCAGATTATTTTGTGAAATTAAATCCTGATTATGATCAGATTCAGACTCACTGTACTCCACCACTTTCTCTACTACCAGTGGTGGAGTATGTTCAACATCAGAAAAATCAGATGAGGGTTTAAGACTTACATCATTTAGGTGTGTACTGTTTGTGGTTTGAGAATTTAAGGATTGATGTGCACTGCAAGGCTTACCTACTTCTTTGATGATGCTTGCAACAACCCCAGTTAGGTTAGCAACTAGATCTACCAAAGCTTGATGAGCTTTGTCCTGGCTCTCCTGTTTCTGCACCACTGCTTGTATCACTTTGGTCATCTCCTTCATATCTGACCGGATGACATCCAGTTCAGATTGATAGTTGTCTTGTTCAGGTGGTCCGCTCGGGTGGTAGTCTTGGTTGTAATCGTCCTGATAATTTGGGTACTCACGACCACCACCATATTGATTGTATCTTGGGCAATCTTGTGCCCAGTGGCCAGTAATGCCACAGTTGTTGCATGGTTCATAGTAGTCTTGGTCACCATAATAATTACTGTCCATGTCAACCTGCACAAGTAGCACACCCAAGTAGTTCTGAACGATAAAAATAAAACAAAATAAACAAAAAAATAAAAACAAAAGTAAAGAATATCTTTTTGGGTGTTTGATAAGAAGTTTGATAAGAATTAAAATCAACTAAAGACAATAAACTAAAGCAATAGAACTAAGCGCACCGATTCCCCGGCAACGGCGCCATTTTGATCGCGGTGTCAAGATCAATCAAAAACATTTATAAAAACTACTACTTATCTACCTTAGACTGTAGACAGGGAAGTAGGGTTGTCGAATCCACAGGGAATCAGTGGAAAGTTCAATTGTTTAGATTAACAAATTAGAATAAAAACACACAGATTAAATAAAGATGTAACCTCCTCCAAACTTCAGGTTCTAGGTTTCACATAAAATTCAGTTGTACAATTGGACACCACATAGACATAGTGTTGGAAAATTAGTTGAAACGGTAATTGAAGACAGATTCTTTGTCATAAAACCTATACAACTAGTTTCGTCACAAACCAGTATAATTCAATCACCCAATTTATGAATGCCAAGTTACCCCCTTTAGTCACCCAACCCTGCTACTAGGTTTTGTCATCAACCGAACAAGATCGTAAAGCAAGCAGACTCAAAGCATAATCATAAACTGTTTAAATCAACTAATACATCAATCTCTCAAGTTATTGTCAGAAACTAACAAGATCCAAACATGAATAAACTGAATCAAATACAAAAACCTATACGAACCGTCCGCCTGGAGGAAGCCACAAGTGAATCACCCGCTCATGGTGAGGGAGATCATCTTCAATCTTCAAGTGGGTGTGTGAATCCTCTCAAAATCGCCTCAAAGTGTGGTGTAAGAGATGGCTCTCGATTTGGGGAAGAAACCCCCAATAAAACCTAAAAATCGGCTGTTTTCCCGAAGTTCCGCGTCTGAAACGTACTCGGCGTAAGCTTACGCTGGGGTGGCGTAGGCTTACGCTGGGGGCCTGAAGGCAGCTGTGAAGAACACACTCAGGCGTAGGCCTACGCTGATGGGGCGTAAGCTTACGCTGGTGGCGTAGGCTTACGCCAGTTGGCGTAGGCTTACGCTGGATCTGTATTTTGCCCCGTTTTCTCCGTGTCTCTTCCGACTCTTCCACCTCTCGTCTAATATCTTCCAAACTCATACTTTAAGCGTCCAAAACCTGCACATGCACAGCTACACAAAACCTTTGTATTCCACATATTAATTTGCATAAATATAACATATTGCACCTTTTAATACATGAAGCTTTGGCCACTTATCACCAACCTCAATGAGATTTGAGGATTTGAACCTAACCACCACATTATGAAAGGGCGCCAAACGACACGTTTGTCCGCAGCACTCGAACCCATGCAAAACCCGTTAGTACGCATCGCACGCGAAGTTCAATACTCACGTTCACAATATATTCAATGCAATCTTATGGTACATAAAACTCAATATTTCTCAATATATCCAATGCTACACAAATTACATAATACATGAAACTAGTTTGCCTACAAATCACAATTTGCTCGATTAATCACGTAATGCACGAAACATGTTTAATTGCAATACACATGCTACTGGTTTGAGCACATGATACACGAAACTTAATTGTTTGCAATATATGTGATACATAAGAATTGCGTCATTGATACATAGTTCTAGATTGACCACACTATACATGAAACTCATTTTGTTACAAAGCACTTTATACTAAACGGTGTACATTATACAAAATACATGATGCTAAGTTGCTAACACTATACATGAGATCCATTTCCTACAATACACATAATACTATGTTGTTTACATTACACATTAGAGCTTATTGATTTACAAAATACAAGACGCTAAATTATTTACGCTATATATGAGACCTGTTTGATTACAAACTAGGTGACACTAGATCATACATGAGACTTGTGTGCTTACTATATACTCGAAACAAAATTTGCTTACAATTATTGCAATGGATTGATTACATCATACACAAGACATGGTCATGCACTTTTTACACCAAAGCAAAGACCATAATACATTGAAACGACTCGGGGTTTGACGTATTCTTGTTCAAACACGAGCAGACTAAGAAACTTTAAGTGTTACTACTTTACTACTCTTTTGTTGCGAACCGACCTGATTAGAGACTTAGTTACTTGTTAGCGACTTTTTATGTGTAAACAATAGACGTGATCATAGTGAAATTGTGCCCCCTTACCCGCACACAACGAAAACGATCTATACGGACCATACGATGATTTGAATAATTACGGGTGCACACGGAATTATAAAAATCAGCGCATGGAAACTATAGAGAAATTTTGTCGTGTGTTGTGACCTAAAACTTATCATGATGTGTAACAACGAAACTGATGTGACATGACAAGGGCATGGTGGATACGCCGATGGTACTTCCTGTATATAAGTGTCCTATCATATTACCGAAAGTAGCGTTGTTCGTGTCACGTGAAGTTTTGACCTAGACCAATGTTTATGAAATCTTTTACCCACTAAAAATTTTGAACACATTAAACTACATCTTACACAAACTCTAAATTTCAAGATCCCTCCAAATCCATTTCAAGTAATACATCTCACGTTTAGAATTCAATTTATTATTCGTCAAATATTCTTCTTAAATTCATTTCAAAACAAAATCCATTATCCCCCTTTCATAAACAACTTTGAGTATCAGACCTAAACAAAGTCAACCGTTACACCCCCTGGGATCCAACAATCAAAATTCACCAAAAATCAAAAACTCCCTCCTCCTTCTCGATTTTGCAGCCTCCATTAGTTAAATTTCGGGACGAAATTCCCTTAACATGGGGAGACTGTAACATTTTTGATTTTTAGTATTCGTATTTCAATTCAATGTAATGCATTTCAAACTCAATACTCGTGCACTGTTTTGTGTTATTTTCTAGACATAAATTATATACAATGATTCAATACAAATTCGCAAGTTTTACTCGATTATATACATTTAAACACTATACAAGTAATTATTTAATTCAAACTTATCAAACCTAAAAAGTCAAGGACTAAAGTTGAAAAATGTCAAGAAACCCTAATTAGCACGGTCGTGCTTCGTCTTGGCACGGTCGCGCCAAGTGCCTAGCACGATCGCGCGACTGGTCCTGGAACGATCGCGCCCGGTGCCTAAGCACGGTCGCGCCTGCGTAACAGTCGAAACGTAAATGCAGTTTCAAAACGCTCAATCGCTCGAATTCAAGTCCGATTTACGTTTTACTTTTGTTATCAAGGAAAATATCTCCGTCGATTACCATTATCATTTTCAAAATACAAATTACTCTCAAGAAACCGTCCAAATTATCTCCCAAGCCTCAAACCTCCATTCTCGATCCGATTGCTACCAATTAATCAAGGAACTCGATCCTCCGATCATCTCTAAGGTTTCTGAAGGGTTGGAGCAGTCGGAATCACAGCAGAAGCCGCCGGAAGCAAATCTTGCCGTCGCCGGAACTCCCTTCTACCGATCGCTATCAATTCCTTTCTGTTTGAGGTAATTGAATCATCCCTCCTTTTCGTTTCGGTCCATATATCAAAAGCCCCCTATCAATCTGGGTTCTCATTACAGAAATCGTCCGAATCAGAATTTATATTTTAATAAGAAAAGATTTAATCGATTCCACTCTTAAACACGTTTTCCATACGATTAATTTATATAAATAGACTCGTAACAACTCAGTAATCAAAAGCCCTAACAATTCCAACGCTATAAATACAAGATATGTTCAATTCGTGTCTGATTTGGAAGAGACACGGTCGCGCTAATCATCTAGCGCGGCCGTGCCTCATGAAACGCGGTCGTGCCGAGTAGCAGCGCGGTCGTTTCCTCCTGTCCAGACCAAGTCATGCCCTTTGGGCTAATCTCTGTTGTGTCTAAGAATCTTGGACACGACCGTGCCAGGCCAAGGCACGGTCGTGCCTATTGACTTGTCTAGTTTGTGCCCTCTGTTGATCAACCCGGTCGCGCCCCGACTAGCGCGGTCGCGCCCGTGGCTTGAGCACGATCGTGCCCTTCCGAGGCACGGTCGTGTGTGACTCAGAAATTTTAACAGAATTATAAATTTTATATTTTTTTATCAATAAATGTTTCAAATTTTATAAAAATATGTTTTCTGTATTTGAAGAGATAAATATTATTTATTTAAAAGTTTATTTAAAAATTTATAAAAATTAAATTTATATTTATCTTACACTTAAATGATGTTTTAAATGATTAAGTTACAAGTTTATAAATAAATAAGATAATAATTATTTATTTAATATTTAAACAAAAATCATTTATTTATTTATACTTAATTACAATCAATATTTACATTATTTCATAAACTATAATCATTTATTTAATTATTGATTTACATTTAACACAAGCATTATTTTCATAATCAAACAATTTTATAAAAATTCTATTTTATTATTTAAATTCCAAACTTTAATCAAATGTTCCAAAAATGGTTACTACAACTTTATATATTTCATTTAATACTTTTTATACACAAACTCAACCTTCAATGTTAGACTTAAACTCTGTACACCGATTTGATTCAATATACGTTACAATCTAGGTTAACCTGTGCGTATCAAGAACCCTTATTCTATCTATACTCTTTGTTAGCTACACCTCCTTATCAGGTGAGTATTCACAACCCCTTTTACTCTTTTACACTTTTGGGGTGAAACATGAACATTATTCAAATTACACATTACATTTACACAAACAACACAAAGTACAAATCCTATTTACTTTCATGTGTGCAATTTGAGCTTTATGCCCGAGTGCTAGGTGTGCTAACCTTTGTATGCGATTATGTGCAATCATTAACTATACAAGCCGACGGTTTTCAATGATAGATCTATTGAGTCTGACAAACCCACCCAGGTACGCGGTGATTGAAACCGACAACATATTTTTTTTTGCATGCTAGTTACAAGGTTTGATTGTACATGGTTACACAATAGCTGCTCCCCATAAATGCCTTATTTATCATGATATGTAAAGGATTTGTTTTCAACTATATGCTATCTATATACAACTGTGTTATAATCACCAACTTTTTAGTTGACTTTATTTTATTCATGTTTCAGGCCCTAATATGTGAGAATGATTCAAGACGTGTTCAATATAGGATTTGGACTTAGCAATTTAAATCAAGAATTCTATGAGTTGTTTTATGTTTCTTTGTTTGAATTTGGTTTGTACTTGGATTATTTGTAATGCAAATTTGACTTTAATATATTTCAATTTAGTCAACCATGTGCTATGAACAGTCTACTTGTCCCGCCCCGATGATTCCGCCATCGGTCGGGGTGTGACAGGTTCTGTTGCATACAAACTTGATCTCCCTACCGAGCTTAGCAACATCCACCCCACCTTCCACGTCTCTAACTTGAGAAAGTGCTTATCAAATGAAGATCTCCAAGTTCCACTTGAAGACGTTCAGATCGACCCAACAATGCACTTTGTCGAGAAACCTGTTGAGATAATGGATCGTGAAGTCAAACAACTCAAGCGTAGTCGTATTCCAATCATTAAGGTACGTTGGGAAGGAAAACGTGGTGCAGAATTCACTTGGGAACGTGAAGACCAAATGAAAGCCAAGTACCCGCATCTTTTTTCAGAGTCTTCCTCATGAATGAAATTTCGGGACGAAATTTTCTAAAGTCGGGGAGACTGTAATATCCGTACTTTCCACATAATCGTTTATTTACATTTTGTACCCTTGTACTTTCATTTTTGAATCCATTGTAACCTGAGACTTATGATCAATGAATTTATTGGATTTATTCAATTACATGTTTACAACATACATTACATTTATACATATGCAAGACAACATCATACGTGCAATATTACAAAATTATATATTACAAACACGCGTTTTACTTTTTTTACATTTATATTCTCGTTTCACGTCCATACACGCTCGGTTTATTATTATTATTATTAGTAGCAGTATTATTATCATTATTATCATTAGTACTATTATTATTATTATTTCATTTTTTTTTTCTTTTTAAAAAAAGAATCACCTCCCTTTCAACCACCAACTCCCAACTAACTCATTTAATACCCCAAACCCTAATCCACACTTATAAATACCCACTCCCTTTCACTCCTCCACCCTTACACCCTCCAAATTCTCTCACAAATCTCTCCAAGTGCTCCATTTCTTCCAAGATTTTTTGGCAGAATTTTATAAGGTAAAAACCTTATTTTTCTTCAAGTTTCTTCCTTTTTTTTTCTTAACAATTCTTCCTTCACCCTCTTGGATAAACCTCTAGGATCTTATCATTTGTTTACCTTGGTAAACATCTAAGATAAGTCACCATTTGAGGTCCAAGTTGTGGTCTTTCAACTAACATTTCTTCTTCTTCATGTTCTTGTTTGGATATTTTACATCTAGTTGTGGTAAAACCAAACCAAGCTTCCATCAAAATTCTATGATGGAAGCCTTGTGCTAAGGTGTTTGGATGAAGTAGATGAACATAGGTTCATCTACCCTAAGACATCCAATAGCCACAAGGTGTTCAAATCCTATACATAAATATTATAAATAAATCTAACAAGGTTTGTGGTTTTCCCAACCTTTCTCTTGGCCACTTCAAGTGGTATATTACTAACTATACTAACTTTTGACCATCCGAATTCCTAACTAAGTTAGGGGTTTGTGTTTCGGTCCGCCGTCGGCGATGCATGACCAACTTGATACTATTATACATATATATTATTTATTATTTCTTCTCCACCGAACTTATGCCTACGTTACCTTTTAGGTTAACCGGCATTCCCGACTCTTCACCTTCCCGTTCATCCTTTCGTTACCACGCCAAACCGTGAGTTTCATACTTGCCCCTTTTACATTTTTGCACTTTGGGACTTGAAAACATGTACATATTCAAAACACATACACTACAAGATTCACACTTTATTCAAACACAATTCATTAACATGCTCATGTGACAACAACTTGACTACATGCTTAAATACAACTTGTTAATACAATAGTTCATTAATTCTTGCAAAACCGCACTTAACAAGTGTAGCGCTATAGGATTGACACCGTCGGCTTTTCGTTACCTTTATGGAGCCCCCGATCTTGTTATGTTATTTATTCGACTAGTATTCTTTGGATGCTAGGTATGCTATGTCAACAATAGGTTTGAACTATATCATTACAAATTGTATGAACATTAGTAAAGTATGTCTATGCATGTGAATTGTTGCTTTAAACATGATTATTATATGTATGAAACTTGTATGAACTCACCAACTTTATTGTTGATCAAATATTATTTTACATGTTTTCAGGAGATGTTTGATGCTACCATGGAAACGGAATCTAGGGACTTTGCCTTAGATATCAAATTTAAATATTTTTGTCTTTTGTTTATCAATGTATTTCCTTTAATTGAAACAATTGTATTTGAAATTCTTAGTTTAATGAAATCGGTTAAATTTATATTTCAACAATAGTGCCACGATGCCTTTGAACAATCCTACACGTCACGTTCGGTGATTCCGCCGCCGAATGGGTTGTGACAATATCATAGTTAGAAATACCTGAGAAGTGATCCAACAATCCGGTGGGTTTAGTACACTTTAGGTTCCCTAGTTGGTGACACCCTGAGAGTGATTAGGGATCCACTAGGTTATCGATAGTTGTTATCCTTAGAAACCCAGATCCATCATAGTCCATAACCGGTAGAAGTTGTTCTTCGCAAGTAGGATTCCGACCTAGGTAGTGTTATTCCCATTCCTAATTTCACCTTAGCTTTCCCTTGATAGTTGAATCGTCCTTAGTTGAGTACATTCGTTAGTGATAATCAGTAGTGTAATAAATCCCCAACCAAATCATTCTTTAGTCCGAGTCAGAGTCTAATTAGGTTATTCAGTGTCTCTAGGGTTTGATAATCCGGTTTACCATTAAACTGTGCTACACTCGATAGGTCCACTTGTATGTCAGTGCGGTTTAGTTCATAGGTTTTCCATCTTATTACTTAGGAGTATAGGTTAGGTTTTGTTAGTTTTATATAGACCGTCCGGATGAAACCCAAAGCGACTTTTGATCGTGGTGAACTGGTGATGTCCGTGAGTCCGTCGAAGTTGAACTTGGTCAAAGTGTCAAACAAGCCCTATATTTAATACTCTTCAACTCCGTCACAAAAACCAAGGGTTTCGTCTCCGTCCCTGTCGTCGATTCAATATCACAGTTGGAAGTCGAATCTGCCTCCCGTTTTGCTCATATCGGTACGTTTAACCTAATTCATCGTCATCTCCATGTAAATATCGCTTGTATTCCTTTATTTCAATTCGAATTTCATTGATTAATCGTCGTAGAACATCGTTGAATTCCGTTCTCAAATTTCCAATTTCTTATATTTCGATTAGATATTAGCAATCATGCAAAGTCAGCGTGTTTTCAATCGATTTTGAATGTTTAAGAGAGTTTTCTAGATCTAAAACGCACGTAGAACTTGTTTATCGACTGAAATTTTGTTTTAGGGTTTGTATCTAGAATTTGTTGGTCAATTTCAGGCTTTAAATAGTTTACAAGTACTAGATTCTGATGTGAGGTTTTGGAATTTGAATTGAAATTGGAGTTAATTGAAATTGAAGCTTTTCTAGTGTAGCAAAATTATAGAACTGATTTTCCCCAAATTTTTGTAAAACTTGTATCTGATATGCAATTCAAACTTTATGTTAGTAGCTAGTTACTAGTAGTGTTTTTGATTGATTGATTGTTCTGATTGTTAGGCATTTCAATTTTCATGTTTGATTTCTGTTTTAATAGATGGAGAAAGGGAAAGGAGTGATGGGAGGTCGTAAGTGGGCTGTTGAATTCACCGACAGTTCATCGATACCTTCGACCCGTGACATTCCCGACCCACCTGGTTTCACTCGTGTCCCCCATGATCAAGATGATTCTACCCTGAGTAAACATAAGAAAGATGCTGAAGCAAATTGGAAGTCACAAAAAGCATGGGAAGTAGCCCAGGCCCCCTTCAAGAATCTTCTTATGATGGGGTTTATGATGTGGATGGCTGGAAGCACAGTGCATTTGTTTAGTATTGGTATAACGTTTTCGGCTCTTTGGCAACCGTTGAGTGCCCTTCAAGGGGTTGGGAAGGTTTTTGAGCCGTATAAAAATAGCAAAGTGGACCTGCTTGCACCTAAGTTGTTGTTTATTGCCCTAAATCTGGGGGGTATGTTGCTTGGTGTGTGGAAGCTGAACACTTTGGGGCTTCTGCCAACACATGCTTCTGATTGGGTCTCGTCTTTGCCGCCTGCCCATGAGGTTGAATATTCAGGTGGAGGTATTGCTTTACACTAAAATCGGTTTGTTAGCTTTTGACTCGTGTTTTAAGTTTCTTATATTAAGAATTGTTTCAATGTTTTGCTACAATAATCTTGAAATCTTACACAATGTCAACACGTCTTTATACTTTGTTTGAACTTGGCAAAACTTCTACTCTGTGGGGTTAAGAAATCGTTAGTATAGATTTTGCATCATGTCTTCGTTAAATGATAGTGGGCTCGCTCGATCTAGGGTGTAAATGATAGGATGATCGCGTGTTGAGTTATGTTTGTTTAGGCTTATGAATCACTTTTCTGGAAACAACATTGTTGTTTTGGTTAATGTACCCAAAACGGTAAAACCTAACAACTAAATGGATACCAAAAAGCGCATCATGATTCATGATACTGACTGGCTACATGCCCAGAAATGCTGGCCGGGTTTTTTTGGCAGTGGCAAGCTCTCTCATCGGTGCAGTCAGCTGCAGCGTGTCCGAGTTTGTAGCAGTTGTAGTGAAGTTATGGTTGAAAACGAGCTCACCGGTGAGATTTCATCAAAGATAGGGGAGTTCAAGCAACCGCGGAACTTGTCTTTGTACCTGAACCAGCTCATAGACCCTTCCTTGGCAGCTTGGTTGCTGGTCCTAACATGTCCGAATTACTCACCGGACAAATCCTCCCAACATGTTAGAACAAGAATTAAAGTTTTTAATATAATTTAATATATTAAAAATAGTTTTTAACTTTTTTAATTAATGAATAACTAGCTAGCTTGATCTATTATTTATAGGAAACAATCTTTTTTTGAAAGGCCAACAAAAATTATATTACAAATAGACTAACAGTAAGTTAGTCAAAGATACAGTATAGTCACCACATAAAAAAATTAGACAATTAAACACCCAAACTAGTTAATCCGGTATAGGAAACAATCTAACTGGTTGGTGATTGCGGATTGCCCTTACCCCAAGGTCGAGAGTCATAAGTCACGAGTGCGATACTGCGTTTGTGTGAAAGGGTTGATTGGAATTGGGGTAATCTGGTATGGGAAATGAATTAGAAACCAGCGCCAGGTCACCACATAAACCACCCATTCCACAACTTATAATATGTATGAAATTTTCATTGTGGACTAATCTGACAAAAACTCAACTTATAATATGTATGAAATTTTCTTTTTTTTTATAAAATGGGGGGCTAAGATTTGAAGGGTCACAAACCCCTGATTAAAAAAAAAGAAACATAGAAAATAGTTGGAAAAAACCATGAAATTTGTGAAGAAAAGCATAAGCTTGTGTTTATTAATAAGAAAATACATTTCTTCCACATCATATTTCTGGATATGATAGTTATTATAGTAACTATTATGATATCAATCGTCCTATTACACAAAAACCGGGAGAAAATCCCTATTGAACTCAAGCAATGCCAACTGAGATTCCCGGTGACGAATCAAGTGCGATCGACTGGTACCATCCTTCTTTAGAGAACATGGTACAAAACGTAAGTACACAAGGTTGCAGATCCCAATGTTCTGGATACATCGGAGATTCTAATCTAAGCAACTTATTTTCATTCTTCACCTTTGTGGGTCCCACTTGCGTCGCTCTCATTCAAAATCTCCACTCTAAGGCCAAGTGTAATGGAGATGAAAGGGGTAACGCCCTGGGCCAACTTGGCAGCATTTTTTAGGCGTAAACAACGCGCCGGTGGGACGTGAGGGACAAAGGCGTGGTTCAGACCACGGGGATTGGGGAAATGTTGGGAGATGGCAGGGGCTTGAGAGGCTTTGTAGTGAGTCCATTACACTTGGCCTAACCGACTTAACCAAATATATATATTTTTAAATTTATCGAAGCTATTACCAAACATAGTCCTCATGTAACACTAAAGTTGCACACTATTGAGGTATGATTTTTAAGTTGTAACATCTTTATATTACCAAATAATTTAATTTATCGGTGTTATTACCAAAAATTTGTTTTAAATTACTATTTTACCCTTTCACATTTATATATAATACTTGAAAACAAAACAACCACCCTCATCCACATCGTTGCAATACCGTTTTGAATTGTTATGGCGGGAGAATACATATTTTCACCATCATTGAAATCTACAGTTCAAACCTCAATAAATCCTAAGTTAAATTAATACTCACCACTAAAATCTATAAAATTCAACTTACTTCATAACTAAAACCGAATCCAACAAAATTTACTATCAACAAAACCCTTAACACCCATCAACACCTACTATTGAAATCCATATAAGATTTGAAAAACCCACTATTGAAATTTTCTCATGTTCGCGAGTGTTTGGAATGACAACATAGGCGGTGTACAATTTTGCGGTCTCGATGATTGCGTAAAATGGTTAAGGAGTTGCAACCATCGTATGATTGAACTCCTCCCGCCCTGACTAGGCAGCTCGACCCCCACCAAAGGCGTTGCCCCTTGGACCCCACCAGGGCAGGGGCGCTGCTCTTGGAATCCCTAGGTCATTAGGGGTCTTCACCCCTTGAACTACCTGGTTCAAGGTAATTGAAATGAGTATAGTCTCGTACAAGTATATACTCCAAACCTCCTAACTTATAACAATGTGTATACCCATTTCTCTTTGATCCTAACGTAAGTAACTCCACTTAAACTAAAATGTTGTTGATGACACTAAAATTACATATGACGCTATTGGTGCGAAGTCAACACTCAATAGTTCACGATGTTTTACGGAGCGTAGTAGATGGCCAGAGAGTTGAGGGATATAGAGAAGGATTTCTTATGGGATTTCGTGGCAAAAAAGGTTGTCATAATTTATGGATGTTCACCGGAAAGAAGAGGAAGGAAGGGAGGGAGCGTTCGTCGGAAAGCTTCGAATAACAATGGACATGAAGGGGGGAGGGTTTGTTTTTTGTTCTCTTATAGATTACATAAAACACTCCATGTGGTTTTTAAAAGGTCAAATAGTCGTTTTAAACGTTATCAACATATTTGTTAACGAAAGTTAGTCTTAGAACGTAAAGATGATAAAAATAAAAACCATAAATCCAAAACATATAATTTTTTAAAAGTTAAAATAAAAAATGTGACTCTTAAACTTTGTATAATTAACTATTTATATATCATGTTTGTTCAATTTAAAATTAATTTAAGTTATTGTTTTAAGTGTGACTGCATTAATATATAACTATATAATCCATTATTTTTCTGTCATTACATCTGATTAACATTACATGTAACTTGTAAGTACTCATACAGTTCTTATGATTTTTTATTTAAAATTATTTATGAGGATGTTTGGTTCATTAAGAGTTGAACCATTAAGGGCTCTTAATGGTTCAGCATCGTTTTTGAGCTAAACTATTATGAGACTAGACGAATATTAAGAGGCTGGCGAAATCTAAAACAAACATCTTCTACCTCTGACCGATTCATAGATGGTCTCTTAATGAAATCATTAAAAGACTATCAAACAGCCCCTATGTATTAAACACGTACATATGGTTCTATGTAGATCATCTTTATAAAGACAAATTTGAACCAAAAGTTTGTCAAGAAAAACAAGTACATCAATATTTTCAAAATAATTTATAGGAAAAACGTATTGTATTTTCTTAAAGAATTAATATATAATCCTATAAATCCTTTTAATAGAACATGATATATTTATTCAAAAGTACTATTATAATTTTTAGAGTTAATTGCATAAATGGCACCTGAGGTTTGATTAAATTGCATGTTTGGCTCCCAGGATTTAAAAATTGCAAATTTAGCAAAAACTTTTGAAACCTGGTTGCGCCTTTAGCCCCTGATGTTAACACTAGTTAGCTTTTAACGGAAAGTTAGCCCATGAACCATCCGCGTGACTTACGATTGCAAACTTAACTACAAAAATGAGTTAAAGTCAATAAAAGTTATTAAAAAATAAAAATAAAAGTTTGGTAAAAATCAGTAAAAAATCAGTATAAGTTCGTAAAAATCACTAACTTTTTTTATTGATTTTTACTAATATTACTCATTTTTAAAATTAAGCTTGCGATCATAAGTCACATGGATAGCACATGGGTTAACTTTTCATTAAAAATTAACAGTGTTAACATCAGGGGCTAAAGGCGCAACAGGCCTCAAATGTATGGGCTAAATTTCCAATTTTTAAAACCTTGGGGCCGAACATGCAATTTGATCAAACCACAAGGGTCATTTATGCAATTGACTCTAATTTTTTATTTTATAAATATCTAGCAAGTTATAATGATTATGAAAAGTAGATTATTACCACAACAATCAAATTTTATATACAAAACTTAGGACAAATATGTATATAATTTCAATGTATGAAGGTTTTGATGAGTTAATGTACCATCACTTCCTAGATGTACACATCTCATGAGCCATAACAGTTGCAGGAAAATTCATATATAAATTAAATGGGAATGACTAGATCAATTTCTCACTGAATATATTTAGGGATTTCACCTTTTCTCAAGAGGGATAAAGAGTACTCAGCTACATCAATCAAATCTTTAATGTTGTGAATGGATCGCTCCTCAGCCGCCACCATGAAAATGGCGCGTGCTTGTGCTTTCCTGTGCAATCTTGCTGCTAAATTTAACGGCAGATCAGGAGAATTTAGGCTTCTAAGTACTTGTCGATACAGTGAAAGAACCCTTCCCCTGTTTCTTGACAAATCTTCTGCGGTTGCCCAGATAAGACCCTTCGACATTTGCCCGCCAAGTGTTTGCTGAAATGTTAAAAAGAGGTAGAAAAATAATGTTTTAGAAAGATTTCTAAGTTAATGAATGATACCTACTTTTATATCATCATCTTCACAGCTTTTGGTTCAACAAACGTGTGAATTTAACAAATGGGTCAATGTAGTTATGTTTTATCAAAAATATAAACTCAAACTTTGGATCGTTAAATTTGGACCTTAAGATTTGAACCCTGAAATCTGGATCCTTAGATTTAGACCTTAACAATTGAACCCTGAAAGTTGGACCAGGTTATAAAATCGATATTCAAGTTACAACTTACAGTTTACAACGTAATTTCTGATTTTGGACCAGGTTATAAAATCCTTTATGAATTATGTGTTTTGAGTGTTGTTTTATGTCTTTTACATATTCTAAGAGCATGAGTAACTGGTTTAATGCTTACTCCAGATTCCTGTACGTATGCTTTTAATATGGTTTTGCTTTCGGTTTTCATCTTTTCTATTCCCTTTTAAGGGGTATTATTTCATTTGTTCCTCAATTAGAGTCAACTTTGCAAACAGTTTTGGTCCAAAATACGAACCTCAGTTGAGCTTGGTTTCAAAAGGCGTTTAGGTCCCAAAAGACATAGGCGTTAGACGCGGGGTGAGAGCTTCGCGTACTCGACTCAACCCTAGAAAATTGAGTCTAAATCTGCAACCTTTCATAAAAAATATCTAATTCTTCATAAGAAAACTGAATAAAAAACTGCAATATTCCACCCTAAATGTCAAACCAAACCTCCATCACCAACTGACCAGCCAAAACAAGTCTAAATGCCAAACCAAAACCCTAACTAGCTAAGCTTAAATTAAAAATGCTCACATATAAATAACTATTAAATGATCATACTCCAATCTCTTATAAGATGAACCAAAGCGAAATTTAAAAGTAGAGTATTCAAATGAATCAAGATTTTATATGTTGGCTTCTCCCTTGGTTTAAAAAAGCGCGAGGCGAGGCATTTCGATACCAAAATCCGAGGAGCTACGCCTCAGGCGCGAGGCGCTAAAACTAAAAAAAATATAAAAATATATAAATAATATCTATTTACAACCTAAAAACCTATAAATACAACCTAAAGAAGCACAAAATCAATTGTTACACCTAATGTACAACAAACTAAGCTTTTTGTACAAGAACTACAACTTAAGAACAAAGAAAAGACAACAAATAAACAAATTAAAAAAAGTATAGGATAAATTTTAATAAAAATTATAACTTTAAGGGTGAAAAATGTAATTTAGTAAAAATAAAATAACTTAATAAATAGGGTTAACCCTAAACCTAAAAAGCAGTCGCTCTTTTTCTCTCCTGGCAGACCATCAGACCATCGATCTTCTTCTTCATCTTGGAGACCATCGATTTTCTTCTTCATCTTGAAGACCATAGATCATCTTCTTCATCAAAATCTCCATCATAATCTCCTGGTAAGTCTAATCTCACCTCTCACTAGACTTTCATTTCAACATCATCTCATCTACTTCTTGGATTTTACACAAAAACTCACCCATTCCTGAAAAAAAGCCACAGAGAACTCCTCTCTCTCGAGAATCACCGGAAATTATCACCGGAAACTGACAATCATACATGAAGCGCTGCCTCACAGCGCCTCACGCTCCAAGCCTGAAGCGACCGCTTCTTGTATCTCCGGCGCCTCAACCGAAGCGAGGCGTTTTGCCCAGCGCCTCGCAGCGCTTTTTTAAACCATGGCTTCTCCTATAATTTGATTCTACTCTGTAGAGTAGTTGAACAAAGAACGTGATAAGACTCCACCTTTAGTTACTTTGACAGTCAAAGTCAAGGGCTGAATTAGGGGAGTCAAAGTCAAGAGGCGGATTTAGTGGAGAAAACTCCTTATGACCTTTTAGTATAAATAGAGCTAGGTCTCTTTTATTTGGTTAGGTTAAGTTATCTAATATAGCTTGTCATAATGTTATTTGGAGAGTAGCCCCTCTCGAATCGGGCCAACTATCTTACTTTTTTTTAATAAAATCAAGCATTCGTTTTTCTAGTATCTATCATTAAATGATAGAACCTCAAAAGTAGGTTGCTTGATTAATCATGGATAGATTACCCAATTCAAGAAGGGTTGCTCTCCAATTACAAGATGAACTTATAATTTAGATAATCAAAATAACAAGACTAGCAAACTAGTACAGGAAATGGAATACTTAAATGTGAAATAAAACAGTTACTACTCTTAAAATTCAGCCCCTACTTTCAGCCTCTTGACTTTGACTTCCCTACATTCAGCCCCCCACTTTTGCTGCTGATTAACTGGGTCAGAGTATTGCTGCTGATTAACTGGGTCAGAGTAACTGACCCGAGACCTGTTGGACCCAGATGGGTCGACCCGTGGAGTTGTATCAGAACGTTATCAACACAATTTCAGCCCAAAATAGATATAACTAATGAATCGTGTTTTGAGCATAATCTCTAAAAACAGATCAGTATATGAGACTCGTTACACGTATGAACATGCTTTAAAGCTTCTTTCCTAAAAAATATTATGATTCACAAAACTTTAAAAGACCCATGATTTGGGCATGTGTCAACCAATGATTACTAATGCATGCAACTGTGAGAGCTTGCTTGTCATCTTACACCCACAGAGGTTCGTATTTTGGACCAAAACTGTTTGCAAAGTAGACTCTAATAAAGGAACAAATGAAATAATACCCCTTGAAAGGGAATAGAAAAGATGAAAACCGAAGGCAAAACCATATTCAAAGCATATAAACAGGAATCTGGAGTAAGCACTAAACCAGTTACTCATGCTCTTAGAATGTGTAAAAGACATAAAACAACACACAAAACACATAATTCATAAAGGATAAACCTAGAAATCAGAATAGTATAAATTAGAAAATCAGAAATTACACTGTAAACTGTAATTTGTAACTTGAATATCGATTTTATAGAAAATAGAAATAATTTATTTTGTACCTTCACACACAATAATTGCTACATTTTCACATGTTTTTTATTGCTTTTGTTTGGGTTGAGGACATCTACTTTTATTTAATAATTTTGGTTCATTTGTTGAAATTAAATGTGGTCCATGATTTGAGGTTTTAACAAATTTAGTTTTTCTCAACAAATGTGATTTTTTAAGTGGCATGAGCTTGGTTTTAAAAGGAGTGAGGTGCCCCGAGAAGTTCGGGTCCCAAAAGCCGAGTCGAGAGCTTCACATACGCAAGGCGCCATGTGTTATAAGATATTTATAAATTAATTCTATATAATACCATATATTATTAAACATTAAATACCAAAAGATGGGATAATAAAGATCTAAACATATTTAATAACTTCATGCACACCCAATTAAGCTCCATACACAATGAAAGGAGCTTATAAAAGTTTTAAAAAAATTGGAAAAAAGAAACACTTAACACACAAGGGAAAAAACAATTTTAAGAAAATAAACCAAAAATATAAAGTCAAACTCAAAAGTCTAGTATGTCTGCTAATGTTAGTGATGTTAATACTGATGCAAATTGCACTATGCCTACAAAATCGGTTAGGTATACGCAGGGAACACAATCACACACACACACACACAAAAGCAATAAACAAAACACGAGACTTATAGTGGTTCGGTCGGTAGACCTACATCCACTTTACAACTAGAGATCTTATTATATTTCAGTGCACACATTTTACAATTACATAGACATGACTTAAATAGAGAACAATTAGGTTAAATGACTTAGGGAACAAGAAACCCGAATAGTAGGCCCGCTTAGAAACTAGCCGACCCTACTAGCCAACTTAACCCTAATTGGCCTAAAGGCCTTCGAACCCAACAAAACCATGCGAACCCATATATATTAGTGACTAGTCGCTATCGAGCAAGATAAATTAAAGGCTCAATTAACCAAATACGCTTATAAGCCTTTCCTTTTTACATTTTTTTGTCTCCCTCTCATTACACCGTCCTCTCTCTCCTTCCTCATTCACTCCGGCAAGAAGCACGCTTGATCAATATGCCTTTTGTGTGTGTTAGTTGCAAAGACAATGATAGATTAGGTTCTTTTGCACCTAATGGTGGAGCCAAAACATGGAGTGTTCCCCTTTCATCACCTATCCACCAATTAAATCCTTAAACTTTCACCTATTTACAAGTATTCAATTTACTTTTAGCTTCTAACCTTACTTAAGTTGTTTCCTTCACCTATTTGAATTTTAATGTAATAAGGTCAAAAGTAAGTTCAGATTCAATAAACATCTCCATCAAAGTAAAAATTTCCACTTGTAATTTTCTTCTATCTGCTAAAGTTTACATAACTACTTCAACAATATTATTCCCCTGTTTTAAATTAATACTATTACATCTCTAACTTTCAGAACATCAAGTATCATTTTCAGGCTCAGACATCTTACCTAATCCTGGCATAAGCTTAAATCACCCAAAGGATTCAACAAAATCGGTGAAGATATACTAAGAAAGTTAAACCAAGATCGCTAGTACGTCAAACTTACTTTGCAATTTTAGGTTAAAATAGATGGAGCAAGTTATTGAAAGCGATAAAACGGATTAAGGAGGGACGATTTGAAAAGGAAAGATGAGCACATACCTTATGTTGTCTGATTTGAGTAGGGACGATTGACGGATTGAAGAGTCTGATTCGTCGGCAAGAGCGAGTCGCCGGTCGAGGAGTAGAACGTCTGCAAGAGGGAATAGGGACGATGAGAGAGGCGGGGGAAGTGTGGAATGGAACTAGGGTCAACTAAAATAACTAAATAATACCTATTTATATATTTTTAAATAATTAAAAATATAGTAAACTGTAATTTACGTTCTTATGGTTTACTTCAATCTAGAGATTGCGTTCTTATGTTTGAAATATAGTAAACTGCAATCCACACACAAAGTGATTAACGGGTGCTGATGTAAACCCCAAATGTGATTAACGGGTGTTGATGCAAACCCAAACGTGCACCACAAATATGTTACTGATACAATCAACGGATCTATCATTCCCAAATGTGTTTGCAAGGCGGTAGTGCACCACAAATTTGCAAGCCGACAATGCAAACTCATATGTTACAAGAGTCACACAACTGATACAATCAACGAGGGAAAATGCAAACACGGGACTCAGAGGACGGAATGCAAGGCGGCAGTGCAAACACAAATTAAGCCAGTCCTATTTAGGGGTAAAATGCAGACCCGATCAAAACAGAGGCAATGCGAGTCCTATTCTTTGTAACTGATACAATCAACGAGGGAAAATGCAAACCCGATCAAAAAAGAGGGAAAATGCAAACCGGATTCATTTCATATATGCATTTAGGGTAAAATGCAAACCCAATCAAAACAGAGGGAAAGCTTGATCATTACATACATATATTTAGGTAAAATTAATCACCACAAACCCCTAAAAAGCACTTGTATTTAACCCAAAAACCCCTAAATATTATGCAACTCTAACTTACTCTAATATATCCTATCGGTGTTGCCACATTCAAACTCAAAGTGGAGTTTCCAGTTGAACAGGAACTTCAAGGTTACCTTGCAGTGAACCACAAGGTGGGTAATGGTGTCGGATATCCTTATTCTAGCTACAAGTCGTAATTCGGATTGGAAACACCATCGTTCTCTCTTTTGTGCATGGCGAGTGGTGGATCGGTGGCAGTGGTGAAGTCTGATGATGAGGAGGGATATAGTACGGTGAGTGGTAAAGTCTGATGATCGCGGAGGGATGAAGAGCGTCGGCGATGGTGATGGTGATGTGTAGGTCCCGGGAGCCTCGTCGCGCAGCGGATAATAACACGATCTGTTCTGTGATTTGTGTGGGAACAAAGAAACGAGACAGAGAAACACGAACACAGATAAAAGACGATGAAACGAAACGTAATCCATAACAAAGAAGTCATCCCGTATTACAGACTACATACCGAAGGAACACACATCTCTTATCTAAGCTCACGGGCAAAAGCCTTGCGTACTTACTAAGTACGCATGGTTTGGTCATGCGTACTTGACAAGTACGCAAGGCAAAAGCCTTGCGTACTTACTAAGTACGCAGGACCAAACTGGTGTGCGGGCTAAGTACTCAGGAACACCCTCCTGCGTACTAGCCACGTACACCGATACATAGAATTTAATCTATAGTTACAAAACATGCTTCTACATGATGCGGGAGGGGATGAAAAGTGTAAAGAAAGTTTTGGGGAGGGACCTAATTGGCAATATATATGTGAAAAGTTGGAATTGCCCCCCCTCGTTACCCACAAAATGACCTATGTACCCTTGTTGACTAGCAGATCCCTGACGGTGGTTAGCCTCAGGAACTCAATTGGAGAAAAATTGAAACCACTGGGACACAGAGGACAAAATTTCAAATGTAAGGACACGATGTGTAGATTGGGGTAAACCACAGAGACGCAAATTGCAGTTTACTCTTAAAAATATAAACAGGTTGGGAAGATCTGAATGTGCTTAATCGCGTGCTGTGAGGCTGGGAATGTCTGAAGAAATTAGTGGGCTGACGAGTTGAGGCCTAACCATGGTTGCGTTGATGGCACCCGAACCCCAAACTTTAAGCCCTAAAATTTGTGGCCAAATATATGAACCCAATACTTTGAAATGTGACCCCAAATTTTAAGCCATAAATATGAGCCCTGAAATTTGAACTGTAAAATTCGACTCCTAAAACTTTAAATCGAGAACTTTGAACCCTAACAATTGAATCCTAAAACTTAAAACCCAGAACTTTGGACCCTTAAATTTAAACCCTAAATCATGACAGAGAATGAGAGACCAAACTTTGAGCCCTAATAATTAATCATAAATTATGAACCCGTAAATTTAAACATTTTAATTTGATAACATGGACCTGAGCCTGTTGGAAAATTGGACCGAGCAATACACGAAAACAATCAGATATGTGACCTAAAACAAAAATCATTACTCTTTCTCTTATAATATTGAACACGGCCAAATAAACCAAATACATAAAGCCCTATATATACTAAACTTTCATTGCTAAAGGACTCCTAATTAGACTCAAACTAGAACTTAAACTATGAGATCAACACTCAAAACAACAAACAACGCTAATAAATGTCTCTAATACGTTACACATTCACTATCTTCCTTTCTTGTATATCTCGATTACCATCTTTCAAACAAAACATCTTCTTTTTCTTTTCTACAATTCAGCCCCATATGAAATACTAGGGTTAACACTTTCAAAGCTTACACAAAGCCCTCAGTGAATGTTGCTACAACAAATATGCTAGGGGTACTCATTGCTTCAACAAATACAAGTCAGAGTGAGGGTCTTGACGTTCTCGCTTGAATCAGCTGTTTGATATACCTGCTAAGAACAAAGCACAGTTAGTCTCACCGCATGAGGGGGCCTCCTGCGACCAGCCTCCGGCGTGAGAATAAGATAACGGTTCTTTGGGAGTGATAAGGATCTTTGGAACAAGAATGATGAGTGTAAAAGTGTAAGAGTAAGTAGTGAGAATGGACTTGGGATTTGGAGAGCCCAAGTCCTTCTCTTCTACCTGAGTCTGCTCTGGCTTCATGCTATGCGCGGGGGTATCACCTTCTCTTTCATGTCCCTATAGCAAGGCCCTTTCCCTTTTGGTGTAAAGATCCAAAGTCCTCTATAGGGACAAAGGTCTCTCTCTTCAAGGCCATTAAGACACGTTGTCTTACAGCCTTGACTTCCTGGAGATTCCAAACGGGTCGCTATCACTTATGCCACGTCACCTCGTTGCTTGGGAGACATGGCTTCGTGGTTCTGCTTAGTATGTGTGCTTCATTGATGAAGCTGAGCTTCGTGATCGTACCCACGTCATCAGCCCCCGAGTCAGGAGTGCTTATTGCGTAGTAATGAGGGCTTCTGACTAAACCCTATTAAAAAAATTAGTTTCTTTGCTCTATCTCGTTCATTTCCAAAGGAATTGATTTTGCATTAATTCATTGTTGGGTAACTCAGCGTAGGATTCCCTATGTGATGGGACAGCTTGCGTCGGTTATCATTGATCTTTCTCTCTCCTAATTTGAATTTGAATTTTGAAAAAAACAGTCCCTTTATATTCGACCGAACCCTTATTTTGAATCCTTTCCATTTTTTTTGAACGGTTTCTTCCCCCAAGGGTTTTCTTCTTCCTTGTTCTTGCTTCTCTTCTGCAGATACGTGCTTGTGGAGGTTAGTTCTCATTTTCCTTTTGCGTTCCCTTTCGTAACCATGTTTAAAAACGATTTAAGCATCCAGACCTCTAAAATGACCCAATCTATGGTTGATGAGTTCTGCCAACAATGGGGTTTGGATGGAAGTTTCGTCCGACCGCTCCGATCATGGGGAAGACCGTCGATCAGTGTCCAGAGGGGATGCTTGCTATGTATAGTTGTCACTTTGAATTCTCAAATCTCCGATACCATTTTCCCTCTTTTTCTTGCGTTTTCTTGAGTATTATCGTCTCAATTTTAGTCAATTGTCGCCTGTTGGAGTTAGTAAGGTCATCTTCTTTGAGGTTGTGTGTAGATCCCTTGGTTATGATTCGGACCTTACCATGTTTCGCCGCTTCTTCCGCCTTACGAAGAATGGTGACTGGTACACCGTGGAGAAAACCAAGTGTGAGGAGGGGCTTGTGTCTGTAACAATTTCTTGCATTCGTTCTTGGAAAGATCACTTCTTTTGGGTTTCGAATGAAATTCTGCCCTTTACTGTAATCCCTAGGAAACCGTCTGATCCACTTAACCTTGTCGAACCTGATGTTTCATCCTTGGACCCTGTCTTCTATAGTAAGCTTAAGTCTTTTTCTTCTCCGATTCGTGTTTATCCGGAGCAGTTGCTTGTGAAGCTTGGGTTAAGTGTACTATGGGATCCGGTATTTTTTCCTCTGTTAACTTTAGATGGGAAGGGTATGGATTTCATGTTGCTTTTGCTCATATGTTTATTTGATTTCTTTTGCTTATTGTTTATTCTTTCTTTATAGATATGAGTGCCTTGGATTTTCTCTTGCTGGAAGATACCTCTGATGTGGAGGAGGATATGAGAGAGCTGGAGAAAGGTGAGACTACTGCGTTGGTGCTGAATAAGTCTGTTCGTTATGAGGGTGGTGTTTATACCGGTGTGCCGGATGTTGTTAGCACGAAGCAGGGTAAGGGCAAGAAGCTTGCTTCTTACTCTAAAGTTAAGAAAAGTAAAGTTCCTCTGCGTTCTAGCAAGAGGCTTGCTACATCTAGTGCTCCTGCGTCTGCTACTCCACCTTCTGGACCCATTGATGTTTCGGATAATGATGATGATTTCCTTGCTGGTTGTACTGGTTCTATTCCTCCTACGGTGAAGCTTGAACCCTTGGATGGTGAAAGTGATAGTGTTGGTTCGGGTGGTAGTGGTGGCAAAAAACCTGAGCTCGTGCCGGAGGAGGCTGGTAGTGTTTATGTTCCTAAATGGTCTATCAAGAACGGTGATTCTGTGAAGAGTCATTTTGTTTGCAAGGAAATGATTTACCACTTTTCCACTCCTACCGATCGTGATGCTCTTCGTGGTGATACTGAGCAGGCGCTTATTGGGCGTATTCTTGTTAATGCTGCTAGGCGTCTTACCTCTCTTCCTGAAGGCATTGATCGGCTTTGCGCTAATGCCAATAAAGCTGATCGTGCGGAACAAAAGAATTGTGCTTTAAAGGAACAACTTGCTAATGCTCAGAGTCACGTGTCTACTTTTATCTGCTCGTGAGAAGCAGCTTGTCCAGGATCTTGATACCGTTCGTAAGCAGTATGATGTTGATAGTGAGAAGCTTACTTCATTGAGGCAGAATTTGGAGGAAGAGAAAGCGAAGATGGATGCTGAGAGGGTTGCGCTTGGTGCTGAGAGGTCAGTGGTTCAAGCAGAGAAAGAGAGTTTGGATTTTGTTATTAAGGAATGGAAATCTAGGGCTAAGGTTCTTGTTGGGGAGAAAAGGTGGCTCATTGAGCATGGGTTTCAACAGGTGGTTGCTTATCTTCTTCATAGTAATGAGTTTAATGCTCCCTTGAGCGATGTATACAAGAAGCTTCTGAAGCGGGGACGCCATATGGGACTTGTTTCTGGTTACAAGAATCAACCTTTGAAGCCAATCTCTGAGTGCAGCAACTACCATCCTGAGCGGAGCAGGAGTCTATTGAGGCTATTCAACAGATGGAGTAGCTAACATATCCTTACATTCATGAACTATCCAAATATTTTGATAGGCCCTTGTCTGAGCTGCAAGCTTTTGAGCCTCAAGGCTTGAAGAAGGAAGCTGCTGAGTCCGTGCTGAAATCTCTCGAAAGTAAGCACTTGCGGGATGAAGTTGGTGGTTCTAAGTCCCTTGCCTCGGTGTCCCTTGGAGGGAACGCGAGGCAGAGAAAAAAGAGCCGATCTGACTCGGTTTCAGAGGCGAAGACTCAAGCTTCTGTTGGACTCCGGGCTGCTGACACTCCAGACAAAGTTGTTGCTGCTTCTGCTGAGGAAAGCGTTGGTACAGGACCGAATCCTAATGCTGCTGAAACGGAGAAGGCTAATGAACCTTCTGTTTGATTGAAACCTCTTATTAATGTTGTTGTGATTTTGAACAATTTGTATGCTTAGCTTTCTGAACATGTTATTTTGGACCCTGCGTGGTCGTTTCTGATGTAAGCCTTTGTTGGCGTAAACAATTTAATTTTGCTTGTCTTAACTTGGTGATGCCCTTTGTGGCTTGAACTTGCTTTTATGAAAAAGTCTTTTGGACCTTGTATTGCATATCTTATTTTTGACTTGACCTTGCTGGGTCATATACCTTGGTTGTTTGCTTGCATAGTTAAGCGTTTGAACCAAGGGTTTACCTTGTTGGTTTGATTTTATTTTGGGAATACAAGATACTTCCCTTGCTATCATTTTTATGTTTTTGTTGTGTTTTCATAATTCGAGGTTTTGTGAAGGCGTGATGTTTGAAAACATCATACTAGATAATTCCAAGTTATTACTAACACGAAGTGTTATCCTATCTGTTCAAATCCCTTTATATTGGTGATTTTTATTTGGGCGTGATCATAAGCTTGAATGTTCACTTATGGAGCATTGTTGATGGGAGCTCACCCGCTTCATAGGTAAACAAAACTTAGTACCTAAGGAGTTGTATTGTTTTAGGAAATCAACCTTTATACGGGTAAAGCAAAACTTGAACCCGTTGAGCGTTTTAGCCTAGGAGCTCATCCCTTTACATGGAGAGGTTTTACCCGGACCCCATGGAGCTAGTTGTTTATAGGAGCTCACCTTCGATAGGATAACAAGATATCAATTATACTTTAAAATACAAATTTCATTCATCGAACTTGTTTCATACAAAAGAGTTGTCACAAAATGCCTCTTAGGCTACATTGATTACGACTTATATGAAGAAGCGTCGTAGGTGTTTGGCATTCCAGTGCCTTGGAAGCCTTTTTCCTTCCATGTTATCAAGTTTGTACGAACCTCGGTGCGCTTCTGCAATCTGGTAAGGGCCTTCCCATTTAGGGCCCAATTTTCCGGTATCCTCTTGTCTGCTTGCACCGTTGTTTCGGAGTACCAGGTCTCTAACTTTGAAACTTTCGTTTTTGACTCTTTTGTTGTAGTAGGATTCCTTTTTTTTGCTTGTATCTGGCCTCCCTGATCTTGCATGATCTCTGGATTCTTCCAGGAGGTCGAGGTTCTGTATTATCTCTGCATTGTCTTGATGTTGATCTTGATTGTTGATTCGATGTGTGGCTACCCCTATTTCTGCAGGAATCAATGCTTCTGAGCCGAAGACTAGGCTGTATGGGGTGCGGCCGTGGCTTGTTTTTTCGTTGTCGTGATAGCCCATAGGACGCTTGGTAACTCTTCCAGCCAGTCTTTACCGTGTCATCCAATCCATGTTTTTATCTCGGATACGATGCTCCAGTTCATTCGTTCAACTTGGCCATTGGACTGAGGGTAAGCGACGGAGCTAAATATTTGCTTTATGTGTAGCTCTGTACACCAAGCGCTGAATGGTTTATCAGCAAATTGCTTGCCATTGTCAGTGACAATTTGTCCTGGAAGGCCGAAGCGGCATATTATTTGTTCCCAAACGAAGTTAATCACCTGTTTGGCAATAGTTGTTATATTTTTGGTCAGTGCGACCGAATTTACAAATGATTTTATTTTTAATCAAGGCGATTACCTATTTGCCCGTGATCGAAGCTAGTGGTTTGACCTCAGGCCACTTGGTGAAATAGTCAACCGCTACTAGCAAGAACTTGACCTTTCCTCTTGCTTCGGGGAATGGGCCAATAATGTCCATCCCCCATTTTTAGAACGGCCATGCTGAAGTAACGGTCACTAGGTCGTGCTTCGGGCTTGCTTTGATTGGTGTATGCAGCTGGCAGCCTTCACACTTGTGTATTTCTTCCGAAGCATCCTTATGCATTATGGGCCGGTAGTAACCCAAGTTCATCAGCTTTGTGACCACTGATCTAGGACCAGAGTGAGTCCCACATATTCCCTCGTGTACTTCTCTGATCAAGTAGTTACTTTGATCCGGTCCGACACAACGAATGAGCGGTGATAAGTAGGACTCCTTGTATAGATAGCCATTTTCGATCACGTATTGCTTAGCTTTTATCTGTAGCCTTACTGCTTTTGCTTCATCATCTGACAGTTTTTCTACTTTTAGGAAGTCTATGATCGGAGTCATCCAGTTCTTTTTCTCTTCAGTTATGACATCGTGTATTTCTTCTTCACAGATAGATGGAGCTTTGAGTACTTCCACTAGGACTTTCTTGGTTAGGTGTGCAAAGGTAAGTGAGGCCAGCTTGCTAAGGGCATCATCCTGCTTGTTCTTAGATCGTGGCACTTGCTTCACATTGCAAGTCTCAAAACTCTGCATTAACTCTTGTGCTTTAGCTTTGTATTTATTCATGCTTTCTTCTTTTTCCAGTGTTGACCTGGCTGGCTATTAGTAGCGAGTCAACAAACACTTGTACCTTTGACACCTTCATCTCCTTAGCTATCCTTAGGCCTGCAAGCAGTGTTTCAGCTTCATTATTGGTGCTTGGGAAGTCTAAACGAAGGGCGTATGTGAATTCTTTCCCTTCAGGGTCTAACAGTACCAGACCAGCTACGGAGCCTTCTATGCTAGAAGCTCCGTCGGCAAATAGCATCCATGTGTTAGGAGGATGCTCCTGCTGTTCACCATTCTTTTCTATCTTTGCATCTTCTTTCGGTTCTTCCGGGACTTCGGCAAGGAAATCGGCTAGGACTTGATCTTTGATCGCTGTTCTTGGTACATACTCTATCTTGTGTTCCCCAAGCTCGATGGCCTATTTTGCTAAATGGCCAGATGTTTTAGGTCTTTCGAATATTGTTCTGATAGTTTGATCGGTGACAACCTTGATTGGATGTGCTTGAAAGTGTCGTCGTAATCTTCTTGCAGTGTGCACGAGGGAGAGAGCTAGTTTCTCCATTGCAGGGTAGTTTACCTCAGCTTCTTTCAGTGCTCTGCTAATGAAATATACCGGCATCTGCACATGGTTTCTTTCTATCAGTAGCACAACACTTACAACATCATTACCTGCTGAGAGATAAACAAAGATTAGTTCTCTGGCCTCGGGTGCTACCATTGTAGGTAGTGAAGCTAGGTTTTCTTTCAGCTTTTGAAAGGTAGCCTCAGCTTCTTCTGTCCACTTGAAATCTTTCTTGTCTAAGCACCCCTTCAGTGTTTGGAAGAAGGGTAGCGATTTTTCTGCTGATTTTGATAAAAACCGCTTAAGGGCAGCAATCTTTCCATTTAGGCTTTGCACATCTTTCTTTGTTCTTGGAGACCTTATCTCCATGACTGCTCGAACCTTGCTAGGATTGGATTTTATGCTTTGCTTTCCTACGATATGGCCCAGGAACTTGCTTTCTTCAAAGCCGAAGGAGCACTTTCCTAGGTTGAGCTTCATGTTGATGCTTCGAAGGTTGTCGAATATTTCTCTCATGTAATCACTAGATCATCAACAAAGGCCTCCATGTTTCTCCCTATTTGATTGGTGAATGTCTTGTCGATCACCCTTGGATAGGTAGCTCCTGCATTCTTGAGGCTGAAGGGCATCTTCTTGTAACAAAACATCCCTTTGTCTGTATGAAAAGCCGTTTTTTCTTCATCTTCCTCCTTCATGTGTATTTGATGATAACCTTTATAGGCATCTAGAAAGTATTTGTATTTGAAACCTGTCAAAAAATCAACCTTCAAGTCTATTTCTGGTAAAGGATAACAATCCTTCGGACATGCCTGATTCAGAATCTTTGAAGTCTACACACATACGCCAGGAGCCATCTGATTTTTTGACCTGAACTGGGTTTGCCACCCATGATTGGTATTGCACTTCCCTTAGGATTCCTACTTTTACCAGTTTGTCCACCTCCATACATGTCGCTTGGCTTCTGTCGGGGGCCAAACTTCTTTTCTTCTGTATTATAGGCTTTATACCAGGTGCTATGTTGAGAGAGTGTTCAGCTATATCCCTCAGTACTCCCACCATATCAGTAGGACACCAAGCAAACACGTCCTTGCTTTCCCTAAGTAGATCTTTCAGTTTGCTTATCGCCATGGGCGAGATGTCACTGCTTATCTTTACTTTCTGATCCGGGTATGAAGGATGTATGCTTAACTCCAAGATTTTCTCTTGCTTCTGCTCCTCATCCTCTTCTGCGGCAGCGATGGGTAGAGCTTCCTTCTTTAGCTTGATTGTTGCTATCCCCCGATCGGTGGAGAACTTCATTAGACCATGCGTAGTGGAAACTAAGGCTCCAAAGGTGCTTATACCCGGCCTTCCAATGATTATGTTATACTTTATGGGGCCCGGATCACCAGGAACGTAAGAAGCTCCGTTCGAGAGAGTGGTCCGTCCCTGATACAAACTGTTAACTTTATCTGGCCCAACAGGAGCACTCTTTCTCCCGAGAACCCTATGAGCGGAGTGTCTGCTTCTTCCAATCTTGCCTTAACTTCCTCTTTCAGCTGTAAGAAGCATCTTTCATACATGATTTCGGAAGCGGCTCTGCAATCCATGTATATTCTGTCAACGAATGTCCCTTATATTTCAGCTTCCACAATGATTGGCGTGAAAATCAGCTCTGCTTCCTCTATTGGGGGGAAGCATATACATTGCTTGTCCCAATATTCACTTCTAGACCTTTTTTGTGTCTCGCTTTTGGTGAGATGTATCATGTTCATCTCTTTTCCTTTTCCTTTTCCCTTCGGGTCTTTCTTCTTTTTAATGTCCTTTACCAAATGAGCGAGCTCTCCGGATTTCACTGCTTCTTCTATCCACTTCTTTAGCTGGTAGCAGTCATTGGTGTGATGACCTCTGTCGTCATGGAATTCGCAATACTTGCTCAAGCTTCTTGCTTTAGAGGATTTTTTGAGGAGGCGCGGAGGTCTGAAGCTGTACCTAGCTTATTCAGTTGCCATTATCTCTTCTGGCGTCTTAGTTAAAGCTGTGAAAGCAATGTACTTTTCTTTTTCCGGCGTGCTCTTATGGTATGGAGGACGGTAGCGGTCGTCCGTTTGTTCTCGAATCACGATGGCGGTTGGTCCTTCTTTCCATGAAGGAATGAAACTTCGGCTTCGAGCCCGAAGAGTGGTGACTTTTCCAGGGTCTCGCCTCTTGGATTCCAGATTTTGAGGTGCTTCTTTTCCCCTTAGGTATTCTTCTGCTCGTTCAAGAGCTTCATCCATGGTTTGAGGGATGTTCTTGTTCAAATCTTTAATGAGTTGTTTGGGTCGTAATGTGTTCATAAAGCCAGATACTCTCATCTTTTCTGTTGCTGCTACGTAGGACAGTCCTTCTTTCTTGTATCTGTCTATGAAACTTCGGAGACCTTCATCTTCCTTTTGCTTGATCTGATACAACACAGTAGCGTCCTTCGTGTATTTCTTCAGCTATGTGAAATTAGCAAGGAACCTTTGACTGAGGTCGTCGAAGGAATCAATGCTTCTTTCAGGAAGGCTGCTGAACCATAGGCGTGCAGATCCAATGAGTATTTGCATGAACATGTAGCAACACTCGGCATTCGTCCATCTTTCAATGCCTGCTGCACCAGAGAATACCTGCAGATGGTCTTCGGGGTCATCAGTCCCATTATATGTTTTAATGTTCGCCGGCATCTTTATCTTTGTCGAAAAGTCAAAGTTGGCTATTCTTTCAGAGAAACACGACAATGAAGTAGACCGGTATGGTCGAAAGACTTCATTTGTCTCCGTCCAGGTGGCGGCGGGAGCTTCCTGCATCAAGGGTCTCACTTCCGGTGTCACTGGACAGTTCTTCATCGGAGCCATGTGTTTTCTAAGCTGATCCTCACCTGCTGCGGACTGAACAGCAGGCATGCCGCTGGCCAAGTGTTGCCAGGGGTAAGCGGTTTGCCAGGGGTTAACGTATTGAGCCATCATGTACGCAGCAAGCTGGGGATGCACCATGTGTGGGTATGTGAACCCAGGGTGTTGAGTAATAGGGCAGCTTACATTCATCGGGGATGGCATTCCCATACTTCGTGCTAGTGGCAAGGATGCCATAGCCTGGCTCATCTGTAGTGACATAGGAGAATACATCATAGGCTGTGTGAGCTGCATCAGCTGCTCAACCGTGTACTCTGGTGTTTCATGCATCAATGGAGTCTTGTTTAGAGGAGAAGGATTCTCTCTCTGGACACTAGGTCCTGCTTCTGCTACGGGAACCCTGTTCTGGTTCGGACCAGAGGTGACATCTGCTTCCTCATGGAAAGCATTGATCCCAAAAGGAGGAGGTGGAATAGGTGAGAATGTCACCTCAGGTTCGTCTTCATACGCCAATCGAACCTTGGCACCTTTTGCACGCTCTTCTTGTACGTAGCTATTCATCAGATCCCTCAGTCGAAGGAAGTTCTTCTACACTCCTTCGGGCGTAACATCCATCCTTTCCATAGGAAACAAGGTATCCGTCCGGGGGGACGCACTTGCTATTTTGAAAGGAGAAGGAGTATGAAACGGAGAGTTGTTCTGCAACAGTTCGATAGGAGGTCCGTCTACTGCAGGATAGTTTCTTCCTGCTTCTTCTCGCGGCGTCTGGCTAGAAGCAGATCGTAGATGATAGGGAGGTGGAGTTGCGTCCACCCCCGGAGAAACGTCATCACCTTACATCAAGAACACTTAGGAACAGAAGGAGCGGAACTACGAGTGAAGCTCTGTTCTAAGTAGCGCCGCCCCACGGTGGGTGCCAACTTGTTGCTACAACGAATATGCTAGGGGTACTCGTTGCTTCAACAAATACAAGTCAGAGTGAGGGTCTTGACGTTCTCGCTTGAATCAGCTGCTTGAGGAACCTGCTAAGAACAAAGCGCCGTTAGTCTCACCGCATGAGGGGGCCTCCTGCGATCAGTCTCCGGTGTGAGAATAAGATAACGGTTCTTTGGGAGTGATAAGGATATTTGGAATGAGAATGATGAGTGTAAGAGTAAGTAGTGAGAATGGACTTGGGATTTGGAGAGCCCAAGTCCTTCTCTTATACCTGAGTCTGTTCTGCTTCATGCTATGTGCAGGGGTATCCCCTTCTCTTTCCTGTCCCTGTTGCAAGGCCCTTTCCCTTTTGGTGTAAAGAGCCAAAGTCCTCTATAGGGACAAAGGTCCCTCTCTTGAAGGACATTAAGACACGTTGTCTTATAGCCTTGACTTCCTGGAGATTCCAAACGGGTCACTGTCACTTATGCCATGTCACCTCGTTGCTTGGGAGACGTAACTTCGTGGTTATGATTAGTACGTGTGCTTAATTGATGAAGCTGAGCTTCGTGATCGTACCCACGACATCAGTGAACGATAGTGTTAAATATTCGAAGAAATTTTTGTATAAAATTATTTCACAAGGCGATGAGAAAAACCATAAAATTATAAAATTAATTCTCAATAAGAATACTGAATAAAAGTTGAGTCTAGACCTAAGCACAGCTTACCACCCACAATTGATGGTTAGACTGAACGAACCATTCAAACATTAGAATATATGCTTAGAGTTTAAAATACTCAAGGTCCCAAATGAAAATAGATATCTAACCTTTAAGGTGGATCACAATATATAAAGAATAAAAGTAAAGATAAAAGCTTACGGGGCTAAGAATGAGTCTTCGTGACAAATTCAAGGGGTATATACTGACGAGTATAAGGACCTTACCAATAGTCGGATCGGTGGTACGTTCGAAGATGGTCGCGAGGGGGTTAGCACGCCATGAGTGGAATGAAAAACTCGGACTGGAGGTACGTCCGAAGATGGTCGCAAGGGGGTTAGCACACTCATTAAAATATATGAATGACGTGACCGAAGGTACGTCCGGAGATGGTCACGTGGGCTCCAAGAGCCTGGAAAACTTGAACAATAATATGAACCTAGGGTTCATAATAAAATGAACAATGTAGTGTACCTACTTAGCGTAAGCTAATTCAAAAACGTTTTCCAAACACCGTAGGAAAGAAACACATGGAATGAAGCTTCCTCGGGACAGAGCTATCGGAGTTGAAAAAATCTCTATGTAGAATGATATAAATGTAAACATCTTATGTAAAGCAATATTTATAAATGAAAACTTTACCTTAGTCATTTTAATGACAAGGTTTTATGAAACTGAGACCGTTTTCCGCAAATTAACTCTGATAAAATAATAAACAAGTTGGGTGTTTCAAATAGCTATCATAGTAGCATCAAAGCCGAACCGTTTGAAGATCTTTATGCACACAAATGTCGGTCACCACTGTGTTGGGCTAAAGTTGGTGATAGCCAGATAATTGGTCTTGAAATTGTTCAGGAAACGACCGACAAAATATTCAAAATCAAAGATAGGCTAAAAGCAGCTCGAGATCGGCAGAAGAGTTATGTCGATAACAGAAAACAACCATCGGAATTTCAGGCTGGGAAAAAGTTCTTATGAAAGTATCACCTTAGAGAAGTATAATACGATTTGGAAGAAAAAACAAACTAAACACGTGGTATGTCGTACCTTATGAAATCATAGAGAAATTTGGCTCTGTTGCTTATCGACTAAAACTACCCTAAGAACTGAGTAGTATACACGATGTTTTTCATATATCAAACCTAAAGAAGTGTCTAGATGGCGATTCTTTGATCATACCACCAGATGAGGTCAAAATCGATAACAAACTACATTTCATCGAGCAACTTGTAGAGATTATGGATAAACAAATCAAGAAACTCAAACGAAGCAAAATACCAATCATCAAAGTCAAATGAAATTCAAAACGAGGGCCAGAATTCACGTAGGAACGTGAAGATTAATTCAAACAAAAGAACCATCACTTATTCCAAAACGACGCTCCTACTAACCAGAGTTGAATTTCGAGGACGATTTTTTTCTAACAGGGGGAGACTGTGACATCCTCGAGTTTAAAAGTAAAAACAAAAAACCATATATTTATAGGGAAAACTTCATCAAATAGTAACCAAGTTTCTCAAGTGTTCCATTTAAATACCTTAAAGTTTTTTTGTCCTTAAAAGTCACTCAACTTTCACTAAGTGTTCCAATCCTATGTAATATTTTTATAAATGTTTAATTTTTTTTAAAATTGAATGAGACAAATGAAATATATATGAATATTAGTTACCAATAAGTGAAATTTTTATTCAGTTAACTTAAGATATGAGGTAACAGTGAAGAAATAAAAGTTCATCAAATAATAAACAAGTTTCAAAATTGTTATATTTAAGTCGAATTAGAAAAAAAAATTGTTAAATAGTGAACAAGATTCATATATGTTTCATAGATCTCATTCAATATTCAAAAGTTTAAACATTTGTAAAAATATTACATAAGATTATAACACTTACCAAAAGTTGAGTGACTTTAGAGGTACAAAAAAACTTTGAGGTATTTAAATGAAACACTTGAGAAACTTGGTTACTATTGTATAAAGTTATCATATATTTTATGTTATGTAACATCCCAAAATGACGAAAAATAAAGTTAACGAGTTCAAGCGGGCCGAAGTCGGGCCGGGTCAGTCGCGAACCGGGCTTGGGGAGGTCTCCCCTATAAATAGTCCAAGGCACTCATTCTTCTGCTCTTTGACATTCTAGAGAGAGAAAACCATGGAGAGAGAAAGTGTCGGAATCGCACAAGATTGCACCAGAACGTGTCTCTTGCACTCGTGTAGGAAACCTCCAGATCAGAAGCTCGATTCAGGTAACGATCCGACCTAAATCTGAGTTTTTGTTCGTTTTTGGGTTTTCGGGTTTTGGGTGAAGATCGGACGTTTTTACGGATGAAACTTAAGAATAAGCTTAGGTTTAGTATCTACAATGAAAAACGGTTGTTTTGAGCAAAGAAGGTTGAAGTTTTGACATAACCGAACCCAAATCCGCGATTTTCGGGACTTTTGGGGAAGATGACTGATGTTGCAGGCGAACTTAGCAAGTTCGCCTGTCAAGTTCGCTTGGGGGAGGCGAACTTATCAAGTTCGCCTGATTATGTTCGCTTGGCAAGTTCGCTTGGCCAAGGTAAGCGAACTTATCAAGTTCGCTTGAATTAAGTTCGCCTGAGGGTAAGCGAACTTATTATGTTCGCCTGATTAAGTTCGCCTGGCCAAAGGGTAAGCGAACTTATTAAGTCCGCTTATAAGTTCGCTTGGGCCAGAAGAGGCGAACTTAGCATTAAGTTCACCTATATCAGCTGAGTAGAGTGTGAATCGAGGTTAGGTCTGATATATGTGTTTTGTAACCAATTCAGATCGGAAGTGACGTGGTTGGACCATTGATTAGGACAACCAAGACTAGCTAATAAGGTGAGTTCTAGAAGCCCTCTTTTAAATGTTTTAATAATGTTTTTGGGCTGGTGTGCACGCGTGATGATTTTATAAAACGATGTTATGAAACGATGTTTATGAAGGATGTATGTAACGTTTTATAAAATGATGTTTATGAAGGATGTTTTAGAAGGAAGGTTTATGAAGGAAGTGTTTATGAAATATTTTGCCAAAAGAAGTTTACGAAGTGTTTTAACGAATGAGAATGTTTTTAATAAAACGTACGAATGCTTTAACTGAAGTTTTTGAAGTAAAAGAAGCGAAGGTTTACGAAAGTCACAAACGAACGAATCTGCCAATATTCCTTAGGGAATGAAGGTTAAGGGATGGGAAGTATGTTATGGGCATTTACCTTTTAGGGGCCTCTGTGGCTGGTCAACTGTTGTACAACTGGGGCGATGACGGTCGCCAAGGGGATTATCGTGATCCTTGAAGTTTGGTACGATTTACCTTACGGGGTAGTCGTGCTTGAAGTTTGGTACTTGCGCCCGACGGGGCGCAGTGCTTGAAGTTTGGTACGCGCTATCCTTTGGGACGCCGTACTTGAAGGGTTGGACGACCTAAGTATCGGGCCTTAGGAGTTCCTCACCCGAAGGACAGTACGGTGATGATGGGCCTAGTGGTGGTGATCCTTAGGTTATTCAACCAGTATGTAACATTTGGATTTGACGGTTTCAAGAAGGCGCAGATTCGATATGTTCGTTGACTTATGAAGTGTTATGTTTTGTTATTGCATTATTTTACGTACGCTTTTTATTAAATGAAGTATGAAGTGATGTTTTTTGCAAATTATTTGAAGTTAAGGTTTTATGTTAAAACTAGAACTCACCAGCATAGCTGACCTTTTTAGTGTGCACATTCAGGTTAAGGCAGGTTATGAGGATGGACGGTGATGCTTGGCTAGAGATGAAGAGTTACCCGACTGCTTTTGAAGACTGGCATCCCGTTATATTTTGTCTATGATGTAATTATGATTTAATCAATGTTTACGCTTCCGCATGTATGAACAACGATTAAGTTATGTTTAAATGAAATTTTCCGCTGCGTTATTTGATATTCATGTTTAAGAACTGTTTGTGAATGAGTAAATCCAACAAGTGGGGCCTCCCGGGTTTGGGGCCTTACAAGTTGGTATCAGAGCAATAGTTTGAGGGATTCGGACACTCCCAGTGTCTGAACTTAAACTTTGAATGGGACCGAAAGCGGATGCCAGTACGGGTAACTCGAGCCAAATCATCAGGTATGAAGGTAGTATATATATACGTATATAGTATGCCTTAGAAAGGGTTAAATGAGGACTTGTGTTCTGATGGAATCACAAAGGTGGTCAAATACAAATCGAAAGGTAGTGTAATGGTTAATTACAGATGGCCAGTGTATATTAACATCTTACAGTGCTTATTGAATTTTATTTGTTAACTAGCGTGATAACATTGGATTTCTTGTCTTATAGAACGAAATGGCGAGAAGAGGAAACGGAAGGCGTGGTGGCCGTACCGGTGGTCGTACCGGCGGTCGTAATGGTGGGCGTGGCAGGATCCCTGCGCGCCAAGAGTATAGTGAAGAAGGAAGTGTTCACACTGAACCGGCGGTTAGTGTGCATGAAGCTGAGCAGACACAGGTTGAAGAACAACCTTTCACCTTTGAACCAGAAGTGAGAGCAGCTATAGCTCGAGAGTTCACAGAATTGATGAAGACTTCCCTGCCAGGTCTGTTGGCAGAAGCATTGAAGCAGGTCAATGCGGTGGGTGGGTCTAGCGCGGCAGTTGGTGCTCAGAACAATGAGACCAACAATGCACCGCCTGCTCGCGGATGTGATTATAAGTCCTTTAAGGCATGTGACCCGCCGGTCCTGACTGGGAAGAAGGACGCGGTGGCTACTTTTGATTGGGTAATACGTATGGAAGCCGCCATCCGTCTGAGCGAGTGTCGAGCTAATCAAGTAGTGAAATTTGCTGCTAACTCCTTGAGGGAGGAAGCATCCCATTGGTGGGAAGGTATACGTCAGGCAAAAGGGAGCGAGATTGTGGATGCAATGATGTGGGCTGACTTGAAAACTTTTGTGATCAAGAATTTCTGCCCAAGGAACGAGATTGAAAAGGTAGAGAGGGAATTTCTGGGTTTGAAGGCCGGGAACATGACGCACCGGCAATACACAACCCGATTTAATGAACTGGCACGTCTGGTGCCACACCTTATCACTACTGAAGAGAGAAAGACTGCCTGTTATATTCAAGGGTTGCCGGACCAGGTCCGCACCTATGTTAAGGCAAACGCCCCTACTACCTATGATTCGGCAGTAGAGCTAAGTGGCGTGGTATTTGATGATCTGGCACTGAATGTTGTTACCATTGAAGAGCCTAAGAAGAAGTTGAGTTTTCCCGCTAAACGATCGGGTGGGAAGTTGTTTGGGGCTCGTGACAAGCATGCCAGAGTAGGCGAGATGACAGTCTGTGGGAAATGTGGGGTAAGACACGCGGGTGAATGTCGGTTAGGATCGAATCTGTGCTTTAAATACGGCAAGACCGGACATTACTCCCGTGAATGCCCGCAAGGTTACAAATGCTACAATTGTGGGGAAAATGGTCATATGAGTCGGGAATGTACCAAGCCCAGGATGGGGGAAACCGGGAAGGGAAAGGGCTCGGAAAAGAAGGGAGAGGGATCTCGTGCAAAGACTCGTGCGTACGCACTGACGCAGGAACAAGCCAGGGCGGATCCCGATGTGGCGTTAGGTACATTCATCCTTGACAACACTTTGGTTTCTGTGTTATTTGATTCGGGTGCCAGTAAGAGTTTTATATCTGCGAGTTTTTGTAAACGCGTGAAGTACACTATCAGTAAGTTAGAAAGGGCCTTTAGCGTAGAAACCGCTGAGGGTAGAACTGCAAGAGTAACCGATGTAGTTGACAACTCCACAATAAAGATAGAAGGTCATAGATTCCCTGTCAGACTGTTCGTTATGGTTTTGGGAGGGTTCGATGTTGTGTTGGGTATGGATTGGCTAACTGCCAATGAAGCGCGAATTATATGTAAACGAAAGATAATCCAACTCAAGGCTCCGGATGGTAGCAAAGTAGAGGTTTTTGGAGATCGTGACGCCCCGATGCCAAACGTCATCTCAATGATTAAGGCAACGAATTACTTGAGGCGCGGATGCGAGGCTTATCTGGTATATGTAATTGACAAGTGTAAGGAAGGGAAGGAACTAGACGATGTACCCGTGGTACGCGAGTACCCGGAGGTGTTTCCAGAGGATTTGCCTGGGATACCAACCGATAGAGAAATTGAGTTCCGGATTGACTTAGTACCAGATGCCCAGCCCGTGGCTAAGGCTCCATATCGACTAGCACCAGTGGAGATGAGGGAACTTATGGTTCAACTAGACGAGTTACTTGAGAAAGGATTTATCCAACCGAGCATCTCGCCGTGGGGTGCTCCGGTATTGTTTGTGAAGAAGAAAGACGGCTCGATGAGAATGTGTATTGATTATCGCGAGTTGAACAAGCGTATCGTGAAGAACAAGTACCCGTTATCAAGGATCGACGACCTGTTCGACCAGTTGCAAGGCGCAAGTTGGTTTTCGAAAATTGACCTTCGGTCCGGGTACCATCAGTTGAAGGTAAGGGAAGAAGACATACCGAAAACTGCATTTCGCACGCGTTATGGACATTTCGAGTTCCGCGTAATGTCTTTCGGATTGACGAACGCCCCCGCAGCGTTCATGGATTTAATGAATAGGGTGTGTCGACCGATGCTGGATCGATCGGTAATCGTGTTTATCGATGACATCCTTATCTACTCCAAGAATGAGGGTGATCACGCGTGTCACTTGAATGAAGTATTGGAAGCTTTGAAGAAGGAGAAGTTGTATGCTAAGTTCTCCAAATGTGCGTTCTGGCTTAGGGAAGTCCAATTCCTAGGTCACGTCATTGGCCCGAACGGCATTATGGTTGACCCAACAAAGATAGTAACGGTAAGTGAATGGGACGTTCCTAAGACGCCAACTGAAATCAGCAGTTTCTTAGGATTGGCAGGCTACTATCGGAGATTCATCCAGGATTTCTCGAAAATAGCTTCGCCATTGACAAAGTTGACTCGGAAGGAGGTAAAGTACGATTGGGGTTCGACCCAGGATGAGGCGTTTAAGGAATTGAAAGAGAAGCTAACCCAAGCTCCAGTCTTGGCCCTTCCCGAGGGCAGTGAAGATTTGGTGGTATACTCTGACGCTTCAGGTCAGGGATTGGGGTGTGTGTTGATGCAGCGTGGTAGAGTGATTGCATATGCGTCGCGGCAGTTGAAAGTTCACGAAGTCAACTATCCGACTTACGATTTGGAACTTGCTGCTGTCGTATTTGCATTAAAAATCTGGAGGCACTACCTGTACGGGGTGAAGTTTACTATCTACTCCGACCACAAAAGTTTGAAGTACTTCTTCGAACAAAAGGAGCTTAATATGAGGCAGAGGAGATGGTTGGAACTCCTGAAGGACTATGACTGTGAAATAATGTACCATCCTGGAAAGGCAAACGTGGTGGCTAACGCTCTAAGCCGAAAGGATGTGCCTACTCCTATTAGAGTGAAAGCTTGCCAGTTGGTGGTAACATCGGATGTGATGAGAGAAATTGAAAAGGCTCAAGATGAAGCTTTGAAGGAAGAAAATATAAAGAAAGAAAGGATGGTTGGCCAACAAGACAAGTTGGAATATAACACCCTTGGTGTTAGAACACGTTATGGGCGGGTATGGATACTTATGGGTGGCGAGCTTAGAACCAAAATCTTGGATGAGGCTCATAAGTCTCGTTACTCTATCCATCCTGGTACCAATAAAATGTATCAAGATCTGAAGAAGGTCTACTGGTGGCCTGGAATGAAATGTGATGTGACGAAGTATGTAAGCAAGTGCTTGACTTGCTCGCAAGTAAAAGCTGAACACCAGAAACAGTATGGAAAGATTCAACCACTTGATATACCAGAATGGAAATGGGAACACATTACTATGGACTTCATAACCAAGCTACCCCGCACAGCTAAAGGTCATGACACCATTTGGGTAATTGTGGACCGATTAACGAAGAGTGCTCATTTCCTACCTATTCGCGAGACGTTCTCATCGGAAAGGTTAGCTGAAGTGTTTATCAACGAAGTAGTAGCACGGCATGGGATGCCTTTGACGATCGTATCTGACCGGGACACACGATTCACATCGAGGTTCTGGAAAAGATTTCATGAGGCGATGGGCACGAGGCTTAATATCAGCACGGCATACCACCCGCAAACGGATGGTCAGTCCGAAAGGACCATTCAGACATTGGAAGATATGCTCCGTGCTTGTATTATCGACTTCGATGGCAGTTGGGACAGTCATCTGCCGTTAGCCGAATTCTCCTACAACAATAGTCATCACTCGACGATAGGCATGCCGCCTTACGAAATGTTGTATGGTAGAAGATGCAGGACCCCGGTTTGTTGGGGTGAGATTGGACAGAAGGAATTGGGAAGTCTTGAAGTTATAAAAGAAACGTCGGAAAGGTTTGATCAAATCAAAGCTCGAATGAAGGCCGCACAAGATCGTCAAAAGTCCTATGCGGATAGACGACGAAGGCCTATCGAGTTTGAGGTTGGGGATAGAGTAATGTTGAAAGTGTCTCCTTGGAAGGGAATCATTCGATTCAGGAAGGGAGGAAAGTTAAGTCCGAGGTTTGTCGGACCTTTTAGGATAGCGGCACGGGTTGGTGAAGTCGCATATCGGTTGGAGTTGCCTGATGAGTTAAGTGGGATTCATCCTACCTTCCATGTATCACACTTGCGAAAGTGTTTGGCGGATGAATCGGCTCACGTACCACTTACTGACATCGAGGTCGACAACAGCCTTAATTACATCGAAGAACCCGTGGCTATCTTAGACCGAAAGGAGAAGCGTTTGCGTAACAAAGTGATCCAATTGGTTAAAGTCCAATGGAGGCACCGAAAGGGATCGGAGGCTACATGGGAAACGGAGGCGGAAATGAGGGAGTTGTACCCTCATTTATTTGACTTGTGATAGGTTTCGGGGACGAAACCTATTATAAGGGGGGTAGACTTGTAACATCCCAAAATGACGAAAAATAAAGTTAACGAGTTCAAGCGGGCTGAAGTCGGGCCGGGTCAGTCGCGAACCGGGCTTGAGGAGGTCTCCCCTATAAATAGTCCAAGGCGCTCATTCTTCTACTCTTTGACATTCTAGAGAGAGAAAACCGTGGAGAGAGAAAGTGTCGGAATCGCACAAGATTGCATCAGAACGTGTCTCTTGCACTCGTGTAGGAAACCTCCAGATCAGAAGCTCGATTCAGGTAACGATCCGACCTAAATCTGAGTTTTTGTTCGTTTTTGGGTTTTCGGGTTTTGGGTGAAGATCGGACGTTTTTACGGATGAAACTTAAGAATAAGCTTAGGTTTAGTATCTACAATGAAAAACGGTTGTTTTGAGCAAAGAAGGTTGAAGTTTTGACATAACCGAACCCAAATTCGCGATTTTCGGTACTTTTGGGGAAGATGACTGATGTTGCAGGCGAACTTAGCAAGTTCGCCTGTCAAGTTCGCTTGGGGGAGGCGAACTTATCAAGTTCGCCTGATTATGTTCGCTTGGCAAGTTCGCTTGGCCAAGGTAAGCGAACTTATCAAGTTCGCTTGAATTAAGTTCGCCTGAGGGTAAGCGAACTTATTATGTTCGCCTGATTAAGTTCGCCTGGCCAAAGGGTAAGCGAACTTATTAAGTCCGCTTATAAGTTCGCTTGGGCCAGAAGAGGCGAACTTAGCATTAAGTTCACCTATATCAGCTGAGTAGAGTGTGAATCGAGGTTAGGTCTGATATATGTGTTTTGTAACCAATTCAGATCGGAAGTGACGTGGTTGGACCATTGATTAGGACAACCAAGACTAGCTAATAAGGTGAGTTCTAGAAGCCCTCTTTTAAATGTTTTAATAATGTTTTTGGGCTGGTGTGCACGCGTGATGATTTTATAAAACGATGTTATGAAACGATGTTTATGAAGGATGTATGTAACGTTTTATAAAATGATGTTTATGAAGGATGTTTTAGAAGGAAGGTTTATGAAGGAAGTGTTTATGAAATATTTTGCCAAAAGAAGTTTACGAAGTGTTTTAACGAATGAGAATGTTTTTAATAAAACGTACGAATGCTTTAACTGAAGTTTTTGAAGTAAAAGAAGCGAAGGTTTACGAAAGTCACAAACGAACGAATCTGCCAATATTCCTTAGGGAATGAAGGTTAAGAGATGGGAAGTATGTTATGGGCATTTACCTTTTAGGGGGCCTCTGTGGCTGGTCAACTGTTGTACAACTGGGGCGATGACGGTCGCCAAGGGTATTATCGTGATCCTTGAAGTTTGGTACGATTTACCTTACGGGGTAGTCGTGCTTGAAGTTTGGTACTTGCGCCCGACGGGGCGCAGTGCTTGAAGTTTGGTACGCGCTATCCTTTGGGACGCCGTACTTGAAGGGTTGGACGACCTAAGTATCGGGCCTTAGGAGTTCCTCACCCGAAGGACAGTACGGTGATGATGGGCCTAGTGGTGGTGATCCTTAGGTTATTCAACCAGTATGTAACATTTGGATTTGACGGTTACAAGAAGGCGCAGATTCGATATGTTCGTTGACTTATGAAGTGTTATGTTTTGTTATTGCATTATTTTACGTACGCTTTTTATTAAATGAAGTATGAAGTGATGTTTTTGTCAAATTATTTGAAGTTAAGGTTTTATGTTAAAACTAGAACTCACCAGCATAGCTGACCTTTTTAGTGTGCACATTCAGGTTAAGGCAGGTTATGAGGATGGACGGTGATGCTTGGCTAGAGATGAAGAGTTACCCGACTGCTTTTGAAGACTGGCATCCCGTTATATTTTGTCTATGATGTAATTATGATTTAATCAATGTTTACGCTTCCGCATGTATGAACAATGATTAAGTTATGTTTAAATGAAATTTTTCGTTGCGTTATTTGATATTCATGTTTAAGAACTGTTTGTGAATGAGTAAATCCAACAAGTGGGGCCTCCCGGGTTTGGGGCCTTACATGTTAAGTTATGACTATTAGAGCTAAGAAACTAAATATGTTTGGATAAACGTTTAGGACACGCATCAAAATCTACAGCATAACTAAAATATGGATGACGAATGTTTATTTATTTACCTAATGTTATATACATGCAATCATTGTTATATCACATCTATATGTATATATATATATATATATATATATCTTACTACTATAATAAATGAAAATCTGTTCAGGACACGTGTCACTCTCTGGTTACTTCTCATCTTTATTTTTCCTGCATCTCTCTACTATTAAATATTAGATTTTTTTATTTCTCTCCTATTAAATAATAATCTTTATATTAATAAATCTAATTACGAATACTTATTATTTAATTATAAATAGTTATTATATCATCAATCAAATGAACTTAATATAAATAACATTTATCAATTAAATTAAAAAAATTAATACTCAGTTGAAAAAAATACTTTAAAAACGAACTTAACAGACCTTATAACTGTTACGACAAATTACATTTTTTAAAAATATATTTTGACAAATGTGTTTGTTAACAAATTACATTATATTTTATTTAACCGATGTAATATACTGGTTTATTCAACCCGTGTATTACACGGGTTTTTAAAAATATAAAATTTTTATTACTAAATATATAACATTTTATTTATTTAACCCGTGTAATACACGAAATTTTAACCTAGTATATAATATATGTGTGTGTGTGTGTGTTAATCAAGCCTCAAAACGTGACCTTCACTTGCGAAACAAAATTCATTACACCCACTTTTATTCAAGGATATACAAAATTCATTACACCCGCTTTTATTCAAGGATATGTTCGTTTGTTTTTAATCAGGATAATATCATATATATACCCCTATAAATATGGGTAAATATCATATATATATATATATATATATACCCAATCAAAATTAAAATTATCATATACACCCAATTTAAATAATTTGTTATTTTATAACCATTAACACTTATCGGGTTAAGTTATAGTAAAAAGGGTTTTAAAAATAAGAAGGGTAAAAAGGATTCTAAGCTTGACATGTGTCATTTTATTGTTTTTAAAGAGAGGGCATAATGGTCAATGTGTAATACAAGGTATGATATTACACAATTAACTGATATCACACAATGACCTGACATATTTGAGCGAATTACACAATAATGAGTGAATTACACAATGAGCTGAAAAACGTAAATCACAATGATGAAAAATATTTGACACAATGAACTTGTATTACATAATGAACTTGTATTACACAATGACCTCACTAATTACACAATGAACTTGTATTACACAATGACTTGACTAATTACACAATGACCAGACGTGACATTACACAATGAACTTGTATTACACAATGAACTTGTATTACACGATAAACTTGTATTACACAATGACCTGACTAACTACACAATGAGTTGAAAAACGTAAAACACAATGATAAATACATATAACACAATGAACTTGTATTACACATTGAACTTGTATAACACAATGAACTTGTATTACACAATGACCTGACTAATTACACAATGAACTTGTATTATACAATAACTTGACTAATTACACAATGAACTTGTATTACACAATGAACTCGTATTAAATAATGACCAGATATTACACAATGACAAGACGTGGTATTACACAATGAACTTGTATTACACAATGAACTTGTATTACACGATGAATTTGTAATACACAATGACCTGACTAACTACACAATGAGCTGGAAAACGTAAAACACAATGATAAATACATAAAACACAATGAACCTGTATTACACATTGAACTTGTATAACACAATGAACTTGTATTACACAGTGACCTGACTAATTACACAATGACTTGACTAGTTACACAATAAACTTGTATTACACAATGAACTTATATTATACGATGAACTTGTATTACATAATGGCCTGGAAAACGTAATACACAATGATAAATACACATAACACAATGAACTTCTATTATACAATGACCAGACGTGGTATTACACAATGAACTTGTATTACACATTGACCTGACTAATTACACAATGAGTTGGAAAACGTAAAAAAAAAACCGTTTTTGTTTATAACGACACTATATACTCGTTTTAAAGAAAAAAACGCACGTTTTTATGGTGTAATTTTTTTGAAAAAATAATGTCGTAGGTAAAAGTAATGAACGTTTAAAAATGAGGGGGAAACTTGAATAAAAGTCAACAAAAGTGGTCAATACTAAAATAACATTCCAACAATTTTTTCTCCTACAATTTAATCTCAACCATTAAATATTTTCTACAATTTGATCTAATGGCCTTAAATCCTTCTCACTTTTCTTACAATTAAAATTTTTATCCACATCTCTATAATTACATTAAAAATCACTACATTTTTTTATTCTTTTCAATTAAATAATACATTATTATACCTTTATCATTGTCTTTTCTCTCTTCTCTACTCACAACCACTTTAAAAAAATATTAAAAAATTAATAGAGGTGAACAGTGTTTTCACAAATATACAGATGAACAATATCATTTTCTCCCTTATGCACTCACAACCACTTTAAACTACTCCTAAAATATGCAGAACCCATTCACAAACATATAGAGAACATGTTGTGAATGCTCTAAGAGCATTTACGTCATCTCCCTCATCTCTACCTTCTTCTCTAAATTATAAAAGAAAAATAAAAAATCATGTAATTTTACGCTCACATCAGCTCCCCATCTCAATCTCTATACTTTTAGAGACATTTATATTTAAGGTGTAATCATTCACTCATCTTCATCCTTTATACATTATTTTATATGTTTTTAAGTGTGTGTGAATAGAAGAAAAAAAGAAAAAAAGAAAAAAATAATAAATATTATTTAATTGAAATAAGAGATACTAATAGTTTAATGTAAAAGATTTTTGAAAAACAAAATATAAATTTAAAAAATAATAAATTTTAGTTACAGGGATAAAAATAAGTGGATTTGATGTGAATGCTTTAACTAACCATTTAACCAACTCAAATAAAACCTAATATTTATCACTGCTTTTAGTTATCTCGGAAACCATATCCGGTTTTTATAATAAGAAATTAAAATTTTCATTAAAATGTCGTGACCTAAAAATTAAGAAGTCCAAGGGACCCGAGTTCAATCCTTATCATCATCATTAATTTCTGAGGCATGTAAATGAGGTCTAATTTTTAGGCTGATGCACCAGGGTTTTACCCACGCCGATCCAAGGTTCGAGCCTCGACTCTCCCTCAAGCCCGGAAGGGGCCGTATTGGGTGAGATTTTTACTTGGATGCTCTCAAACTCTGACGCCAAGTGGGCCCGGTTAAGACAACATATTGGCCGGAGTTAGACGAGACTTTCCCATGTGACGTGAGGGTGCGACGTCACAACATTCAATGTTCGTCGTTAAAAAAAAATAAAAAAATTCGCCACTTGTGGACAACGGGGATTTTCATATAATAATTCCACGTCATCGATCCACCATTCCCCTCCAAAACACCATCGTCCATCGATTATAACCTCATCGACGTCTCACATCCATTTAAACATCATCACGCGGATCATCACCCCCCAATTCAATCCCTTTATAAACCCCAATTCACAATTCTTTTCTAACCACACACGGAATATTGCTAATTGGACCCGCCGCCGATCTATACGCCCTCGTATAGGGCAATACGAGGGCGTATAGAATTCAGTCACTGCCAACAGAATGCCACGTGTCATTCTCTGTCTGGCGGCTGGTCCAATACGTGGCGTATTGACCTATACGCAGCGTATGAGGCACGGGTTATATTTTTGCTTCAAAAGTTGGAAGATTTGGAGTTTATGAATCCTATACGTGGCGTATTGACCTATACGCCACGTATAGGTATTTTTTATTTAATTATATTTTTTTATTTATTTATATTTTGTTTATTTTTATTTTAATTTATATAAACATTTGTATATTTTATTTTTTTTAAACATTTGTTAAATTTTTAAAGTATAACCAAGCAAAATATTAAACATTACAAACCAAACAAAATATTAAACATTACAATCAAACAAAATATTAAACATTACAACCAAACATAATATTAAACATTACAACCAAACAAATAAACTAAACATTATATACATTACATCAAAAAATTAAATATATACATCAAAATGTTTTACATACATAACAACGAAAGAAACAAAATACAAATAAAAGAACTAAATCTAACCGTCTCCGCCGTCACCCTGACCGGCTCCGGCGTCACCCTGACCCGCCCCGCCCTCACCCTGAACGGGGTCGTCCGGATAATGACGTGGCGGTGGTAGTAGGGGTGGCTCGATGCCGGCGGCTCGTGACTGATTCACGAGCTGTCCAACCGCCCACATCATCAGGTCCTCCATGCGATCGAGTTGACGACCCTGTCGTCGTGAGTCGGCAACAAGGCCATCAAGCACTGCCTGGGTAGCCCTATCCAGCCTAACAGACCGACGCACGTGTCGGGGATGCTGTGGCGGATGCTCGTGGACCTGCTCGACGTGTGGCGGCTCGTCCTCAATCGCTATACCCTGTAGCGGCTGAGGCATATGCGGGTCCCCCTGTCCAGGCATCTGCGGCAACGGCACCGGGACCCAAACCTGGTCCTGGACGGCCCCTACGAACCGAAGGCCCTGCGGGAATCGGTGCGTGATGCGCATGCCGCTCGCCGTGCGACGGTCTAATCGGACAGGGGGAATGGCCGGTAACATCGCAGGCTCATGCTGGTCAAATGGTAAGACCGACCGCATGATATGCGTGATGAAAGCACCGCCATATAAAAGTCCGCGCTTCTGTCGCATATAGGCAGAAGCAAAATAAAGCGCCATGCTAGTGGACAGGTCGCACCGCCTCCCAGTAAGCAGGCAGAAAAGGAAGAAAAGATCTCTATCAGTGCACCACTCACGGCTTTTCAGACGCGGTGCGATCGACGTCGAAATAAGCCGGTGCAGATATCTATACAAAGGGTCTCTAATACCCGAGACCCTCCCCTTGGTACCCAACCAAGGACTATCTGAAATCAAGCCCCAAAAAACAAGGAGTTCCTCCTTGTCCACCTCTGTCACCGCCTCGGTGAAAAGCGGCGTCACCGTCTCAGGCTCGTAGTATAAGCCCGTCGTGACGGCCCACTGACTGAGGGTCTGACGGTAAACGACCCCAAAAATAGAAAAAGAAATACGATCCGGGTCAATATCCGGCGCCTCTCCGGGTAGAGGCTGCAGCCCAGTCTCTGAGTAGATGAACGTCGAAAGAAACTCGACGACCAGCTCTCGGTATGTCTCCGCAAAAGAAAGGTCAAAAAGACGCGACCATGGCGTGTCCTCGCCGATGATGGCCCTGGCTCGCTCGGCCTCTTGCACCTCCTCGAGGAGGGCCCAATCCACCGCCGTACCTGGACCCATCTGCACCTCCCGGAGCTTCTGGCAACGGGAAAAAGCCTCCGTATCGGGCGGAAAATCCAGAAATGGGTAGGGCTAGTGACCGAGTAAACCAAGCCATACGCAGCGTATAGATTTATACGTGGCGTATGGCTTCATCGTCTTCCTAGGACGAACTATACGCCACGTATAGCCCTATACGTAGCGTATAGCTCTTAAGTTCAGACCTAAAAATCGCTAATCTACCCAGTTTTACCCGCTAATATTCAATTAAAACCTAACATTAATGATCGTGGGTTGAGACACGTACCTTTACAAAGTTTTTTTGAGGCCACAATCCAAATCAACGAGCGGGTAGCGTATGGCTTTGTGTTTGTTTGTTTGGTTCGTTTGGTTTGTTTGGTTTGTTTGGTTCGTTTGACTCTCGTTTCGTTTTTTATCTTTTGTATAGCATTATAAATGTCCTTTTTAATGCAACTACTCTCTGGGTTTTGTTCCCTTATAGTTGCCAGAATGTTTCGTGGCAACATGTTTTGCGAGTACAACTTCCCCACCAAAAGTTGTTCCGACTGACACAGTCTCCTTGCAAACGAGTGCGCCACAAGATGTTGACTAGGATCGTGGTTATGACTGTCATCCTTCACCGTTAATTTCCAATCACCAGTATTTTCTTGATACTCTCCTTCCAATTTAAAGGGACAACCTATTTTTTTGCTACCGGCACGTCTAACCGTGGCAGTAGACGCACGTTCGCCGTGACGGTCACACACAAGCCACACCTTGATAAACGGTTCCGTCGGATCGTCGCCTTTTCTCCTCGATCGTCGGGTGACAAGGACGTAACCATTCTCACGTCCTCTCCGCATAGCCCAATCCACCAACTGTTCACGAGACTGAAAATTCTGGTCAGTTTTATACGACACATTTTGATGGTTTTGTTCTTCGTCTTTGGAGTCGTCGGTTTGTTGTGTCGGGTAAGAGACTTCACCGCACACGAAGTTGTTAGTTTGTTGTGTCGGGGAGGAGACTTCACCGTATACGAAGTCGTTCGTGGGTTGTGTAAGGTAAGACGGTTCACCGTATACGAACTCGGGATTGCTCAGTGGCTCGTTCAAATCTGGAAGCCTTACCCGTTGATTAGAATAAACGTCGGACGAGACCTCCTCCCAGTTCACCTCTTGAACGCCAGAACTTTGCGGGTTGTTTTCCAGCGACTCGTTAGAATATACCTGAAAACCGTAGTTACCATCCCACCACCAAGACATGTTTATAATTTTTGAGAGATTGTTTGAAATTTTTTTGAACGATACGTTCGAATGAGAATTTTGCATGGTTAAATACACAAAATTTGGCCCCTATACGCATCGTATAGGGCAATACGGTGCGTATAGGATTCGGGTCAAACCTGGTCAAACCTCGTATACGCATCGTATAGGTCAATACGATGCGTATAGCGTACGAGGTACTTTCTGCAACTAGTCAACATCACATCGCTATACGCTCCGTATAGATCTATACGTGGCGTATAGCGATGTGATGGTTGACTAGTAGCAGAAAGTACCTCGTACGCTATACGCATCGTATTGACCTATACGATGCGTATACGAGGTTTGAATGACCAGGTTGTACGAGGATGTCAGGCATGGGAAATTGTGAAGGGATATACGCATCGTATTGCCCTATACGATGCGTATATGGCCAAGTCCATTTAGCAATTCCCGTGTGTGGTTAGTAGTCCCCTTCTAAAACCAACATCTTCCTCTTCAAAACCCTAGAAACATTATTTCAATTCAACAATGTCTGGCCGCGGAAAAGGTGGAAAGGGGCTGGGAAAGGGAGGAGCAAAGCGGCACCGGAAAGTTCTCCGGGATAACATCCAAGGGATCACGAAGCCGGCGATCCGGAGACTGGCGAGGAGAGGCGGAGTGAAGAGAATCAGCGGTCTGATCTATGAAGAGACACGTGGCGTTCTGAAGATATTTTTGGAGAATGTTATTCGTGACGCTGTTACCTACACGGAGCACGCTCGCCGGAAAACTGTGACGGCGATGGATGTTGTGTATGCTTTGAAGAGACAGGGAAGGACTTTGTACGGATTCGGAGGTTAATAGATGAGATCTGTGTAATGTTTCAACCCTAAATCGGTGTGATGGATCCTGTTACTCTAGAACAGTTTGATTTCAGTTTCTTTTGAATTTTTGTTTGTTATTTGGGATCTGTAATTGATGAAAAGTTTAACTGGTTTTAGTGGAATGAAAGTGAATTGCTGAAATTTTTACCATCAGTTTCTGTTTTAAAATAATTATGGCTCAGATGCAGCAATCAGTCACCAAATTACAAATCTGGCCTCCCAAAAAGGTTAATATTTTTAATTGGCGAGTGGAGATGGGTCGAATTCCTGGCTCTTTCAAGAAGGAATGTTTGGACCTTATCCGCTTCGTGTAGGTTATGTGGAGACTTGAAAGAAGAGCATCTTTTTATTTCATGATTGTTTGCAAATCACATTTGGAACTCAATTGGCCATTGGATTGAAATCCCACCAATCTGCTCTTTTTCTTTCTGAGATTTGCTAGAGTTTCACAAGTCAAAAAGGAAGATGGTCGAGGCGGTTATTCTTATTTTAGTGGAAGTCCCGAAATGAACTAATTTTTGATAACTCTTAGGTCTCCGTTGATAAAACCATCGAGGACTAAGACTCTTGACTTCTTATGGGAGGGCTGGCTCTGAGCATGTGCGAGGTGGGTGACTAGGGCTTGGTTTTTCTGGGGGCCCAAAATTATAAATTATATAAAAATATATTTAATATAAACTTAGTTTAAAAAATAAATTAATTGATGATGAGCCATATACAAATTACAATTAACAATTAACTTATGAGTCATATAAATTGAATTTAAAAATCCATTAACAATTACTCTATCATTAGGTCATGTCTAAATTAACAATTTTAATCAAACCTAGTGTTGTTACAATTTTTATCATTTGCTTTTGACACTTTTGGTTTCCTTGCGCCAGAGGCCGTGGAGTTACTTAACCGAGTACAGCGGGTCATGCATAGTAATGTTATGACCTCAAGATCTGTAGATGTAGTTTTTAAAAGACTTGGTTTTGCTTTTCAAAAAGGGTTGGCGGCGCAGCTTGTTGTCCATTTGCCTTCTATCTCTATGTAATTTCCATTTGGGAGTTGTGTTTAAGTAATTTAAATATGTTCAATGCGATTAATGATTTTCCCCCCATATATTTAACTTTATATTTTAGATTTTTAGGGGCCAATTTTTTTAGTCGAACAGGCCTCCGAAATCTTAGGGACGGCTCTGCTTATGGGTGAAGAATAGATCGCACAAGGGGCGGGTTTGATCTTGATGTGGGGGTGCAATTTTGTTGTATTGAGGCTGTATATAGCTCCTAATACTTTGGGAGTTGTATTTTGTTTTTAAGGTTTTAGTTTTTGCTAGCCAATAAGAGCATTCTCATCAGTTTTCATATCTCCATTTTTATAATTACACTAAAATCATTACATTTTCTCTTACCTTTTCAATTAAATAATAATATTTTATACATTTATCATTACCTTTTCTCTCTCATCCACTCTCAACACTTTCAAAAAATATTTTAAAAATTATGCAGATAAACAATGTTTTCCCTAAATATACAACAAATTTATACATTTTCTCTCTTCTCCTTTCACAATCACTTCCTAAAATATAGGAAACCATACTCACAAAATATGGAGACACTGATGTGAATGCTCTAACCGGAATAATATTTTTGACTGTTCAAAAATAAAAAAATCTTTGATAAACAGTGGTAATTTAATTCGTTTGTAATGGACCAATTATTGGATTTAACAGGGCTATGCAATATTGGTAACGTGAAGGATATAAGATGAGTTTTTATAATGGCTTTTTCTAACCACACACGGAATATTGCTAATTGGACCCGCCGCCGATCTATACGCCCTCGTATAGGGCAATACGAGGGCGTATAGAATTCAGTCACTGCCAACAGAATGCCACGTGTCATTCTCTGTCTGGCGGCTGGTCCAATACGTGGCGTATTGACCTATACGCAGCGTATGAGGCACGGGTTATATTTTTGCTTCAAAAGTTGGAAGATTTGGAGTTTATGAATCCTATACGTGGCGTATTGACCTATACGCCACGTATAGGTATTTTTTATTTAATTATATTTTTTTATTTATTTATATTTTGTTTATTTTTATTTTAATTTATATAAACATTTGTATATTTTATTTTTTTTAAACATTTGTTAAATTTTTAAAGTATAACCAAGCAAAATATTAAACATTACAAACCAAACAAAATATTAAACATTACAATCAAACAAAATATTAAACATTACAACCAAACATAATATTAAACATTACAACCAAACAAATAAACTAAACATTATATACATTACATCAAAAAATTAAATATATACATCAAAATGTTTTACATACATAACAACGAAAGAAACAAAATACAAATAAAAGAACTAAATCTAACCGTCTCCGCCGTCACCCTGACCGGCTCCGGCGTCACCCTGACCCGCCCCGCCCTCACCCTGAACGGGGTCGTCCGGATAATGACGTGGCGGTGGTAGTAGGGGTGGCTCGATGCCGGCGGCTCGTGACTGATTCACGAGCTGTCCAACCGCCCACATCATCAGGTCCTCCATGCGATCGAGTTGACGACCCTGTCGTCGTGAGTCGGCAACAAGGCCATCAAGCACTGCCTGGGTAGCCCTATCCAGCCTAACAGACCGACGTACGTGTCGGGGATGCTGTGGCGGATGCTCGTGGACCTGCTCGACGTGTGGCGGCTCGTCCTCAATCGCTATACCCTGTAGCGGCTGAGGCATATGCGGGTCCCCCTGTCCAGGCATCTGCGGCAACGGCACCGGGACCCAAACCTGGTCCTGGACGGCCCCTACGAACCGAAGGCCCTGCGGGAATCGGTGCGTGATGCGCATGCCGCTCGCCGTGCGACGGTCTAATCGGACAGGGGGAATGGCCGGTAACATCGCAGGCTCATGCTGGTCAAATGGTAAGACCGACCGCATGATATGCGTGATGAAAGCACCGCCATATAAAAGTCCGCGCTTCTGTCGCATATAGGCAGAAGCAAAATAAAACGCCATGCTAGTGGACAGGTCGCACCGCCTCCCAGTAAGCAGGCAGAAAAGGAAGAAAAGATCTCTATCAGTGCACCACTCACGGTAAACGACCCCAAAAATAGAAAAAGAAATACGATCCGGGTCAATATCCGGCGCCTCTCCGGGTAGAGGCTGCAGCCCAGTCTCTGAGTAGATGAACGTCGAAAGAAACTCGACGACCAGCTCTCGGTATGTCTCCGCAAAAGAAAGGTCAAAAAGACGCGACCATGGCGTGTCCTCGCCGATGATGGCCCTGGCTCGCTCGGCCTCTTGCACCTCCTCGAGGAGGGCCCAATCCACCGCCGTACCTGGACCCATCTGCACCTCCCGGAGCTTCTGGCAACGGGAAAAAGCCTCCGTATCGGGCGGAAAATCCAGAAATGGGTAGTGCGCAAGATCGTCTAGCTGATCCATCTCAATATCATTATGATCCGCCATATCTGATAATAATTAATTGTTTTTAATTTTTTAATTTAAATAATAATATAATATTGTTTAAATTTTAAATAATAAATAATAATATAATATTGTTTAAATTTTAAATTATAAATAATAATATAATATTGTTTTTAATTTTAAATAATAAATAATAATAATATATTGTTTTTAATTTTAAATAATAAATAATAATAATATATTGTTTTTAATTTTAAATAATAAATAATAATATTATATTGTTTTTAATTTTAAATAATAAATAATAATAATATATTGTTTTTAATTTTAAATAATAAATAATTATTAATTTTTTAAAAACCTATACGCCACGTATAGGCTTATACGTGGCGTATAGGCGGTTGCCGGGCAAAATAAGCCATACGCAGGCCAATTAAGCCATACGCGGGCGAGTTGCCGGGTAAACCAAGCCATACGCGACCAGTTAAGACCATACGCAGGCTAGTGACCGAGTAAACCAAGCCATACGCAGCGTATAGATTTATACGTGGCGTATGGCTTCATCGTCAACCTAGGACGAACTATACGCCACGTATAGCCCTATACGTAGCGTATAGCCCTTAAGTTCAGACCTAAAAATCGCTAATCTACCCAGTTTTACCCGCTAATATTCAATTAAAACCTAACATTAATGATCGTGGGTTGAGACACGTACCTTTACAAAGTTTTTTTGAGGCCACAATCCAAATCAACGAGCGGGTAGCGTATGGCTTTGTGTTTGTTTGTTTGGTTCGTTTGGGTCAGTACGTGAGGCAAAACTGATATAACAAAAGTCTATACGCCACGTATAGATCAATACGTGTCGTATCTTCAGCAACGTTTGGTATTCTATACGCCACGTATTGATCAATACGTGTCGTATATGTCAAAATTTTGAATTCCCTCTGATTTATATTCTATACGCTACGTATTGGACTATACGTGGCGTATAGAATATTGAATAAAAATTAATTATAATTATATTTAATTAAAATTAATCACACGTATTAGTAGTTTAATTATAATCAGCTATAATTAAATAAAAATATTTAAAATAACCATAAAATTAATTCAAAAATAGTTACAATACAATTTTAAACAAATATCATCCGAGATTCGTGAAATATTGTGGAAATCTAGATCTATTAGTAGCCATTATTTTCTTAAATCGTTCAATACGATCATTGTATATATTTTCCCATTTTGCTGCATCATCATTTCGGTGCAAATTCCAAAGTGCATTCGGCGTAGGAATCGGAAATTCTCCGTCTAACTTGACGTGGATGAAATGATCATTGTTGACGTGAACTAACGATACGACTTGATGTTGAGCGTGAACGTTAGGACCAAACCACAATGGAAAAAATGTTTGATTACCGTTGATGCTTAAAAGATGAACAATCACCCCAAATCTTTGAGCACACGGCAACCCACAAATACTAAATAGTCAGAACAGTTTACCTGTAGCTTCGATATCTGCCAGACGACAAGCACACGGCAACCCACAACTACTGAAAAGTTGGCACCCACACGTTGCATTTTGTTTCCGTATATTTGATAACTTGTACCACTCGTTTTCTATCAAATCTAGAGCTTTATGTGAAACTTTACCGTGCAGGTTATCAAACAATTCAATAGCTATGTGGCTGTCCATTTTCCTTATCAGGCTTGTTCCAAACCCAAACTGTAACTGATAATACTGATCTGATACAATTTCATCAACAAACCCAACAAGTCTATCTAGCGAGCTGTTAGCGTTTCTAAGATAGCTCTTTAAGAGCGAATGCTGGCTCTCGACTCGGTTCGTTGTATGTTGACCAAAATTGAGGTTTCTGTTGGACCACGCCGATACAAACTTTTCTTTATACGGGTCTAGCCAATTTTTAGTCACATAATCTATAACTCCTGGAAAAATATTTAATATTGAATAAATATTTAAATACTGAAAATATTAAATATTTAATATTTAAAACTTACTTCCTCGTTTGGCTGCATACAGACGTTCGTAAAGCCGGTTGAAGTTGTACTGGTATATATCTGGCGTGGGAGACTCACATAATACCGACCATGAATACTTGAAATTTTTCCAGTCTTCGTCTGTAAATGATGCCCTGCAATGTTTTGCGATATTCTCGTGTATGTGCCACCGACATAGGTTCTTGGAACAGCCCGGAAATATTTTATCACACGCGTTCATAAGAGCTTTGTCCCTATCTGTTACTATCACACGCGGCTCCATACACTTTTGCAACATTGCTTTTATTTGAAGTAGCACCCAGACGAAGTTTTCCTCCCGTTCTTTTGATATAAATGCATGAGCGACGCAAAACGACTGGTGTGTGGAGGTCACACCGACCACTTGGACAAATGGAAGTTTATACATGTTTGTTTTGTAGGTCGCGTCGATCATCAACACGTGCGGGAAAGCACGCCACATCTCGTACGATTTCGGATGAACAAAGAATATCTCCTCCACACTATTTGTGACAGGATCTTCTCGAGTATAGTAGACGTATTTTTTAGAAGAAAGCAGGTTTTCCAGAATCTGTATTGGAGTTTCACCGACTCTCGTTTCGTTTTTTATCTTTTGTATAGCATTATAAATGTCCTTTTTAATGCAACTACTCTCTGGGTTTTGTTCCCTTATAGTTGCCAGAATGTTTCGTGGCAACATGTTTTGCGAGTACAACTTCCCCACCAAAAGTTGTTCCGACTGACACAGTCTCCTTGTAAACGAGTGCGCCACAAGATGTTGACTAGGATCGTGGTTATGACTGTCATCCTTCACCGTTAATTTCCAATCACCAGTATTTTCTTGATACTCTCCTTCCAATTTAAAGGGACAACCTATTTTTTTGCTACCGGCACGTCTAACCGTGGCAGTAGACGCACGTTCGCCGTGACGGTCACACACAAGCCACACCTTGATAAACGGTTCCGTCGGATCGTCGCCTTTTCTCCTCGATCGTCGGGTGACAAGGACGTAACCATTCTCACGTCCTCTCCGCATAGCCCAATCCACCAACTGTTCACGAGACTGAAAATTCTGGTCAGTTTTATACGACACATTTTGATGGTTTTGTTCTTCGTCTTTGGAGTCGTCGGTTTGTTGTGTCGGGTAAGAGACTTCACCGCACACGAAGTTGTTAGTTTGTTGTGTCGGGGAGGAGACTTCACCGTATACGAAGTCGTTCGTTGGTTGTGTAAGGTAAGACGGTTCACCGTATACGAACTCGGGATTGCTCAGTGGCTCGTTCAAATCTGGAAGCCTTACCCGTTGATTAGAATAAACGTCGGACGAGACCTCCTCCCAGTTCACCTCTTGAACGCCAGAACTTTGCGGGTTGTTTTCCAGCGACTCGTTAGAATATACCTGAAAACCGTAGTTACCATCCCACCACCAAGACATGTTTATAATTTTTGAGAGATTGTTTGAAATTTTTTTGAACGATACGTTCGAATGAGAATTTTGCATGGTTAAATACACAAAATTTGGCCCCTATACGCATCGTATAGGGCAATACGGTGCGTATAGGATTCGGGTCAAACCTGGTCAAACCTCGTATACGCATCGTATAGTTCAATACGATGCGTATAGCGTACGAGGTACTTTCTGCAACTAGTCAACATCACATCGCTATACGCTCCGTATAGATCTATACGTGGCGTATAGCGATGTGATGGTTGACTAGTAGCAGAAAGTACCTCGTACGCTATACGCATCGTATTGACCTATACGATGCGTATACGAGGTTTGAATGACCAGGTTGTACGAGGATGTCAGGCATGGGAAATTGTGAAGGGCTATACGCATCGTATTGCCCTATACGATGCGTATATGGCCAAGTCCATTTAGCAATTCCCGTGTGTGGTTAGTAGTCCCCTTTTATAATTTCAGCTTTATACTTGATTGCAAAATCGTATGGATAAGGGCGGAGAAGTCCATCATTCAGTTCCTCCTAAAGTTCTCTCTCCTTCAAATCAGATTTCTCATCTCTTCCTTAACCATCTCGCCAAACCATTGTTATCCATATTTGTTCATTCATAAACCATTTTTTAAATAAACACGAGAGAGAGGGAGTAAAATTTGGCGGCACCAATGGGGGCGGGCCAGTGTTCTCGCCAGTCTCACGACCCCCCTTCATCCCGCTACAATTCCCTTTACCGTAACCAGAGGTACCCATTATTCATTACATGTTGGGTTCTCTGGCATCAAGTATACACCGTTTATGATTTAATTTGGTTAAAATTGGGGATACTCAAACTAAACTCGTCGGGTATACATAAAAATTGTAACTAAAATAAAAAAAGAAATAAAAAAAATTATGCCGGGTATATATATTTGAAATAATGACGGTATATATACTTAAAAAAAATACGATATATATTCTTAGAATAAATAGAAAAGAAAGAAAACTATGTCGAGTATATAATCGGGTATACGCTATTGGATAATCGGGGCGAGTAAACGTGTATATCACCATATCCCATATCCATCCCAAACCCGTGAAAAATTTCAAAAGTAACCCCAAACCCGGTCCCATACCCGATTACCCGACCTAATACTCGTACCAAATGTTTTGGGTTTTCTAATCGGGTTTGAGCTTCATTGCCATCCCTAGTTAAAATGTAGCTATTGAGATTTTCATTATTCAAAATCCGATCTTAAACATACCTCAAACATCAACCTGAAATCGGTTAACTCCAATTCTACTTATGTATGCAGAAAACCAAACGTTCACTAAGAGCATTAATATAAGTTTCTTCATCTCTATAATTTAACTAAATATCACATTTTTTCAAATTTATCTTTAAATTTGTTTTAATCTCCAGCATCTTATTCTCTGTCTCTATCTTTATGTCACTCATAAACACTTATTATATTACTTTTTTTCTCTTTCTAAGCATTCACAAAAAAATAGAGTTTGATTAAAATGTTTTTCTTTGTATTTACAAAATCTCTATTTAGTAAACTAACAAAATTTAAAGATAGAGATGGAGATAAAAATACTGATGCGGGTGTAAAATACAAGAAAACTCTAAATAATAAAGATAAAGATGAATATTTAGATGCTGATATGAATACTGTAAGATGTTTGTTTATATTACGAAATATGTAATTTACCCTAAAAATTATTTAAAAATAAGTAGAACTTATAAGGGGACTGAGAGTGGACAACGGGTTCGAATATGGGTACCAGCGGTTTGGCGGGTCACTGCCGCATCCATGGAGGAATCAGCGGCTTCACTTCAACGGGTATAGTGAGCGGGTTTTGGAACCCATCGAAAGCTTGGAAATAGCCGTTGGATTAACATAGAAACTTGTTATTTGAGCCAATATTGGATTTTTTTTTCAAATGACAGAAAAATATCAAATAACAATGAAAACTAAGGCATTTCGAGCTCCAATTAAAATTTTGATAAAATTACATTCTTCCACATACCACGTCATCGATCCACCACTTCTCCCAAATAAAACTTCAGTCCGTCGATCATAATTCCATCCACGTCTCACAATGGTTCAAACCTCGTAACGCGGATCTTAAATATCCACCGTCGATCATTTCCCTTGACCGATTAAAGTCAAAATCCCCAATTCTACCACCAAATCCACTCTGTTTATAAACCCTACCACACAATCCAAATTCATTCAAACCCTTTCTTCAACAAATTATAATTACAAGAAGCTTTCGTTGAATCGAAATCCAACATCAACAATGTCTGGCCGTGGAAAAGGTGGAAAGGGGCTGGGAAAGGGAGGAGCAAAGCGTCACCGGAAAGTTCTCCGGGATAACATCCAGGGGATCACGAAGCCGGCAATCCGGAGACTGGCGAGGAGAGGCGGAGTGAAGAGAATCAGCGGTCTGATCTACGAAGAGACACGTGGTGTTTTGAAGATATTTTTGGAGAATGTGATTCGTGATGCGGTTACCTACACGGAGCACGCTCGCCGGAAAACTGTGACGGCGATGGATGTTGTGTATGCTTTGAAGAGACAGGGAAGAACTTTGTACGGATTTGGAGGTTAATAGATGAATATTATGGTGGAGTTATTTTAATGAATGATGTAAAATTTGAACATTTTTGTTCTAAATTTGAAGGCTTGAGTGCTGTGATTGAATCAAACTCTTATCTGATTTGAGCATCATGGTAATAATAATAAAACTTATCTATTAAACGAAAGTCGTTCTTCTACATAATGTCATTCCATGACAAATAACCTATATGAATCATTGTCAAATGATAAACTACTTTTTTGATAGGAATTGAATGAAGTTTTACATTCCTTGCACTAATCGATGATACTAAATGAAACCTTAGAACAAAGAGATAACAATTTTTTGTTAAGGCTTAGGGCTACTGTTATCTAAATTTACAGGAATGTATCAAATGAAAATCCTATGTTATTGTAAAAACTCTAAAACTTTATATGAATCATATATTCAATTTTTAATATTTTAATATATTGTTGTAATAATTTTAGTATTTTTAATATATTTAATAAATAAAACTTATTGCTTAGATTAAAAAGAGAAATAAAAAGGTAATTTTATATTTTTATAAAATAATAATTATTTAATTTTCTCTTTTCAAATGAAATGATTAAAATGTTTTATTTTTATTAACCTTTTTATTTTCTTTTCTAAGAATTTAGTTTTAAGAATTTAACCATTTTATTTATAAGATATATATATATATATTTTTAAATAAGTCTCATATATATATATATATATATGTATATCTATCCCAAGTATAATTGTTTTTCTTAAATATTAATTGATTAATTTAATATTTGCTGTTTAATAAATTAGTTTTAGAAAGAATTCAAGTTTTAAGTTAATAATACGTGTAAAGGTTTAGGAAAAGATACATCGGAAAAATCCTGGACATAACAGTCTCCCCTACTTTAGGAAATTTCGTCCCGAAATTAAAGTAGAAAGGTCTAGTTCGGGATTTAAGTTTATAGTACGTACAAGAATAATGAGAGAAGATACTTCACGTTTCCAAGTAAACTCTGGGCTACGTTTAGAATTTCCACATGAACTATGACGATGGAAATATGATTATGCTTTGAGTTGCTTGATTTCAAGATTTATGGTTTCCATGGTTTCTCCAAGAAGGGCATAGTTTTCATCGAGTGATATGTGGATTTAGTTTTTGGAAATGAACCTAAGGAGAAGAACTGTCGCATAATCATTTGGATTCTAAAGGTGAAATGCGTTTCTTGGAATGGATTTGACGATAATTTGATGGTTTGAGTTTGCTCAAAACATTATCTAATATGCCCAAGAATTGTCAGCGAGTAAGATATTTCACGGCCGTTGGTCTAGATCCAACACTTCTCGTGATATGAACAACGCTATTTCTGACGATATGCTAGAGCATTTATTGATAGGGAGTACCGTTGGTGTATCTGCCATGCCCTTGTCATATCATATTAGTTTCGTTGCTATCTATCATGATAGGTTTTAGGTTATAGCACACGACATAGTTTACTATGCTTTTCCATACGCTGATTTTTATAATTTTCGTGTGCACCCGTAATTACTTGAATCGTCGCATGGTCCGTATAGATCCTTCCGTTGTGTGTGGGTTAAGAGGAGGCACAAAAATTACTTAGTTCGTAACTATTGCTTTCACGAAAGAGTGGCTAACAATTGACTGAGTCCCTAGAGGGAATTATCAAAATATCAACTAAGGAGTAATGATGTGGCATAACTTAGAGTTTCAAAGCTTCCTCGTGTTTAAACAAGAATACGTCAAACCCCGAATAGTTTAAAGTCTTAGAACTTCTTCGTGTTTGAACAAGAATACGTCAAACCCCGAGTAGCTTTAAAGTTTTTCAGCTTTTAACTTTAGTGAATAAAGTGTGTGATCATGCCTTGAGTATAATGTGATCACTCCAATACTTTGGTGATCATGAGAGGTGTGAGAAAGTTTTCGTAATGGAGTCCATTGTTATACGCTCCTTAATCCTATACAGGAAATTCTGGTCGTTTCAAGGAGACCATATGGATGTCGATGTTGGGTTTTGACTTGAAGGCAAGCGAGGCACCTTGCTATAGAGAACAACGTCCTTCTTCATGCCAGTCTCTAGCATTAGCAATGAAGTTTCTTGTTTATTCAAGATGAAACGAGTAACGAGTCTTATAAGTCTTGTTTGAGATGAACGTACAAAGTTTATCATAACAAAGGATTCAGATATGATTTACGAAGTAAAACAAGTCATTGACTTAGAATTTTTTTCATTGGAGTTTATCTCTACATGATATTTCATTGTACATGATTTCTTTCGGTGTCCGAAAGGTGTTGAGCTTTAAGGATACGGGTTTGAATGTTGTTTTGAGTTTCCATACCACGTAACAAGGTGTGTTCCTCTCGTCTTAAAGTTTTGACTTTATAGTAATGTGTATTTTGTGTATACGTGAGTTTTTTTGTATTTCATGAGTAACGTGTACTTGGGTTTTTGACTCTTGTTGCGGTTTGTATGAATGGTTAATCCTTCATATAGAAAGATTTATTTCTTTGACGGGGAAACTATTCTATTACTGAAAGTGTAAGATAACGGGAAAGGTTCTGATAGTATTTATAGAAGTGTGCTCACGAATAACTGATCTTGTTTTGTCGAAGTAATTTGTAGTTCATTTTTTTTGTGTATAGATAGGATGTTTGGAGAAATACTGGGTCAGATAAATGGATGAGTCGTTATAAGAAGAATATTTCAAGAGAAAAGTACGATTAACAAGTAATTAGTTTAGCCGAGGCTTAGTAATGGTAATTCTTACGAAGTAAAGGTCATAGTTGATCAAAATAATGTTTCATGCTGCTTTGAGAGGATTTTCCAAAATAGGACGTTTATTTAAAGTTTATTCTTCAGTCATATTTACCACTTAGGGTTTTGATAACTTAATATGTCGTTGTTGTTTGAATCAGATATTAAGATGAATTGTTTAACAAGAATGTTTTAGGTAAGAGTGCTAAGTCGTAATGAATGAAAAGGTGATACTTAGGAAGTTTCGTATAGATTTGTGATAAGTCAAACGTAATAACAATTGAGTTGTAAAATAGGACCTATCATTAATTGCCTGAAAATTGGGACTTTTAGTCCCTACATAAGGAATCGTTTCTTAAACGGAAGTTAAAAACAAGGAAAAATAGAAATTTCAACTAATGACTTAGATAACTCTCCACTAGGAAGCAGATGAGTACTAAGACTAGTACCGCTAAGGTTACTCGGGTAGCAAACCTAGCCTCAGTTCTAGTGGTTTCCGTAGGGCATTCAAGTATCTCCATGTCTTCCTCCAGAGTTGTGATTTTCTCTTCTAGAAACCATATCTAGTCCATCAGGTTGTCAATCCTTTGGCTCAGCAGGTCGTGCCTTATATCGTGTTCCATCTATCGTCTTACAATTTCCGCGGTCCTTACGAACGGGTGGGCGTCATTAACTGGGATTCCTATTGCAATAGAGGGTATCCTAGCATGTCTAGCCCTTTGGTTAGGGTCAGGTGTGAAGTATGGGTCTCTTGGTGGAGATGGTCCAGAAGTTCTGAGTCTTGGGCTAGATTTTTGTTCCAGTTTGCACTCAGATCAATCCCTGCCCTAGCAGTTAGGTGTGCTGGTGTTCGATGGACTGGTGATCCATTGCTTTCTTCCTGGTCAGACTCTGCTCCGGGGCGGTACACCGGTGAAGGAGGTGAGTAAGAGTCCATTGCCTAGAAAGAAAGAGGGAAGAAGTTTGTATGTGGTGGTGGAGTTACTAAGTGTTAAACTTAGAAGTTTTTTTTTTGAGTTTAAAGTTTGAGTCTTCACATTAATATTTTAGAAGTAACTCTTGGCCTATAAGTGGTGTACTCATGAAGAGAATTCCCGGGACAGAGGGTGGGTTATAAAGAACACTCTTAAGTACCCTGTTTTTCCTAGCCAGAATCTCTCATGGGTCTACACACTCTTTCAGTCATCATGTCTTTGTTTTGGGCTTATGATTATGATGAGGTTTATTGTGGGCTGGGCTTTGAGGCCCTAAGGTGTGGTCTATTTATTTCAGTAGGCTTGTTCGTCTTGAAATAGATTCCTTAGTTTCTTATTATTATGCATTAGGCCTAATCAATTTAAGCTTTGTTTACATGGATAGTGATGTCATGTGTGTAAGTTTAGAGATGTATGAAGAATTAAGGGGGGTATAAGTGTGTAGTAAAAAAAAAACTAGGATAGTACGTAATGAAATTAGCTAGGTAACATGAAGGTAGGAAGGTTTGTAAACACAAGAGTTTTCACGTGGTGTATTGTACATAGTATTAAGTAGTGTATCATAAGTATCATAGAGTTCAGCTTCGATTATGACGAGTAAGTATGTTATAGAGAAACAACGAAAATGATGAACATAAAGATCATAGAGTAAGGATCATAGATGAGGATTTGTATAAAAGAATGTTAAACCCTTGAAAACTAATTTTTAACTCTCTCCAGGTCTATGTACACTTGTGTAAAATCAGTTTACACTTGAGTAAATTCATTTTATACTTGTGTAAAATCAATTTACACTTGTGTAAATTCAAATAACCAATTCATTAGTAAATCAAAAATAAGATATCACACATCAGATTAGTAACCAATTCATTATCATCCTTAAAATGGATAATTACTTCTACCTAATAAATGACAATCAAAACATGAATCAGACTTTAGTTTCATAATAATATGAGTTTCTTCATTTTGGAATTCATGTGTAAAATCAGAATACAAATGTGTAAAATCAAAATATACATGTGTAAAATCAAAATACTTCTTGTAAATCAAACTATGAAAATCACTACCCAAATTTAATTTATGTTAAAAACGGTAAAACTGAAGATTATATTTAACTATAACTGTTACTTTTTGGATAAAGTTCCACCGTTTTGTACTCAAAATTCCACATCTATAACAACCATATAACCCAATTCAAAGAATTAAAAAAAAAGTAATCCATAAAATTTCCAACTTTACCAAAGTGAGTAAATCTAGACACAAACCACACAAACTCAAACTGTTGTTTACAACATATGGGTTAATATAAAACTGAGTAGATCCCTAAAATCCACCAACAAAAAACATAGAATATAAAAGACCGATTGCAAGTGAATCTTCATGCTTTACAGACATGTAATGTTGGGAAATCTATGAATCATCTACGAAGCTCGAAGCAATACAAATTCTAAAATTCAGAAAAAAGCTGGAAGTCAATCCAAAAATATAATCCATTTTCCCCACAAATTGAAGAACTTGATTCACAATTGATTTCAGATCTACGATTCACAAAAACATTAAAACAAATAACAACTTCCAATTGTAAATAAATTTAGAAAAAAACTACTACAGCCAACAATAACCAATATTATGAGTTCACTTTTTACTATGCTAACCATGTAGGTGTGTAAAAAGAATTCACATCATTTGAATCTAAGGCGTAAAAAGAAGTTTATAAAAAAATCTAATTGAACATATCATAACTTAAAAAAAGTAGTTAAAAAAATTAAAAACAAATTTAGGTGTGATGAGATTTTTCTTACCTGATCTTTTACACTTTCCGATATACTAGGCCATGGTTCCGATCAACGACTTCTCCGGCAGCGTTTTCGAGAGGACATCCACACGTCGACCAAGTCTCTTCTCAGATCTGTTACTAGTATGAGAAATCAGAAACTCATTTCTCCATAACATACGAGGGCAGGTTTTAGAGAGAGAGAGATGGAAGATGTCGTCATTTTTTGAGAGAGAGTAGATATGCTTTTTTTGTGTTTAGAGAGATATGAGATAGGGGCCTATTATTGGTACACCTTCATGGTTATTTTGACACTTTGAATAATTCTAGTATGGGTCATACTAGTAGTATCGTATTCAATTTCAACATCAATCAACGACACACAGGGTGGTCAGCTTTTGTCGGAGGTATACGACCAGTATTAGCACAATACTAGTAGTATCTTAGCTATACGACTAGTATCAGTGGCATACGACCAGTATGCAAATTTTTCGGATCCGTACGACCTATACTACTAGTATGCTAATTTGACACCGAATATACGACTAGTATTGTAGCCATACGACCGATATGTTAATTTGACACCCAATATACGACTAGTATTGTGGCCATACTAGTCGTATGGCACTAGTGTTCAACACCCATCGTAAGAGACACTGCAAAAAAGTAAAATCAGTCCCTTATGTCTGGCAATACGACTAGTATTACCAAAATACGACCAGTATTACCAAAAAAAATTAAAAATTAAAAAAAGATAATTATCTGTTATATAAAATAAAATGTATTTTTTTTCATTTCATTTATTTGATTTTTAAAAAATATTTGACGCGACGTAATATTTCCAAAAAATTCGTCCGAATAATTTTAAAACGACGTAAGATTCCTTGATATGCGTGTAAGTGACGTGATGTAAGATTCTTTGAATCGCGTGCCAATTATTTGACACGACGCAATATTCTGTTAAAAACGACTATATAAACGGTTATGTGTTATTCATTTTTTCATTTATAACTTCAATTCTCAACTATAATAACCGTTTGTTTTTTTACATTTCAATACGTTAATATATTTTCTAGCGATGTCGTTTTGGAGTTCGATAATTTTTTTTGGTTATGAATATTGTAACGATATGTCCGGTGAACAATCTCATGGTATGAGTGGTCAACCGGGTGGTGAAAACTCATACGTTATGGGTGATGAGTATATTTACAATATTGCTGGTGAAAATTCTTATAATATGGGTTTTGAATCTTTTTACAATGTGGACGTTGGACCCGTTAGCAACGAGATAGTTTCATGTCCTAAAAAAATGGGATTATATGAGACCGATCAGGTATAACATTTTATGTAAATAATACATATTTTTCATTTAGTAAAACTAAGTATACTATCGTTTCAGACGTTCGCTTCTTATGAGGAGTTGGTGGATTGGGCTGTACAGCGAGGGTTTGAGAACGGTTACGTCTTTGTCACCCGACGAACGAAGAAAAATGATGCCAAAGAGGTGTTCGCTGCATGGCTCAGATGTGATCGTGGAGGAAAATATAAACGAACAGCCACAGTAAGACGCTCTGGTACAAAGAAAACTGATTGTGATTTTTCTTTGAAAGGAAGTTACGTTAATGATTGTGGCGGCAGAGGTCCTAAATGATCAACATAACCATGAAGCTAGTGAACATTTGGAGGGGCATGCATTTGCAATGAGACTGACAGCTGAGGAAAGTCGTTTGGTGGAGCGGATGACCGATCAAAACATCGAACCTCGTATCATACTGTCAGCAGTGAAGAAAAATAATCCCAACAACAAGTCAAGCCTCAGAACGCTATATAACGAGCGACAAAAGTTACGCAGTGCAAATAGGGTCGGAGAAAATCCAATGCAGGTTTTTTTAAACCTACTTGAAACTAATGGTTATATTTATTATACGCGTGAATATAAATCCACTAATGTAGTAGAAGATATTTTGTTTATTGAAAAAACTTCCTACAACATATGGCGTGCATTCCCGCATGTGTTGTTAATAGACGCCACATACAAAACGAACATTTACAATATGCCATTTGTACAGATTGTTGGTGTTACATCGACCGACAAAACGTTTTGTGTTGCCAATGCGTTTATATCGAAAGAACGCCAGGATAATTATGCATGGGTACTACAGATGTTGAAAAAGACACTGAATAAGTGTATGCATCCACGGGTCATAGTGACCGATAGGGAACTTGCACTCATCAACGCGTGTAAGGAGGAACTCCCTGAAGCCTCATATGGATGATCTGATTTTGAAACTAAGATTGGTAGGTTTAAAGTGAAGAGAGAGAGAGAGAGTAAATTACATTCCTACCCTCATGAATAAAAATAAAACAAGAAAGGCAAAAGAAAAATATGTGGTTGATATGGGGTTCAATGATTTTATAATAACTTAGGGTTTTTATTTGACACGTCCCATATATATATATATATATATATATATATATATATATAGTGAGAAAACCCATATGAGTTGTGAAAACTCTATGTAACAACTTTTTTTTAAATAGGGTAGTTTTGTTACATATTTTCGTCACTTTTTATAAAAAAAAATCAAAAAAGCGCTGAAGAATTTTAAAAATAAAAAAAAGATGTAACAATTGTAAAAAAATCCCTTTTTTATTGTGTTACATACGTAACAACACTGTAACGGTAATTCTTTTACAATTGTTACATTTTTTTAAAAAAATATTCCTTTGGCGCTTTTTGTATTTTTTTATAAAAAGTGACGAAAATATGTAACAAAACTACCATATTTAAAAAAAAAAAAGTTGTTACATAGAGTTTTCATTGGTTTTCACAACTCTTATAGGTTTTCATTCTAGCCTAACCCTATATATATATATATATATATATATATAGGGGTGAGTTCATTAGAAAACTCATTTTCATAAGAAAACAAAAAAACTCCTACTTCATATGTGTAGTACACCCAAAAACCCAACCCACCCCAAAAAACCTAAACCCCCCACCCCACCCCTACCCAAAAATCTACACCCCCACCCCACCCCCACCCCCACCCCCACCCCCACCCAAAAACCTAAACCCCTCACCCCACCCCTACCCAAAAACCTAAACCCCCCCACCCCACCCAAAAACCTAAACCCCCCACCCCACCCCCACCCAAAAACCTAAACCCACAAAAACCTAAACCCCCCACCCCACCCCACCCCTTCCCTCCAAAAACCTAAACTAAACCCAAAAATTAACCAAAAAGCCTAACCCACCCCCAAAAACCTAATCCCCTCACCCCACCCCCACCCAAAAACCTAAACCCACCCCACCCACCCCCTAAAAACCTAAATCCCCCACCACCCCTCCAGAAACCTAACCTAAAAGCTAAACTAAACCTAAAAGCTAAACTAAACCCAAAAGCTAAACCCACTACTTTTTTTTTGAACGAGGAAGACGTGGGAAACAAGGGCCCCGAAGCAGTTTTTTAATTTTTGATTTATTTTTTGAGTTATGATTTTTTTATTATTTTTTTACCTTAAATAAGTAGTTTTTTTGTTTTCTCATGAACATTGAGTTTTCTTATTATTCTTCCCATATATATATAGGGTTGAGTTCATAAGAGAACTCACTTTAATGAGATAAGTATAGAACCATTAAGAAAAGAAGAGGTGAAATTTTAAAGAGAAAGGATAAAATTGGAACTTAAAATATATAAATCTTTAAACATTTCTATCTTTTGCATACATTATTATTTTTTAAAAAAAGTACACCATTAAATCAAAATTTATTTATCTTTCATTTGAGTATAAATACCGTTATAAAAAATTAGAATTAACTCATCATTTTTTTTATTATTTTCAATATTGCATATGTGTAGTATCACCCCAAAAACCTAACACACCCTTAAAAACCAAAATCCCACCCCACCCAAAAACCTAAACCCCCCATACCCACCCCCAAAATCATAAACTCATCACACCCAACACCAAAAACCTAAACCCCCCACACACCCTCACCAAAAAACCTAAACCCCTACGCACCCCCACTCAAAAACCTAAACCCACCCACCCCACCCACCCCCACCCAAAAACCTAACCCCACCCCACCCACCCCTAAAAACCTAAACCCCCCACCCACCCCCAAAAAACCTAAACCCCCTCCCCCCCTCCAAAAACCTAACTTAAAGCTAAGTTAAACCCTAAAGCTAAACCAAATATTTTTTTGAGTTTTTTTTATTGAACGAGGAGGACATGGGAAACAAGGTCTCCGAACTACTTTTTTAGTTTTTGAGTTATGATTTTTTTATTATTTTTTTTACCTTTAAAGAGAAGTTTTCTAGTTCTCTCCCTAAATGTTAGTTTTCTTATTAACTTCACCATATATATATATATATATATATATATATATAACAAGTACCGACAGTAGTACAGAAAAATTAGAGGAAAAAATAGAAAAAAATAGACTTAATAATAAAACTACATGATCTTAAGATAAAAAACATGAAGAATAAAATAAAAGAATTAGAAGAACATATTCAAAAGAAAAAAGAAGTAAACCTTTTGCTGGGATTAAATGGAGCAATTACATTAACAAAAAACTTCATAACACTCAGTAAGCACATATATACATTCCCAACAATCAGGTATAATAATACAACAGAAGTCATACAAAAACAAGGAAAAAATGAAAACTTAGAATTTTTAAAACAAAATCATAACAAACAAAGTTTAATAGAAAATGAAAGCATAAGGTTACTAACAGAATTTTTAAGTCATGAACTTGAAAACGGTAGAGATATAACAAAAAATATAAATTATCCTATAATTCTACATTTGGAAAAGCTAGGATTAATAGGAGAAGATATTACAAAGTGAAGGGTACACCACATATGTAAGTTTAAACTCAAAAACCCTGATATAACAATTAGAACAACTAATATAGAATACAGTCCATTAGATAAACAAGAATTTAAAAAACAATATATATATATATATATATAGGAAAAGGATCATGTTTAAACCCAATTTTATTTATGTTTTGAAAAAAAATGGGATAAAATTGAAAGAACTATATTTATGTTTAGACTAAATTACAATTTTTGTCCTTTATGTTTATCAAAATTATGAAATGAGTCCTTTAAAGTTTTGACTTTCACTTATTATCCTTTATTTGAAAAGTTCTCTCTTTTTTGTGCTTTAATCTAACGGACGTTAAGTTTTTCGGTTAACCCTGCACATGAGGGCATTTTAGTCTTTTTACCCCTAAATACAAATTTTTATAATTTAATTAGGTTTTATAATTTTAATATAAATAATTTATTTATTAAAATAAAACTATAATACACACACACAACCTAACTCCTTAAAAGATCTTGCTCCATCCATCTGGTGGGAAGAATTGGTGTAAAGAATTGTGCTCCATTGGGCTGACCATATCATTTCAACAGATCCACTGGGAAAGAAAATGCATCTGGACGAATTTAACTCCCGTTTTCAATGATGAAACCATGTTTGTTATTAAGCCAAAAGTGCAATCATGATGACTTTTTCCAAGAATTGAAGCTAGATCCATCAAAATCTTGGTAACAAGATTCATTCTAGGACTATCAGATGGATGAAGGTAAAGAGGATGTGAAGGAATGATAGTAGGTGGTGCCTTGGATATGAAGAATATTGTCGAACACTTGGTGTGCGACGGAACTTTTGATTTGAATAATTATGAAAAATCTAATTAAATTACAATAATTGTCATTTAAAGGTAAAAAGACTAAAATACCCTCTTGTGCAATACACATGAGATGACTTAACTGAAAAACTTAACATCAATTAGGCTAAAGGACAAGAAATTAGAGAACTTTTCAAATAAAGGACAATAGGTGAAAGTCAAAACTTTAAAGTACTCATTCCCTAATTTTGGTAAACATAAAGGAAAAAAATTGTAATTTAGTCTTATGTTTATATTTACATGTATGTAACTGTTCGTTACATACATGTAATAACTGACGTTAAAAAAATTTTAAAAAATTTACAAGACTATATTCGAATTAAAGATAAAAAAACTCTATTTAATGATATAATTTTTATAAAAAAATAATGTTTTATAAAAAAGTTATGAATGTTTAAAAACATGGTAGGAAATTGAATTGGTGGAATTTTTATTATTAAAAAAAAAATGGGTAATGTTTCATTTGACCAAAATACCCTTTTAAAAAAAGAAAATAATTAATAGGTGTCTTTTTCTTATTGGGTTTATTGGTTTACACATGAAAACATGGTTTACAATTGATCCCTACCATATATATATACGGTGAGGTTCAAATGCTAACCAATATTTATGTGATAACTACTCTCAAACATAGTGTTACGTATATGTACCAAATAATGTTACACATACGTAAACACTATGTGTCATGTATATGTAACATTATTTGGTACGTATATGTAAAACTCATCATTTCCGTATTAAGTTCAAGATATATGTTCACCATACTTAAATACTCTTTTAAGAATTAACAGAAAAAACAATTTATAAATTATGTGATTGTTTGATAGTGGTTATCACATAAAAAGTTGGTTAGTATCATGGTTCTCTTTCTCGTGGTGCATTTGGTTTCTGTGGCATCCTGCCATCGGCTTCATCCACGAGCATTTTCTTCTTGCTCTCTCGGGTGCAACGTGGCGGGTCCGACACCAACTCCCTCACTTGCACCTCTTCTTTCATCCCCACACTTGGCTCTTGATACAACAGATCTTTATGTAATTTTAGCTCGCCAAGTGGGTCAAAACTTTCTTCACTAAGAGTTGGCAGTTCCACCAATTCGTCTCCAAATTCACTCTCCCAAGATGGGACATGCTCTTCTTCTAACTCATCCTCTGGCTCATCCAGCTCTGGTATACCCTTTTCGATGCACTCGTTTTCGCTCTCTAGTTCCTGCATCACATCATTCTCAACGAACAAGCATAATGTGTCAAGTATATTTTAAGACTCAGTCTCATCATTCGGAAAATTAAATGACCCAGGGATGTCAAAATTATTCTCAATAAAGTCAGGTTTTGAAAACTTACCTGGACTATCACCCTTAGTGTCATCTGAGGACTCTTCTATTTCTATTTCATCGTCACTGAAGAAACCGTCCTCGGTGGGCTCTAGTCCATAATACTGAGGTGTAGGAACCGGAGGTGGGTCTGACACAAAGTGTTGTACAATTTTGACTTAGGCCTTTTCCATTAAAATCTCCGTTTCTCTAGCTAGCTTCAGGCTTGCTAGCTCGTCCGTAAGCTTACCATTTTCTTCTAAGAAGTACAGCTGCTCGGCCTTACTTAAATGGGTCCATTGAGTGCTCATTATCTCATTCACTTTCCTTTGCTTGTCCTATAGTGTTTCTTTTACTTGTATTTCATGCGCTGACTCAATCTCACAAGACAAGTGTAAGTAGTTATAATGAAACATGTGATCTTGTATAGGATCTGGAGAACAAGGCTCGTCACAATCGACAGTAGAGTCAGAAAACTTACCTGGATGTGGGACTTGTGTGGAACTACATGGAGTAGCAAAAAACACATCATCTTCTTCATCCCTGGTCAGCTTTGTGTTGGAAGACGAACTCTCCCCTCGATAATTAGCACACATCTCCTGATATTCAACTTCAAGTGCCTCTATTCGACGGATTTTTTCCTCTTGTTCCCTGTGCTCTTCTTCGATCCTACTTTGTTCCTCCTTAATTATCCTATTCTCCACTATTTGAACAAGCATTTCATTTGATTGTTGAAGCAACTCTTCCCAGAGTGGGGTTTTCCCAGCTTGAGCTCTCTTTCTCTCTTCTATCTCCTCCATCCATTGATTTAAAGTCTCACATAGGGAGTTGTGGCTTTTAATCAAGGACAGGCTTACCTCTTGTTCAAAACTCTCATATGACTGTGGATGCAGATGAGGATTACCATAGTAGTCTGTGGAGTACCCTGATAAATTTGAGCAATTATGAGTGTAATGAGGACCTCCACAAACCTCGCACCACATGTTCACGTATTGATCCCTTTGAGCAAAATAACGTCCTTGGTAGCTATTCCCGTAATAACGCTCCATAATAATTATTCATGCAATGGACACTCAAACAAAAAGGATCACGGGCACCATATATATATCAAGAAATAATTAAATAAAAATAAAACAAAAATATTTACGAAGACACACTAAAAATAAAGGACACGGACAACTAGACGCTTTACGACTCAAAATACAAAAAAAGACCAATTAATCAGTTAAGTTCAATCAAAGTTAGATACGCTATCGCCTAAGTGTCCCAGGCAACGGCGTCAAAAACTTGATGTGTGCTGGATGGTCTATAAAAACTAACTATAAAAACACTCTAGCTTTAAATTTATAAATCTAGACTAAACCTAATACTAGACCACACAACCGACAAGTGTACCGATCAATGTAGTAAAGTCTAATGTAAGTCCGGATATCGAACCCACAAGATACTAGTGACAACTATACATAGACTCTGACTCAACTAACTAAACTGGAATATCTTGGGGGGAATTAACTAAGACTAAACTAATCAAAAGTAAATGAAAACTAACTGACAACTAACCATCAAACAAGAGAATCGGATGAAATCAGGAATGGAGAAAGCACTACCTAGGTAAGAATCCTATTTGTAAAACTCAGACTTCTCTCGGTTATAGTTATTATGACGAAACTGGAATCTTAAAATACGATACCCTCAGACAACCCAATGGATCCCTGACCATTCTCCGGGTGTGACAAGAAGGAAAACCTAAGGGTTGTGTGACGCTCACCTGTGAGTTGGATTACCTTTCAGTCTCTCCAACGACACTAAAGTACCCTAAAGATAGATCGCCTTTCAGTCTCACTATCTCAATACATTCGAAGAATGCACGGGGTAATCTCAAAACAATCAATAAGATATGGACTAGCAAAGATACTAAGGAACCTAGAGAAACCTCATTTCAGAGCCTTTACACCTAGACACCTAAATACCAAAGACTAACCGACTACCTCTCACCTTTCAACTATCGAGATAGGTAGAACACTCAGCTCTAAAGAACTCTCAATTAACGCTACTATGGATTACTTAGCTTTAGCAACACGATAAACTAATCACAGACACACAAAAAGTGAACTAAATATGCAACTATAACTGAAAGACATTGAACAAGAAGCATATGGAACGATGATCAATCATAATCAGTACTAAGCATGCATATACATCAAATCAATTGAACCAAGATTGTTTACAATAGAATCAAACCATCATTCGATACCAAAAACCGATAAAAAATCCAAACTTTATCAAATAATCATCAAAACCTAGGTAGCAATAAAAAGTTTAGCCAATCATAAGACAAACAGAATCCAAAAAAATAATATAACCGTTCATCGTAAATAAAAATTAATTAAGCTGCTAGCTTAATTAATTCATCAACTAGCTTAAATAAACTTTATCAAATAATCACCACAATTCCAATTGCCTTTTTATATTTTTCTTTCTGTTCGTAATCAACAACAAAGCCGCATCTGATTCTTTTGTTCTCGAAAAGTGTGCTGTGTCGTCCAATTCCGCCGTGAGTTGCTTGTTGCGTCTGCCTCCTTCCCCTCTAGTTCTCTGTTCCGAATATAAATATATATTTTATTCTTTTATTATTATCTTTTTAACCTAGCCGACTCAATTCATTTAATTCCAAACTTGATACGTTTGAGCCTATTAAACTCTTTTTCTTTGTTTGAGCTCGTTTAAGCTCCATTTACTCACGATCACCTTCAAAATATAACATTACTAAGTACAACTATAAATGACTGAAATCAACTCTAAAACTATACTAAAAACTCTACAGAATGGAAAATTAGATGTGTTTTGCGACACATTATTATTGCATCCACAATCCCAAAGATTGTGTCGTTGTTATATCGGTTTCCCCTGTATAGCCATACTAGTACTGCCTTAGGCTTGTAAACAAGTTAATGATTGCAACGTTATCATTTAGTGTTCAAATATCAAGCACATATTTGAAATTATTTGTTTAAGAAATTTGTTTTGATACAAGTTTGAGTTATCAAGCATATGTACATGGTTCACCCCAAAAATAAAAGGAAAAGGGGGCTATGAATCTCACCTTTAATGTTAAATGATAATGATCCTTGAATGATTGCAAACAATGTGATTCGACCGCTTATGGATGCCCTAGGATGTTTAATCGAAATAGTGTATTATTATTATCTCAGGCTTTTAACGCAAAGTGTTGAAAACCGGGTGTTTGGGTAGGTTTAACCCTATGGATCTAATATGAAATCATGGAAACCTAAGAACTTTGATAAAATAACATTAAATCAGTAGTTAAGAGTCTAATAATGTTGGAAAAATTGTTTTATGTATTCATTCAAAGGATTCATCAAAAGATCACAAGTTGAAAATTCACAGCCTTGCGCACTAATCTTGCGTGACACTTTTGGGGGTCGAAACGAATGAATTAAATTGCAAATCTTATATGTACAGAAACTAGACTCAAAGTAGACGATTTTAGGCTCAAGAATCACGTTATTTTGAAAAAGTATGATGAAGTTATGAGGGTTTAAAGTTGGAACAAGGATACTGTTAACGACAACTATTTGTAGGGTTTTGAGAGAAAACGATTAGTATGAGTGGGCTAAAACTTGAAAATTCATGATTCCAAAAAGATAAATTTAATCTTTATATTATAACTAGTGGGCACACCCGCACTTCGCGACGGGGCGGTCCTATTTTGAAAAATATTTAAACGAAACTGTAAACAAAACTTTAAAAAACGTTAATAAAAAACAAACCTAAAACTAAAATATAAAAAAAGAGGAAAAAAAATAATTATTGAGACCGGTAACTTACGGCGTGATAAACGACGGAAAAAATAAAGTATCGAAAACTAAATTTAAACAGAAAGGCATACACTTGCGGCGTGTTAAACCGCAGAAGAAATTAACATCATCGAAAGCTTATGAAATAGTTATCTTCAAACGAAATAAATAAACTTACTTGAAACTTCATATAAAAAAAGAAAATATAACAAAGTCGACGTTAAGAAAAAGTTAACAGGAAAAGTTAGTAAAAGAAATCAAAATCGTTTAAAAAAAGTAAAAACTTTAAAAAGAACTCATAACAATGTTGTACGCAATTGCTTAGATAACTTATAAACTATCAAGCGTAACTCCGTTATAATTGTGCGTATTCCACTTCCTGTAAATCGGTTGGTAAAAAAATAGTGGAAAAAAACGTTTAATGTGTAAGTGATAACTTTATTAAGTTCAAGGGTTGTAATATAAATTTGTTAAAGGTAAAAAAAAACTTTTTTTTTAAATTCAAAGGTTTAAAAGTAAATTTGTTATAATTTAAGAGTTTGAATATAAAATTATATAAAAAACAAAATTGCTGACTTATTAATGATGCCAGCAAATGCATTAATCATTTCTACTATATGCTTGTTGAGTTCTCATTATTATGTGTTTTGTTAGACTGTTCGTAACGCTAACAGCTATTCATACCATAAACAGTCCTAGTCAGCATGTCACATTAGCTTTTCTCTCATTCTTTCTATAAACTCATTTTACCCCCAACACTACCATACCCATCCATCCCACAAACAACCTCATTATTTTCACATCATCTTTTTTTATTTTCATTTATCTATTTAAATTACTATTAAATAACTTAAATTAATTAATAAATAATTAAATAAGTAAATTATTAAACAAAAATTAAAATTACATTAAATTAAATAAAAACAACAACCTAAAACAATAAAATCAAACAAGAGTACAAAGTTAATAAACTAAAAATACAATAATACATAAATTAAAAAATAAATAAACTAAACCTAAAAATTGAAACTACTAATTGCGTCGAGCCATGTTATATTTCTCTCTGATCTCGTTACACAAAGTTTCATGTTCTGCTCGTTGGTATTGATCCATATGGCTTGTGTCGATGAAAAATATTTTCTTTTCTTCTACCATAATATTTCTCTGTTCCAACTCATAGAACTTATCAATTTTTTGATCGAACTGCTCGATCGCCTGCTTCTTCACACGGTTTGTCTCGGCTAGTTCTTCAACAAGGCTTAACTTCTTTGCCTCGTAATCATATGAAGACATGGCCTTACCCTTTGCTTTGGTCTTGTCCCTCCCCATTGATTTGGCCTTGTCCCTCCCCATTGGACAACTTGGGGGTTCTTGTTCTGCTTGAATATCATCGTCGTCATCATCAAGTGATATTCCAATATCGCTGCCTGTATACTCCTCTGTGCTATTTGATTTTTGTTTTTTGGGGGCTTGATGGCCATGCACTTTGCTAGAGCTATCGTGCTTTGGACAATCTTTCATAACCCTCCACACATGTTCATATGCGAAGGCATTAGAACTCTTATTAGAGGGATCATTGGTGTAATCAAGTTTGGCCTCATTAATATATTGGTCATCTGACCAACCTCTTTTGTGACGAGACTTTGCTTGCAAATATAACTCATTAAACCTGTTTACCTTCGTTTTAATGTGGTGCTAGTGATTTCTTAGATTGTGAGCAATTCTTGGAACTTTCGATCCCTCGTTATTGTAGTAGTCTGCAATCCTTCCCCAATATTCGGCGTTGTTCTGGTTGTTTCCAATTATTGGGTCTTCAGAAATGAAGATGTAACCCTTTGTTAATAAGACTTTGTCACTTGGGGGCCACTTGATACGATCACTCTTTTCTTGTTCATCAGCAGGTGCTGTTTCTTTTGTGTTAATTTTGGTTTTCCCTTTCTTCTTTCTGGAAACTTTGATTGGTGATGATTGAGATTCATCAACAGGTGTCGATTGTGGTTGTGATAGTGCTTGTTGCATTTGCATTTGGTATTACCATTGTAAAAACTATTGATATTGATGAAGTTGCGGCTGTGATGGTTGTTGGAATGGTGAGAATCCACCAGCTGGTTGTTGGAACTGTGTGAACCCAGCAGCCGGTTGTTGGAACTGTGTGAACCCACCAGCCGGTTGTTGGAACTGTGTGAACCCACCACCTGGTTGTTGAAATTGTTGAAATGGCGAGGGTGTAGGTTGTTGGTTTGGGCTTTCTTCGTTGTTGCTATCGTTTAGTAGTTGAGAGAACGAAAACGGGTTATTTGGATCCATGGAATTGAGAATTGTTTGAGATGGCTGGGTGTGAAAATGGTTTAGGTGTTTAGATGTATTTATAGTGGAAAAAAACTAGCCGTTAGGAAAAATACAAACAAACTAGCCGTTAGAAAAAATACAAAAAAACTAGCCGTTAAGAAAAATACAAAAAAAAACTAGCTGTTAGGTTTAAATTAAGTTTTAATTAAGGTTTAATTAGGTTTTAAATTAATTAATAAATAAGTAAATAATAAGATTTAAACTAAGTTTTAAAAGATAATTTCAAATAGGACAAAACAAATTTTTTATTTATTTATATTTAACTAACCTAACCGTTAGAAAGGGAAAAAATTTAAAATTATTTAATTAAATTAAAACTAACATTGTAAAAAAAAAAAGAAAAAATAACATGGTGGGGTCCACAAACTTCAAACAAATGAAGTTCATGGGTATGAATGATTGCTCATGGATGGCTGACAATCAATGCTGTCTTGTCCCACATGCATTGCCACATAAGCCATGGATGGTTGAAAAATCATGCGTTGGGGGCAGTCTTAGTATTTGAATAAATGACCGTGGAAGTTGGTGTTGCTAGATTACTAATTTAAATAGGTTTTTATCACTCAAGAACAAAATTCTAGAAATAGACTCAGATTTTCAGATTTCGTGTACTAGATTCAGGGACGTGAAAACGGTATCAAACGAACGAATTAGATCAAATCCTCTTATGAACACTTTCTTAGATATTTAATAAGAATTTTCACCAAGAAAAACCCAGGCCTTGCTTTGATAAAATTCGTTCAATTTAAAACAAAGGTCTGAAAGTTTCCAAATCTGATGTTCGTCACTTATGGGGGCTGAAAGTCGGCTATAAGTCACGAATTAGGGTTTGATTAAAAGAGAAACATTGTAGAGAAAATCAATATCTTTTACCCAGAAAAAGAAGCACCTTAAAACGAATTTTTATGAGCAAGTTATGGGCGTTTTACTAAGACCTACTGAATTTGTTACGAAAATTCAAGTTTAGTTTCCAAGAGTTTGCATCGTTTAATCCCATCAAGTGCCGTAAGAGGGTTTGATATATGATCACCAATCATGAAAACTATATCTTAATGATATATGTTCATTGATGGGGTTGTGTTTGTTGATGAACAAGGATGATACTTGCTATGAATTTCAACAAGATCGATCATCATCCCTTGTGTGTTTTTCATGAAGTTTATGATTAAAATCATTGTTTGATTGCATCATGCCCTTCATGATTTCGAAAATTTAGAAGAAAAACAAGAAGGAAAGAGAGTTACTTGTTGCTAGGAAGGCTTGGAAGATTGGTGTGTGCCAAAATCAATACAGAAAAAAAAAGCGGCAACAGGTCTCGAACTCAAGACCTGCGCCAGAGATGTGCAACGTCTTAACCGATAAGTCAAGGAAGCCAAGTTGTGATTTTAACCAAAATAATTTACTTTAACCAATTCGTTTCAGATCCCTCCAAGAACCCTTACGCTATGTCCCGAGTCTCATTTAAGGATGGAAAAATAGGGAAAAGAAAGGAAGGGGAAATAACTCTTTATTCCAGAGTTTTTTTAGGAGAAAAAAGAAAGGAAATGGGGGAGAGTGTGTTCACTAGGGCTGTTCATGAACCGAACCGAACCGAGCGGACCTTTGCTCGTGCTTGGTTTGTTTACAAACCGAACCAAGCCGATCGACTCGTTTAAAACCGACCAGAAAATCGAACGAGCATTATCCGAGCATTAAATTTTCCGAGTGAGCGGCAAGCGATTTGAACAACCATATTGTGTAGTGTTCCCTTAGACTTGTAGAGCCGTAAAAGGTGCTCGTCGCTGATCGTGAGCTGCAAAGGATAATCGGCTGACCAAGAGGGAGAGACGATTTGAGACTTGAATCGCGTAGCCGCAAAGGCTACTCATGCGGGCGACGTCCGATTAGGGTTAGAGATTTTAGACAGAGACGATTTGAGAAAAAGGCTCTAAGCGTGAACTAGTGTAATTACTAAAGAGTTTTTTTTTTCTTTTTAAGTTTTAAGTTGGGTTACTCTTGACTCACTATAAGAAGTTCTATAATGGATTGGTCCAAAAGAGTTATTTATAAATGTATAAAATATTAATTCATTATATATATATATATATATATATATATATATAAATTAAAAATTAATTCGAATCAAACCGAACGAGCAACGAGCGAGCGTACCTTTGCTCGTGCTCGGTTCGTTTACAAACCGAACCGAGCCGATTGGCTCGTTTACAAACCGAACCGAAATCGAACTAGCATATTTCCAAGCATTTTTCGAACGAGTTCAAGCGAGTTTCGAGCGTCGACCATTTTAGACAGCCCTAGTGTTCCCTAGTTTTTTTTAAGGAGGGAAATGAAGAGAAAACTATGCTTATTTTCATCCTTCCAAATTGAAAAGATTTGAAGAAAAAGGAAAAAAAGGGAAAAGAAAAGAAGGGGAAGGAATCCCTTATTTTCTTTTCTTCCCTTTAGTAATCTCGGGAACACAACGTTAATTCTTGATTATTTCCAGGGGCTTTTAGAACAAAGAATTAAAGACGATTAAAGAGGCTGATAATCACTGGAATCATCTGCATTTCACGAACAAATGAGCTCTTCCTTCCTTCCGGCCGATCGCGAACAGAGAGAGAGGAAGCAAAAGAGAATTTTTAAATTCGTCGATGTTTACGAGTTGTGAACGAGTTAGGTATATAAAGGGGTAAATTTGAACGCGTTTACATGGGTCAATTGACGGGATTTGCGAGATTACACCATTAATTCGACAGTTTTCACTCAATTATCGTGGCATACCAAATGGGTTTACAAATCCCATCAATTCGGCTCTAAATAATCAAATTGATGCTTGATACAGGCTCAATACACGATCGTGAACGTTTAGGATTCAAAAATGAATGTTTTTTATTTGCAGGTTAGAGTTCTAACCAGGGTTCAACAAAAGAGGGGGGGGGGGTGTTTAAAAACAATAGAGGGGGTTCAACTCTTTCCTTTTCTAATATAAATTAGATTATAAAAATTCTTTTTTTTTCTAAAAAACCATAAAAACTTAAAACTTATATATATATATATATATATATATAGGGGAACGTTCCATTAAGAATGGGTTTTACGCTAAGAAACGCTAAGAAGTGGGTCAAACGAACTCCGATTGAGCTTATTCCAGCGACGTTGGAACCGTCTCATCGAATCATAACCCAGAACCAAAAACCTAAACCCCCTCCACCCGCACCCCTAAAAACCTAAACCCCCTCCAACCCCACCCCGGAAAGCCTAAAACCACAACCTCACCCCCCAAAAACCTAAACCCACCCCCACCCACCCCCAAAAACTTAAACCCCCACCACCACCCCCCAAAAAACCAAAAACCCTAAAATCTAAACATTAAAACCTAAACCCTAAGGCTAAAATCCTAAAATTTAACGCTAAAATCTAATCCCTAAAAGCTAAACCCTAAAGGCTAAGATGGTAGAGTTCAACGATACGGTTCCAACGCCGCTGAAATGAGCTCAATCGGAGTTTGTTTGATATCGTTTCTTAGCGTTTTTGTCATTTCCTAGATTTTTTAGCGAAAAACTACTTCTTATTTGAACCTCATATATATATATATATAGGGGAAGGATCAAAAGAAAACCACAAAGTTAGGCGAAAACCAAGAAAACCAAGAAAACCACTAAAACAATGTGTAATACTATGGGTTACGTATACGCAACTTCAATTTTTTTGTTTTCTCTTTACGTATACGTAACAATATGGGTTACGTATACATAAGCCAACATTTAAATGATTTTTTGGTAAAAATGTGTAATATTACATTGATACTTTTATAAAAAAATAAAAATAAATGAAAATAAAAAATAAATATTTATATAGTATCGGTTAAAATTGATTTTTTTAGTTGTTTTCTCGGTTTTCGTCTAACTATGCGATTTTCTATTAAACCCACCCCTATATATATATATGGGAATGATCATGAGAAAACTAAATGTTAATGAGAAAACAAAAAAAACTACTAATTTAAGGGGAAAAAAATAAAAAAATCATAACTCAAAAAATAAATCAAAAATTAAAAAACTGTTTCAGAGACCTTGTTTCCCACGTCGTTCTCGTTCAAAAGAAAAACTCAAAAAGTAGAGGGTTTAGGTTTTGGGTTTAGTTTAGCTTTTAGGTTAGGTTTTTTTGAGGGGTGGGGGGTTTAGGGGTGAGGGGGTAGGTGGGGTTAGGTTTTTGGGTGGGGGTGGGGGTGGGGGTTAGGTTTTTGGGTGGGGGTGGGGGTTAGTCTTTTTGGCTTAGTTTTTAGGTTTAGTTTAGGTTTTTAGAGGGGTGGGGGTTTAGGTTTTTGGGGGGGGGTGGGTGGGGGGTTTAGGTTTTTAGGGGGTGGGTGAGGTTTTTGGGTGGGAGGTTTAGGTTTTTGGGGGTGAGTTGGGTTTTTGGGTGTACTACACATATGAAGTACGAGTTTTTTGGTTTTCTCATGAAAATAAGTTTTCTAGTGAACTCACCCCTACACACACACATATATATATATATGTAAGAAGTGACAAAAACACTAAGAAACAATATCAAACATACTCCGATTGAGCTCATTTCAGCGGTGTTGGAACCGTATCGTCGAACTCTACCATCTTAGCTTTTAGGGTTTAACTTTTAAGGTTTTGATTTTATGTTTGAATTTTAGGGTGTTAGCCTTATGGTTTAGCTTTTAAGGTTTAGCTTTTATGGTTTAGGTTTTTTTTTGGTGGGGGTAGGTTTAGGGTTTTTTTTGTTTTTGTTTTGAGGGGGGGGGGGGGGTTTAGGTTTTTGGGGGTACGGGTGAAGGGGGTTTATGTTTTTGGGTCTGGGTTAGGGTTCGATAAGACGGTTCCAACGCCGTTGGAATGGACTCAATCGGAGTTCGTTTGACCCATTTTTTTGCGTTTTTTTAGTGAAAAACCACTTTTTATTGGAAACTATATATATATATATATATATATATATATAGGGGGTGGTTCCCCTAAGAAATGTACTTTGGCTAAGAAGCAATCTCAATCATTGAATTGGATGATCAAGGGTGATTTAAGTGAAGGAAAAAAAGTGATGGAGGGGCATTTATGGGAAAACCACAATTGTTGATTTTTTTAAATTCCTCCACTTTTTTTAATCGTATATAACTTTTTCATACGACCTTATTTTTAAAAAAAAATTCACACCATAAAATCGAGCATATTTTTACTTTTAATTCGAGTATAGTATTGCTATATTTTTTGTAAAAATAATCAGCTTGATAATGTGGGCTGTATTCGAAAAAGAGATGAGAGAGAGGCAGAAAGGGAAGTCGGCCAAAACTAGACGTTTAAGATCAACGGTGTTAGGCGTCGGAGAACATAAGTCGTTATAGGGGGTAGACGCGGCGGTGGTCTAATTTGGAAGTGACGGTGGCCGGATTTGGGTTCATTTGCAGGTTAGATGAATGGGTAGAATGATAACAATTATATCTATTTATATCTGGACATTTGTTCAAGTTTTTTATTCTTTGGTCAGGACGTAGTTGATTGGTTAATGCATTTTCTTTACATCCTTTTCTTCGATCTGTGTGTTTTTTTTTATCAAAGTCTGCAAGATAAGTTTTACAAACAAGTTTTAATTCCAAACATCAGAAAATCGACAAAAATAAAAATTGTGGATAAACTAGTACTCAAACATATCAAAACAACACAAAAACACAAGCACAAAACGAACCCAGCACGTCAATCAACATAAACGAAATTTCTCATTTAATTTATAGTTAATATATATGGAGGTTGTTAACTTCTAAGTATCGTTGTTAATCAATCTCTAGAAATTAATTAAGAAGCTGTTGGACGTTCACTTGGTTAATTAATCTTACTACGTACGTGGCCTCCAATCATCCATTACTATTAATATTATAATTGTCCTTTTTCATGATTGCTGGAAGTCAATAGTCACACCTGCTTATCCTCACATCTAGATAACAAAATTAGGGGAAATGCACTGTCATTAATCTGTATCATTCTCTAAAACCTTTAGAATTTTGGTAGACCAAATTACCCTTTTTCTTCTATTTCTCTTAACTGTCACATGTCACTACCTAATTACTTTCTAGCTTTCTTAGACAAATTAGACTTCTTATTTAAACCTTCCCATATATATATATATATATATATATATATATATATATATATATATATACTATATAATAAATAAAAGTTTTAGTATGCCACGTGTCACCACCATATTCAATCTCATCATTTTTTTTCGCCTCTCTCTTATTAAATGCACTCATATCTTTTAAGAAATTACTAATTATACTAATAAAAATATTTATTTTAAAGAGTAAACTGTCATTTTTGTCCTTATGGTTTGGTCAAAATTACCACTTTAGTCCAATAGTTTGTTTTCTTGTATTTTGGTTCTTGCGGTTTTAAATTCTTGCCATTTTCATCCAGTCAGCAAACATCATCCATTTTTCACAATTAAATGAGGGGTATTTCAGTCTTTCTACATATTTGTTTTATTTCTTTATATTTTTTACTCACTTTTTAATCATCCCCAATTTAACCTCTAATTTTCCCGACCAATTTCCCGCGACAACACTGGGACTAAAACCTTAGTTTACTCTTTTATTTCTAAAAGACTAGTTTAACCATTTTAGTCCATAAAAGCTTTTTTTTTGTTTTTTTATAATTCTTTAAAATCGTTTTTTAACTTTTTTAAAATCATTTTTTTAACTTTTTTAAAATCATTTTTTTTAACTTTTTTAAAATCATTTTTTTAGTTTTTTTTTTCCATAAAAACGTCTTTTTCGGTCATATCTGAAACAAATCTGCGATGGACACAACAAAGGTTAGAACCTATTTTGTGGGGGTGGAAACGGTGGTGAAAGTGAGGTAGAAACAAGCGATGGTGGTGTTCCAGTGGTGGTCGCCGAAAATTGGTCGAGAAAAGAGGAAGAAGGCCAGCAAGGGTACAATTAAATTAGAGGTTAAATTGTGAATGATTAAAAATGAGAGTAAAAAAGATGAAAAAATAAAACAAATATGTAAAATGACTGAAATACCCCTCATTTAACTGAGAAAATAGATGGTGTTAGCTAACTGGATGAAAATGACAATATTTTAAAACCATGAGGACCCAGATACAAGAAAACAAACCATTGTACTAAAGTGGCAATTTTGACCAAATCACAGGGATGAAAATGACAGTTTATTCTATTTAAAATTATTCTTTATTATAAAAAACTTTGAAACCTAATTATGTAATTTTTATTTTTAATCCAATACTAAATGAAAGTCAAATTACATTAAATAGTAATTGACGTATTTTCGAAACCCAATTATATATTATTTTTTACATATTTTGAATTTTGTTTTCTATTCTTAATATATGTATATTAATACATTTTTATAACTGTAAAATACATAAATAAAATTTAAAAAATTTATGTATTGATATTTTTCACCTCGTGTGTATTACACGGGGTCTAAGCTAGTGTGTGTGTGTGTATATATATATAGGGAGATGATCAAAAGAAAACCACAAAGTTAGACGAAAACCAAGAAAACCACTCTTAACCAATCAAAAAATTTTCTTTTAAATTTTTATTTTTTATTTAGAAGGTTAATTTGGTAATTTAACACCCTTTAATTACGGTAATTATCTATTTTTGAATTCCTTTATACACTCTTTAAATAATTGATTATTGGATTTTAATAATCCCACCTTTTACAAATTGACCAATAATAATCCCAACTGAATCGGTCCCTACTTTCAAACTATTTTTTTACATCGAACCCCCGTTAAAAAACTTAACGCCGTTAGAGTTTAAATGACGTGGACGTCTGCAAACCGTCAGAAAGTCGAGGCAAGGTAGCAGTGGTCTCGTGTTAGCATTTGAAATTGACTTTGGTGGTGTTTAACTGGTCTCGTTAAACACCACCGTTGTCTCTGTTTGGACTTTCCGGACAAACGAGACCAGTTAAACACCACCAGAGCCAATTTCAAAAGCCAACACGAGACCACTGCTACCTTGGCTCGACTTTCTGGCGGTTTGCAGATGTCCACGTCATATACACTCTAACGGCGTTAAGTTTTTTTAACGGGGGTTTCAATGTAAAAAAATAGTTTGAAAGTAGGGACCGGTGGTAAGAATATTCTCAGTTGAGATAATTATTGGCTAATTGATAAAAAGTGGGATTATTAAAATCCAATAATCCTTAAATAATTGATTTGGTTGACTAATTGATTATATATTTCTCTTTCTAAATTACTTCCATACTCAATTAATTCATCAGAAAAAAATATCGATTCTTCATCTCAATTCTTTATGTTTAATGTTTCAACACTTCAATCATGTTTGGTTCAACAGGCGTCCCCACGATGGAAACTAGAATAAAGCTCTGTTTAATTTGCATTGTGTTAATTTGGCACATGGCAGGTTCTAACTTCTTTTGGTGTTCAAAATATTTTTTTTTTGTTTGATTGTTTTATAATTGTTTATGTCAGTTATTTCGTGGATCTGTAAAAGAAAGTCAATTTTATTGTACAACCCTCTGTTTGACCATTGCTTATAACTAATATTTCATCTTTTGCAAAATAAATAAGAGCTCGTTATATGGATGACAGAGTACGACGGAGCAACGATGGTTGTTTGGTTCAACAAGTGAGGATGAAGGCGAAGGAGGATGGTGGCTCGGTCATGGTGAAGATGACGACGGAGGAGGATGGTGGCTCGGTCAAGTGAAGGTGAAGGAATCGATTAAAATTTATGAACAAGGGTGAAAATGATGGTGAATTCAATGGATTACATACATAAAGCTTCTGTTGTGAATTTTGATTGTGGTGGTTAAGACGGTGTTCATCATGATGATCTTCATTTATTTTTCATTAGAGCTACGTATATGTAACTCCTTAGAGCTACGTATACATAACTCGTTAGAGCTACGTTCGTATACGTAACTCGTTAGAGCTACGTTCGTATACGTAACTCGTTAGAGCTACGTTCGTATACGTAACTCGTTAGAGCTACGTGTATGTAACTCAATTTTTTTTTATATATTTACCAATGTTTACATGTTAGCTACGTATACGTAACTCGTAACATCAACATCATCTTCACTCGTAACATCCACATCATCTCCACACGTAACATGTTTACGTATATGTAAACATATATGTAAGTTTACATATACGTAAGCATATATATGTAAGTTTGAACAATTATATGTAAGCATATATGTAATTTGTTTACATATACGTACACATATATTTAGCTACTATGATTACATATACGTAACTTATGTGAACTAGTTATTTCTACCAAAATTTTTGTTCTAGTGGGTTATTTTGTGATCGTTACATTAGAACTATACATAAATATGTTTTTACTGATTTATTTGATCATAACTAATGAGAGGGGAGAGATAAAAATGAATTTAGGAAATTTAGTTAATTAATTAAATATGACAGTTTCTAAATTAATATCTTTTTCTGTTTCCATATTACCCTTCAAAGCCTTGTAAAATTCTCAAATTATTAGTTTAATTACAATCATGTCACTAATCAATCTTAACCATAGATCAAATAAATCAAGGGCTATAAAGTGGTTTTCGTCTAAAAGAGAGTTTTCTCTGGAACCCTCCCCTGTATATATCCTATATATATATATATCCTATATATATATATATATATATATATATATATATATTGTGACATAAAGATTAATAAAGATAGAGTGAACAAATAGAATCATTGAAACGACTGTTTTTAAAGAAAGTAATGTTAGAAATAGAAAGATTAACAAATAGAGTTATGGATACTGTAGTGTCAAATACATAAGATAGATATTATGCTGTTAGTTATGTGATAGACATAGTAGATGTAATGTTATGTTAATATCTATGTGATTTAAAAAAATAAAAATTTATAAATATGTTTATTAAATCTAGTAAAAACACTTGATTAATATCGTATAAAGTTTCCTTAATACAATATGTCCAATAATTTATTACATTTTTTTCGAATGCCAATAATAATTTATAACACAAATTGACGAAACATGTCTACATCGTTTTAAATAAAGTTTTAAAAAGACAATATTATTGTTTTCTGGCAGAATATACAGAGACATGCCATAAACATGGTCAACAAAATACGTGTCTACTTTACATTTGCGATTTGCGACTTTTGAGACATATGCTCTATCTTTTTCATCTATGTGAGAGAACTTTTTTCTCTCGAGACATATGCTCCATCTTTTTCCTAAAATCTTGGTCAAAGACAATCCAAAAAATAATACAATGATAAAGTTATTTGAAGTATTGTAATAATACGTTTCTTTAAGTTGAAAGATTCGAGTCTCGTCTTTAATGTACTGGTGTAAATTATTATGAACGAGCCTTAAATATAGGTATTGTTATTAAAAAAAAGATGATAATTCTTATAATAGTATATAAAAATTATAGGGGGATACGTGTCACTTTCTGATACATCACCAACATGTTTTTCTGTCTCTCTATCTCCTATTAAATAATATATTTTTAATATTTAATATAAATCTAATTATGAAAACTTATTATTTATTTATGGATAGTTATTATATCATTACCCAAATGAATTTAATATGAATTAACATTTATCAATTGTATAAAAAAAACAATGCGCTTTTGAAAAAAAAATGTTTAATGTCCCGTCAAAATACATTTTTTAAAGACGTATTTTGATGATTGTATGTGTTAACATAATACATTATATTTTATTAACTCGTACAATACACGAGTTTATTCAACTCGTGTAATACACAGACTTTTAAAGAGTCAAAAATTTTATTACTAAATATATAACATTAAATTTATGTAACACGTATAATATACGAGATTTTAAAATAGTTCTAACTAAATTTAATATAAGTAAATTAAAAGTAATAGATGGGTTGGACCATAAATTTGGACACCAAGGGAAAAGCCTCAAAAGAGAACAATGAACAATGTAGGGGCTGCCCTCCGTCTTTCACTCTCCACAAAGAAACCCACGTGACACAAAAACTGGTCGCTATTGCTACGAATCTTTGGCTAATATTATAGAAATAATATTCTATTTTAGACAATTACAACTCAAGATAATGCACTAACTTTTTTAATAGCAAAGATTCAGACATCCAAGATTACCCTATCAAACATATCACACTTTCGCCCTACGAACATAAGCGTTGTGACCCAGCATCACACTACCGAGAAGAAAACCCACAACCGAGAAAAACTCATGGCTCAACCTGGAACATTTTGTCCCAAACGATACTCGAATCCATGACCTTCAGTTTGAAAATTCATGGGGTTACCACTCAACTAGAAGACTTAGTGATAGATAATGCACAATTTGTCGTTCATTTAAGATAATATATACTTGTTTATATTAAGTAACATACATTGATCTTTCAATGACTAAATCTAAACTAAAAATTTTGCCATGCGTTCCGCGGCATGAAGTGGACGTTAAACGGTTGAGAAGATGACATTAACGTGGCTAAGCATAAAAAGAAACGTGGTTAAATAAATTTTGCACCATCTTAAACGGTTGAGGCGGTGACATTAAAGTGGCTAAGCACAAAAAGAATCATAGTTAAATACATATAAGAAATGTATAAAGTTACAAAGAGTCTATTGTGGAGATCGAAACATAGATAAAAGACAATTAGATAACGGTACCGATGTTTTTTTCGGTCGGTGTCATTCTTCATGGTACCAGAATGTCACCGTCAGTCAATATAACCCACGATACATAAAAACTAGGTTAAAATCTCGTGTGTTATACGGGTTGAATAAATATAATTATAATATTATATATTAAGTAATAAAAAATTATTTTTTTAAAACTCGTGTTTTATACGGGTTAAATAAATCCGTGAAATCTATACTACTTAATAAACAAGTAAAAGTATTGGACACATGTCATCTTCTGGTATTCTTAACATAATTTTCTCGACTCTCTCTTCTATTAAATACTTCATTAAATGAATATATTTTTAAATATTTAACATTAATCTAATTATGGACACTTTTTATTTAATTATGGTTGTTATTATATCATTAGACAAATTATTTAATATGAATTACTATTTATCAATTAAATTAATACCAAGTTAAAAAAAATATTTTAAAAATTAACTTAATATAATTTATAATTGTCACATTAAAGTAGACATATTTTGACGAGTGTATATGTTAAAAGATTACATTATATTTTATTCAACCCGTGTAAAACACGGGTTTTTAAAAACGTATTTTTTTATTACTAATTATATAACATTATATTTATTTAACACGTGTAATACACGGGATTTTAACCTAGTATATATATACACTAGTTTAGAACTTGTGTACTACATACAGGTTAAAAAATATCGATACATAAAATTCTTAAATCTTTATGTATATATATATATATATATATATATATATATATATGTTGCAGGTGTAAAAAGGTATTACATATACTAAGGATAGAAAACAAAATTCAAAATATGTAAAAGTTAAATATATAATTGGGTTTTGAAAATACATTAATTACTATACGATGTAATTTGACTTCCATTTACTATTTGATTGAAAATAAAAATATATAATTAGATTTTAAAGTTTCTTATAATAAAGAATAATTTAAATATATGTGTTTTATTAGTGTAATTAGTTTTTTTAAATATAATATTATTAAAAGATATATGTGCATTTAATAAGAGAGATAGGTGGGAAAAAAAAATGATAAGAATGAATATGGAGGCGACGTGTGACATGTAAAAATCTTTATTTATTATATAGTATTGATTGATTTATAAAGTAAAACTTCATTTTATAAAACTTAAAAATTTATAATTAATTTATTTGATATAAACAATATATATATATATAACGATATATTTAAAAAGAAAATAAAATAAAAGTTTAAATTCTCAAAACTCCGAGTCTTTACACGTTTAAAAATTGATATGACACGATGTAAAGTACTAGTATGTTAGCACGAGGTTGAAATAATATAATGATTACAAATGAAATATAATACGAGCAAAAGTAATGGATGTTACATTAGGGGATCCTCTCCCTCTCTCTCTCTATATATATATATATGGTTGAGTTCATTAAAGAACTCACTTTAATGAGATAATTAGAAAACTACCCATTAAAAGAAAAAAATCATAACTCAATATATAAATCAAAAACTAAAAAAGTACTTCGGAGATCATGTTTCCCACGTCGTCCTCGTTAAAAAAAAATTAAATAAAATTAAAAAGCGTAATACTGCATATGCCCCAAAAACCTAACCCACCCCCAAAAACCTAAACCCCGTACCCCACCCACCCCCCAAAAACCTAAACTCCCCACCCCACCCACCCACCCCCATCCAAAAACCTAACCTAAACCCAAAAAACTAAACCCTAACGCTAAACCGACTATTTTTTCGAGTTTTGTTTTTTGAACGAGGACGATGTGAGAAATAAGGTTTCTGAACCACTTTTTAGTTTTTGATTTATATTTTGAGTTATGATTTTTTTATTATTTGTTTTGTCTTTAAAGAGGAGTTCTCTCCTTAAATGTTTATTTTTTTATGAACTTCACCATATATATATATATATATATATATATATATATATATATATATATATATATTCATATAGGGGAAGGTTCAATTCAAAACACCAAATATTACGAGAACATGGAGAACAATATGACTCCTCCATTTTTTCAATCTTAAAAAGTTTTGAAACATAAGAAAATAATACAAATGCAATGTTTATTAATCTCTTACGAAATTTATAAAAAAAATATGAACAAATTTGTTTATTTAAACAACCTACACATGTGTAGGATGTGTAAGTTATTTTATCTACACATAATCTACAAATATGTAGGTAAACATTTAAATGTATAAAAATAAATTTAAAAATTTGTTTAATTGGTTTTATGTATATAAACATGCATATTTACATGTATGAAGTACAAAATTTTAAACTTATAATTCATGGATCAAGAAATTAAATGATTTAACTTTGTTCTTTTTGTTCTCGCAGTAATTTAGTGTTTTGTAATAAATCTCTCCCTATACACACACATATATATATATATACACACATATATAGGGTTAGGATCATTTGAGAACTCTAAATATCTTGAGAACTCTGAAAACTCCTATCAATGGTTTATATTTTTTGAATTTTGTATTTTTTATATATTATCATGTGCATTTATGTATATAAAAAACAACCAAACTAATTTTTACACTTGTTTTTACATTTTTAAATTTTTACCTATACATGTGTAGGTAGTAAAACCTACAAATAACTTCACATGTGTAGGTAAAAATTTAAAAATGTAAAAACATATGTAAAAATTAGTTTGATTGTTTTTATGTACATAAACATACACGACAATATATAAAAAATATAAACCATTAATAGGATTTTTAGAGTTCTCAAATAATTCATTCCCTATATATATACATTTATATATATATACACGACATTTGATCATTTTCATATATATATATATATATATATATATATATATATATTAGGTTTATCAACCCGCGCGTTGCGACGGAAGGGTTGAATTTGTAATGAGTCGTTTCAACGACTCATCCAATGTTATTGACTCAATGAAAAAATTAACGTTCAAACATTATAAAAAGAAAAACCGAAAGTAAAAAACATAAGTTATCAGTTAAATAATAAAAAACAATAGAAAAAAATCAAACGAAAGTGATGATTTAAAAAATAAAAAATATAGCCCGGTTCCCTCAGGTTAGAACTGTGCACGATTAACCACCTCAACCCACCATCCTTTTGGTTTTATTTCAGTTTCAATTTCCATATATGTAAGAACATTTCAGCTAGAAAAAATTAATTAGTGGTGTGTTAAATGGCACAACACGCTTGGTGTATTCACCACCAGCATGTCAATCTTACAAAACAAATGCTCCACCAATGACATTTAAATATGTAGTAGTTTCTTGTTTCGTCTACAGGAGTTTGTTCGTGATCGATTCGGCGCGTTTGCGTGGATAAAACTAACACCGAAAAGCAGACTCACTATAGCGTACGAAACAAAAAAAAACATGAATTTGAATACAACTCCGTTTTTGATAAATATATATATATATATATACCAGAACGTTGACAAAATAATAATAAAAAAAACCGCGCATTCCGTTTTTAAAAATACTTTACGAACAAAAGTTTATAACATAAAAACAAAATTAATTGAAAACTGAACGGGTTGAAAGCGTGTATTATATGTAATATGAGGGGCTAAAATGATTGCCCCTCGCTACGCGGCAGGGGCATGGTCGTAATCGGTTTGGCTTGATTGTGGGGCAAAACCTTATGTACGCTTGTTATAGCGTACGATATAAAAAAAATACTTGAATTTAAATACAACTCCGTTTTAAATTTTTTTTATACCACAACGTTGATAAAAAACTAATGAAAGCCGGGCGATCCGTTTTTAAACAATATTACGAGCGAAAGTTATTATAAAAAAAACAAATTTATTAGAAAACTAAATGGAATAAAAATGTATATTATATGAAGTTGAGAGGTTAAAACGAAAAATAAAATAAAATAAAATTAAATTAAATAAGCTACGTGCCACCACCCCATAGGGGTGGTACTGTTCACCCACATTGGTTTTCAAATTAGGTTACTAATGGATATTAAAAAAATATTTAATGATCACACCATCTTAGTTTTTTGAGTATTTTCTTTGCTAAATGATAGATGGTGTGATAATTAAAAGAAAATGACATGGCGCCATGTGTCATTCACTTTTTCATCATTTAAGGCTTTCATCACTTGAGTATGCCCCTTAGTATAAAGGTAAATAAAATCTTATTTCTTTTTTTTTCAAGAACCATATCCCGACCATCACTAAAAATAATAATATATTTATTATACAAAATGAATGGTAAATAAAAGACGTTACTATACCCATCGTGTTATTTTATGTTTTTTTAATTGTAAGTTAATTATTTTGCCTTCCAAAAAAAAAAGTAAGTTAATTATTTTATTTTTTATTATAGATATAGATATCTATTTGCATTTGATATAGAAAATATATTAATAGATGCATTAATTAACACAATATGAACACAAAGATTCTAGTCAAATGAAGTTTGTAACTGAAATTCTTAAAGTTTGTTTCCAGTAAAGATGATACAATTCATTGAATAATAACTAGTAATATTTTAAATTTTACCCGCCTACACATTTGATTAGTTAAAAATTAATATAAGAAAGTTTATTTTAGTAACGGTTCCCTAAGATCATTCTTAGTCTGTTCTTTATATTCTGTATCTTTATCCTTATAATTATACTAAAAAACATTACTTTTTCTACATTTTATCTCTACTTTTCTCTCTCTTTATCCTTATAATTATACTAAAAATCACTACTTTTATCCTTATATTTACAAAAATCTTATATTTTTTCTCTCTCCTTCACTCACAACCACTTTAAACCACTTCTTAAAATATACAAAACTCACTCACATAATTATACCAAACGGGTTGTAAATGCTCTAAGACAAGGAAAATAGCATCTATCATCTCCCTTTTGTATTCCTATATAAAGGGTCTATAGATGACCAAATGCATCCATATACATACATGATACAATATTCATTATAATAAACCATATCAAATAGCTTTGAAAGAAAATGAAGCAAAAAACTGTTGTTGTGATTGTTGGGGCAGGACCTGCCGGCATTGCAACGTCAGCATGTCTAAATCTTCTTTCGATCCCAAATGTTGTTATTGAAAGGGAAGATTGTTATGCATCTTTATGGCAAAAAAAGGCTTATGATCGTTTAAAGCTTCACTTAGCCAAAAACTTTTGTCAACTCCCTCATATGGCATTTCCTTTGTCTAAACCCACATTTGTACCCAAAAACATGTTTGTTCAATACTTACAAAAATATGTTTATCATTTTAATGTAGGCCCTTTGTACCAACGTAATGTTGAGAGTGCATGGTATGATAGGACTGCACAAAAATGGGTTGTTACTGTCAAGAATATGGTTTTGGGTTTGGTAGAGGAGTATGTATGTGAGTTTCTTGTGGTGGCAACCGGTGAAAATAGCCAAGGCTTTATTCCTAATGTTTATGGTTTAGATAGCTTCAAAGGGTTGGTCATCCACTCTAGTGAGTATGAAAACGGAAAGAAGTTTGGAAACAAAGATGTGCTTGTTGTTGGTGCTGGAAATTCTGGCATGGAAATTGCATACGATTTTTGCAATTGGGGTGCTCAAACATCAATTGTTATTCGTAGCCCGGTAACGTGATGTTAAATTTGAACATGTGTTGTATTAAAATTAGAAATATGTATTTGGCATAATCTAACATTAAATTAGTTATTCTGTCAAAGGTACATGTGCTTACCAAGGAGTTAGTGCAACTCGGAATGTATTTATTAAAATATATTCCATGCAGTAAAGTGGATAAGATGGTTTTAACATTGAGTAAGTTGTTGTATGGAGATCTTAGTGGATATGGAATACAAAGGCCATTTAAAGGACCATTTTGTCTTAAAAAAGAAACTGGACGGTCACCTGTAATTGACGTTGGGACAATTTCAAAGATCAAAACAGGTGACATCCAGGTAAATCTCGCTGTCATATTTTGATATCAAATAACAAATAAACAATAATTAAATTATTGCATTATCGTGTTTGTGTCATAAGGTTATGACGAATATTAAAGAAATAAAAGGTGACCAAGTCAAGTTTACAAATGGTCGAGAGAGACAGTTTGATGCCATTGTCTTTGCTACTGGTTTTAGAAGCACCGTACGAAAATGGCTTAAGGTAACTGAAGTTACTACATTATGTTTCCTAGCTTGGCCTCTTTTTTTCAATCTTAACAATTATTTTGTTTAATTTAGGATGATGGAGGGCTTTTTAACGAGGTGGGAATGCCAAAACACAAAAGCCCAGATCATTGGAAAGGAGAAAATGGTCTTTACTGTGTTGGATTTGCGAGTGCCGGGTTATTCGGTATCTCAAATGATGCCCAGAATATTGCTAACGATATCTCCGAAATTGTGCATGGGAACTAATAAACTTGTATCAAGAAACCATGTACAATGTACCAGTTTAATGAATGCATTTATATCATTAGATGCTTTTTATACAATAAATTTATTTCCATAGTAGGTTAGATTCCCGTGTACTACACGAGTTGAACGATAAAAATAACAATAAGTAACGACTTTAAATAATAAATCAATAATATTGAAAATAAAAAAAATTTATAATTGATAAATTTCCATAATTTGAAAGTTAAGGATTCAAAATGATGTTTCCATAATATTGAAAATTTTAGAAACGGTGTATAGTTATATTTTAAAAAAAATTTATAAAAAAAATGAAAGAAATGTTTGATTTATAAAATTGTTTTATGAACAAACATATTATTTTCTAAATAAAAAACGTTTTATAGAAAATGAATTATATAAATCATTATTATTTAATAAGAGAGAGACGAGAAAAAAATATAAAAAATTAATTAAAGAAACATTGTATAATTAAGAGGAGAGAAATACGGGAAAAAAGGATGAGAATGCACAGGAGAGTGAAAAGTGTCACATCAAAACGTTTATTTATTATATAGATATAGATATTAAACAAACACCGCTTGTCACTATAGAACTCATTCCCCGTTTAAAACCATATGCTTCCGGCCTTACGCAGTTAATCGTTTACAAATCACGATCTCGTAAACCGGCTAAATTGAAAGAGAGCTTTATTTTTATTATATAGTAATAATAGAGAGAGGCGGGAAAAAAATGATGAGAATGAATATGGAGGCAACACATGACATAAAAAAACCTTTATTTATCATATAGTATAGATATTTAAAAGTTCATAACACATGTGTAGGTTATGTGTTTACACATGTGTAGGCATGTACATAAATAAAATTTGTTCATATTTTTTGTTTGAATTTCATGAAAATTATTCGTTTTGTTACGTGTGTTCTCGCAATATTTAGTGTTTTGAATTGAACCCTCCATTTGAGTCATATTCTACAAATATCAATACGTAATTATGTCGTGTTTATTTTTATCTACGTTTTAATATAAATTTGTAAAATTTGAGTCATATCATATAATTATATAAATATTTTTTTAAACCAAAAACGACTTAATTTTTTATAAAATTTATACCGAAAGCAAGTGTATATTTGAATAAATACATATATAAAATAATATTTTAAACTAAAAAAAATAAAATAATAACTTTAGGGCGAACAATAGAGCACTAAATTCAGGGGCTTAGAGCATCCACAACAAGTTTGGTATATCCACCCCTATCTATGTATTTTAAGGAAATTTAAGAAAAAAAACATCGAAAGTAATCCTCCCTGAAAACACTATTTATCTTTAAAATTTAACAACAAAATTTGTGGCAGACTACATAGAGTAGTAAATATACCATTATCAATTCATCTCATATACGTATATTTTTTTAATACTTTTGTAAGTGGAAGAGAGAGAAAAAATGGTAAAACTTCAAATTTCAAATGTAATCCATATCCCATACCCGTCCCAAGCCCGTGAAAAATTTCAAATATAATCCCAAACCCGGTCCCATACTCGTCCCAAATACTTCAGGTTTTGGGTTTTCCCACCGGGTTCGGGTTTCATTGCCATCCCTAATGGTGAAGGATATGGTTCTCCTTGTGTTGCTACAACGAATATGCTAGGGGTACTCGCTGCTTCAACAAATACAAGTCAAAGTGAGAGTCTTGGCGTTCTCTCTTGAATCAGCTGCTTCAGGTACCTACTAAGAACAAAGCACCGTTAGTCTCACCGCAGCAGGGATCCTCCTGCGATTAGCCTCCGGCGTGATAATAAGATAGCGGTTCTTTGAAGGTGATAAAGGATTCTGGAACAAGAGTTGTGAGAGATGAAGTAAAAGTATGAGAGTGAGAAGTGAGATCGGACTTGGGACTTAGAGAGTCCAAGTCCTTCTCTTATACCTGAACCTGTTTCTAGCTTCATGCCATATGCGGGGGTATCCCCTTCTCTTTCCTGTCCCTACAGTAAGCCCCTTTCCTTTTTGGTGTAAAGGGTCAAAGTCCCATATAGGGACAAAGTTCCCTTTCTTTAAGGCCATTAAGACACGTTGTCTTATAGCCTTGACTTCATGGAGATTCCAAACGGGTCGCTATCACCTATGCAACGTCACCTCGTTGTTTGGGAGACATGACTTTATAGTTCTGCATAGTACGTGTGCTTTGTAGACGAAGTCGAGCTTCTTGATCGTACCCACGTCATCAGCCCCCTAGTCAGGAGTGCTTATTGTGTAGTAATGAGGGATTCTGACTAAACCCTATTAAAAGTTAGTTTCTTTGCTCTATCTCGTTCTTTTTTAGATGATCCGATTTTGTTTTAATTCCTGGTTTGATAACTCAATGTGCGCTTCTCGTGGTGATGGGACTTCCTGACGACTTGCGTCATTTATCATTCATCTTTCTCTCTCTTGATTTCAATTTGAATTTTGAAAAAGAATTCCTTTTATATTCAACCGACCCTTCATTTTGAACTTTTTTAATTTCACGAACGGTTTCTTCCCCCAAGGGTTCTCTTCTTCCTTTTTCTTGCTTCCCTTCTGCCGATCGGTGCTTTTGGAGGTTAGTTTTCATTCCTCTTTGTCTTTCTATTCCGTAACAATGTATAAGAAAGATTTGAGCATCCAAACTTCTAAAATGACCCAAGCTGCGGTAGATGAGTTCTGCAATCAATGGGATTTGGATGCGAAGTTTCGTCCAACTGCTCCGATCATGGGGAAACCGTCGATCGGTGTCCGGAGGCATTGCTTGCCATGTACAGTCGCCATTTTGAATTTTCGAACCTCCGATACCCATTTTCCCTCTTTTTCTTGCGTTTTCTTGAGTATTATCGTCTTAACTTTGGTCAATTGTCGCCTGTCGGAGTTAGTAAATTCATCCACTTTGAAGTTGTGTGTAGATCTCTTGGCCATGAACCGGACCTTACTATGTGTCGCCGTTTTTTTTGTCTCATGAAAAATGGTGACTGGTACACCGTAGAGAAAACCAAGTGCGACGAGGGACTCGTTTCTGTGACTATTTGTTGCCTTCGTTCCTGGAAGGATCACTTCTTCTGGGTTTCGAATGAAATTCTACCTTTTACTATAAACCCTAGGAAGCCATCTGACCCCCTTAACCCTGCTGAACATGATGTTTCATCCTTAGACTTTGTTGTTTACAATAAGCTTAAGTCTTTTGCTTCTCTGCTTCGTATTTATCTGGAGTAATTGCTTGTGAAGCTTGGGTTGAGTGTGCTATGGGATCTGGCCTTTGTTCCTCTATTAACTTTAGATGGGAAGGGTATGGATTTTACTTTGCTTTTCCTCATATGTTTATTTGCTTCCTTTTGCTTATTTTGTATTCTTTCTTTGTAGATATGAGTGCCTTGGACTTTCTTCAGTTGGAAGATGCTTCGGATGTGGATGAGGATAGGAGGGAGTTGGAGAAAGGTGAGACTAACGCGTTGGTGTTGAATAAGTCTGTCCGTTACGAGGGTGGTGCTTATGCTGGTGTTTCGAAGGTTGCTAGCATGAAGCAAGTCAAGGGTAAGGGCAAGAAGCTTGCGTCTGCCCCTAAAGTCAAGAAAGGCAAAGCTCCTCTTCGTTCTACGAAGAGGCTTGCTACATCAAGTGCTCGTGCGTCTATAGGGGTGTAAACGAGCCGAGCCGCTCGCCAGCTACTCGAGATCGGCTCGCTAAAAACTCGAAACGAGTCGAGCTTAAATGAGCTCGAGCCCGAGCCTTAACGAGACTTTTATTTATATAATGTTTTTAACATATTTAATATATATTTATAAAATAATAATAATAATTAGTATATATAAAATTAAGATAAATATAATTAAATAATATGTATTATGTTATATATAAAAACTATAATAAAATTTATAAAAAAATAATTATAAATATATATAAATTAATTAATATATAATAAACGATCCGAGATTGAGTTTCAAAATTAGAGCTCGAACCGAGCTCAAAGTAAGTTAAACGAGCCGAGCTCGAGCCTAGTCAAGCTCGGGCTCGACTCGGCTCGTTTACACCCATATGCGTCTGCTACTCCATCTCCTGGACCCATTTGAAAAATCAGTACAAGATTGGTATGATCATACCCGCACTGCTAACCTTGAGTTAACAAACTTGTCAAAAAATCAAAAACCAAAACTTTCAGATTTACATAACGATATTTTGTGTGCGTACGATAAAATTAATTTGTTTGCAAAAGTTTCAATCAAAAAGTTTCTTGATGTTTCTGACAATGATGATGTTTTTTTGGCTGGTTGTACTGGGTCCGTTCCTTCCACAGTGAAGTTGGGTCCCTTGGATAGTGAAAGTGATAGCGGGGATTCAGATGGGACTCGTGGTCGGAAGCCTAAGCTTGTGCCGTAGGAGGCTGGTGATGTTTATGTTCCTGACCGGTCTATAAAAAATGGTGACTCTGTGAAGAGTCATTTTGTTTGTCAGGAAATGGTTTACCATTTTGCAACCCCTTCTGATTGTGATGCTCTGCATAGTGATAGTGACCAGACACTTATTGGAAGCATCCTTGTCAATGCTACTAGACTTCTTACTTCTATTCCTAAAGGTGTTGACCGACTTTGTGCGTATGCCAAGAAAGCTGAGCACGCGAACCAAAAGGATTTCGCCTTGAAGGATCAACTTGCTAATGCTCAGAGTCAAGTTTCTGCTTTATCTATTCGCGAGAAGAAACTTGTGCAGGATCTTGATACTGCTCGTAAAACAGTATGATGTTGACAGCGAGAAGCTTGTTTCATTGAGGAAGAGTTTGGAGAAGGAGAAGGCGAAGATGGATGATGAAAGGATTGCTCTTGATTCTGAGAGGTCAGTGGTTCAGGTACAGAAGAAAGGTTTGGATGCTACCATTGAAGAGTGGAAATCCCGAGCTGAAGTACTTGTCGGGGAAAAAAGGTGTCTCATTGAGCATGGGTTTCAGCAACTTGTTGCTTATCTGCTTCAAAAAAATGAGTTCAATGCTCCCCTGAGCGATGTGTATAAGAAGCTTTTGAAGCGTGGATGCCATGTGGGACTTGTTTTTGGTTACAAGAACCAGCCGCTGAAGCCAATTTCTGAGTGCAGCAACTATCATCCCGAGGTAGAGCAGGAATCTGTTGAAGCTATTCAACAGATGGAGCAACTAACATATCCTTATATTCATGAACTGTCTAAATATTTTGATAGGCCCTTGTCTGAGTTGCAAGCTTTGGAGCCCCAAGGTTTGAAGAGAGAAGCTGCTGAGTCTGTGCTGAAGTCTTTGGAAAGCAAACACTCTCATGAAAATCTGGTGGTTCTAAATCTGTTGCTTCGGTGTCCCTAGGAGGGAAGGTGACGCAGAGTAAAAAGAGTCGATCTGACTCTACTTCGGAGGCAAAGACTTAAACGTCAACTGGACTCCAGGCTGTTGATACTCCAGACAAGATTGTTGCTGCTTCTGCCGAGGAGAGTGTTGATACAAAGCCGAAGCCCGATGCTGCTGATCGTGAGAAGGGTGGTGATCCTTTTGTTTGACTTGATCCTTTCATTGTTGTTGTTTTCTTGAACAATTTGCATGCTTTTCCTTTATGAACATGTTATTTGGACCCTGCGTGGTCATGGTTGATGTAAGCCTTTGTTGGCAAAAACAATTTGTGTTTGTATTGGTTTAACTTTATGGTGCCCTGCGTGGCTTTAACTTGCTGTTAGAAAACAGACTTTTGGACCCTTTATCGTACATCTTGCTTGTGACTTGACCTCATTGGGTCATATGTCTTGTTGGTTTGCTTGTAGCATCAAACTTTTTGAGCCAAGGATTTACCTTGTTGGATTGTTTTTATTTCTTTTTGGAAATATAAGGTGTTTTCCCTTGTTATAATTTTTGCATATCATTGTTTGTGTTTTCATAATTCGAGGTTTTGTCAAGGCATGATGCTGCAGATATCATACTAGATAATTCCAAGTTATTACTAAAACGAAATGTTATCCTAACTACTTGAAGCCCTCTATGTTTGTGAATTTACTTAGGCGTGATCATAAGATTAAAGTTTTGCTTATGGAGCATTGTTGGTGGGAGCTCACCCGCTTCATAGGTAAACAAGACTTAGTACCTAAGGACTTGTATTGTTTTAGGAACTCAACCTGTATACGGGTAAGTCAAGGCTTGAATCAATTGAGCGTTTTGGCCTAGGAGCTCATCCCTTTACATGGAGAGGTTTTACCCAGACCCTATGGAGCTATGTGTTTATAGGAGCTCAGCCTCGATAGGATAACAAGATATCAAGTATACTTCAAAATACCCATTTCATTCATTGAATTTGTGACATACAAAAGATATGTTATAAAATGCCCATTGGGCTACATTGATCATAGCTTATATGAACAAGCGTCATAGGTGTTTGACGTTCCAGTGTCTTGGAAGCCTTTTTCCTTCCATATCATCAAGTTTGTAAGAGTCTCCTATATGTGCTTCTATAATCTGGTAAGGACCTTCCCATTTAGGGCCCAACTTTCCTGTATCCTCCTGCCTGCTTGCATCATTGTTTCAGAGTACAAGATCTCCAACTTTGAAGTTTTCGTGTCTGACCCTCTTATTGTAGTAGGATACCATTTTCTTCTTGTATATGGCCTCCTTGATTCTTGCATGATCTCGGGCTTCTTCCAGGAGGTCAAGGTTCTGCATTGTCTTGATGCTGATCTTGATTGTTGATTCGATGTGTGGACACCCCTATTTCGGCAGGAATCACTGCTTCTGAGCCGAAGACTAGACTATATGGGGTGCGACCGTGGCTTGTTTTCTCCGATGTCCTGATAGCCCACAGGACGCTTGGTAATTCTTTCGGACAATCTTTACCATGCCGTCCAAGCGTTGTTTTTATCCCTGATACAATGCTTCGGTTCATTCGTTCAACTTGGACATTGGACTGAGGGTAAGCAATGGAACTATAGATTTGCTTTATGTGCAGCTCCGTGCACCAAACGCTGAATGGTTTATCAACAAACTGCTTGCCATTGTCAGTGACAATTTGTCCGAGAAGGCCGAAGCGGCATATGATTTGTTCCCATACGAAGTTTATCACCTGTTTGGCAATAGTTGTTATGTTTTGGTCGATGTGACCGAATTTATAAATGATTTGATTTTTAATCAAGGAGATTACCTGTTTGCCCGTGATCGAAGCTGGTGGTTTGACCTCGGGCCACTTGGTGAAGTAGTTGACCGCTACCAGTAAGAACTTGACTCTTCCTCTTGCTTTAGGGAATGGGCCAACAATGTCCATTCCCCATTTGTAGAATGGCCATGCTGAAGTAAGGGTCACTAGATCGTGCTTCAGACTTGCTTTGATTGGTGCATGCATCTGGCAACCTGCACACTTGTGTATTTCTTTCGAAGCGTCCTTATGCATTGTAGGCCAGTAATATCCTAAGTTCATCAGTTTTGTGACCACCGATCTAGGGCTAGAATGAGTCCCACATATTCCTTCGTGCACCTCTCTGATCAAGTAATTACTTTGATCTGGTTCGCCGCAACTAAGGAGAGGTGATAAGTAGGACTTCTTGTAAAGATAGTCATCTTCGATCACATATTTCTTAGTTTTTATCTGTAGCCTTGCTGCTTCTGCTTCATCATCGGGCAGCTTTCCTTCTTTCAAGAAGTCTATGACCGGGGTCATCCAGCTCTTTCCTTCTTCAATTATGACATCGTGTATTTCTTCTTCACAAATGGATGGAGCTTTGAGTACTTCCACTAGAACCTTCTTGGTTAAGTGTTCAAAGGTAAGTGAAGCCAGCTTGCTAAGGGCATCAACCTGCTTGTTCTTAGATCGTGGCACTTGCTTCACGCTGCATGTTTCAAAACCTTGCATTAGCCCTTGCGCTTTAGCTTTGTATTTCTTCATGCTTTATTCTTTGGCTAGGTACTGATCGTTGACTTGGTTGGCTATCAGTAGCGAGTCAACAAACACATGTATCTTTGACACATTCATCTCTTTAGCTATCCTCAAGCCTGCAAGCAAAACTTCATACTCAGCTTCGTTGTTAGTGCTTGGGAAGTCTAACCGAAGGGCATATGTGAACTCTTTCCCTTCCAGGTTTACTAGGACCAAACCAGCTCCGGAACCCTCTATGCTAGATGCTCCGTCTGCAAATAGCATCCATGGTTTGGAGGATGCTCCTGCTGTTCAACATTCTTCACTATCTTTGTTGCTTCTTTTGATTCCTCCGGAATTTCGGCAAGGAAATCAGCTAAGACTTGAACCTTTATCGTTGTTCTTGGTATATACTCTATCTTGTGTTCCCCAAGCTCGATGGCCCACGTTGCTAATCGACCAGATGTTTCAAGTCTTTCAAGTATTTCTCTGATAGGCTGATAGGTGACAACTTTTATCGGGATGGAAATATCTTCTCAACCTTCTTGCAGTGTGCATGAGGGGGAGAGCCAGTTTCTCCATCACAAGGTAGTTTACTTCATCTTCTTTCAGTGCTCTGCTTATGAAGTATACCGGCATATGCACATGGTTTCTTTCGATCAACAGCACAACACTTACAGCATCATTACCTGCTAAAAGATAAACAAAGATTAGTTCTCCAGCCTCGGGGGCTACCATTGTAGGTAGTGAGGCTATATTTTCTTTCAAATTTTGAAAGGCAACTTCAGCTTCTTCCGTCCACCTGAAATCTTTCTTATCTAAGCACCCCTTCAATGTTTGGAAGAAGGGTAGTGATTTTTCTGCTGATTTTGCAAAAATCGCTTAAGGGAAGAGATTTTCCATTTTAGCTTTGCATATCTTTCTTTGTTCTTGGAGACCTCATCTCCATGACTGCTCGAACCTTGCTAGGATTGGCTTTTATGCTTTGCTTCCCCCATGATATGGCCCAGAAACTTGCCTTCTTCAAAGCTGAAGGAGCACTTTCCTGGGTTGAGCTTCATGATGATGCTCCGCAGGTTGTCAAATGTTTCTCTGATGTCTTTTATCATTCCTTCTTCATCCTTGCTTTTGATTACTAGATCATCAACATAGGCCTCCATGTTTGTCCTATCTGATCTGTGAATGTTTTTTCGATCACCCTTTGATAGGTAGCTCCTGCATTCTTGAGGCCGAAGGGCATCTTCTTGTAACAAAAGATTCCCTTGGCTGTGTGAAAAGCTGTTTTTTCTTCATCTTCTTCCTTCATGTGTATCTGATGATAACCCTTGTAGGCGTCTAGAAAGCACTTGTACTTGAAACCTACCAAAGAGTCAACTTTCAAGTCTATCTCCGGTAAATGGTAACAATCTTTTGGACATGCCTGATTTAGATCCTTGAAATCTACACACAAACGCCAGGAGCCGTCTGATTTTTTTAACCAAAACTGGGTTTGCCACCCATGATTGGAACTGTACTTCCCTTAGGATTCCTGCTTTTACAAGTTTGTCCACCTATATGCATACAGCTTGGCTTCTGTCAGGGGCCAAACTTCTCTTCTTTTGTATTATAGGCTTGATACCGGGTGCTATGTTGAGGGAGTGTTCAGCTATGTCCTGTAACACCCTAATTTGAAACACCGGTTAATAAATCATTTAAACATGCGGAAGCATAAGTCCCAAGAATTTTTTTTTAATTTATTGTCCTTCACGTACCACGAAGGACCAAACCCCCATCTTCGCGTACCGAGAAGAAACCCCAAATTTGCCTGCCGAGAAACAGGTTCTTCGCGTACCGTGAAGAACCTCCATCCAATATTCGCGTACCGTGAGGCCCATCAGTAAACAGAAAGTTTAGTTTTTTGCCCAGTTCCAACACTTAGCCAAATTTTCATCCTTTACCATTTCAACTTGACACAAAACTATCCCCAACACTTGGGTTTTGTTTCAAAACATTCATACACCGTAACTACACACCAAAAACATAAATTCTAGCATCAAAATCATCCATTTATGGATTTCTATTTACGCCCCCCAAACATCATAACGCATACGAGAATCCGCCAAACGCCATGTACTTGACTTGGACTACATCGGAGCTTTTCCTACATAACACCACACATATCACCGTTAGTAATGAAGATAAAACATAACAAACAAGTAAAAATCTACTTGTTTTAACCCATTCACCCATTTGACCCGTTTTCACCCAATTTGTCATTAGGCTACAAATCACTTGTATATCACCTTACAAGTTTCATTCTTTCCTATTAACCATCATAATTAACATCATTTCCATTTCCATTATGACACTTAGACCATAACTTCATCACCCATTTCCATTATGGTAATTAAACCATAACCTCATATCCACATTTCCATTATGGTACTTAGACCATAACCTCATATCCACATTTCCATTATAGTATTACAACTATAACTACATTCATTCACTTGTACATACACATTCGTACACATTCATAACACACATCATGGTATGCAAACATAACGCATTTTCATCACATTTCCATTATGGTACTTTGACCATAACTTCATCACCACATTTCCATTATATTATTATAACTATAACTACATTCATTCATATTTTCATACAACAATATTCACATTCATAACACATAACATAATATGCAAACATATTACACGTATCACCATTTATCAACATTACTAAGTAAAGTGCAAAAGCACTTACCTTTCGGGTTTGAAGATCCCGTTCCCCCTTCACAATTTGCAATTTGATTACCTAAACATATATACCTAGTTTAGTAATCTATTATACATCAAAATCACAATTTAATTGAGTTCACAACCCAATCTTCCATTTCCAACCCAAACTGACCCATCTAGGTTATTCCCATATCCAAACACTCTCTTTCCATCCAAACTCACCTACTTGAGTTTCATTACCATTCCTTAACACTAACTTTTCATTTAATCTTTAACATTAGATTAATTTAGTGTTCTTTCAAGTGTCTAACATCATATAAACACTTAATCATTCATTAATTCATCATCCTAACATCATAACCCCAAAACCCCCAATTCTTTCCATATGAACCCTAACTTCTCATAATCAAAATCAAAGGGTTCTAGGATGTTATTCACCATTCTTTACCTTTAGTTTAGCTAGATTATCAACAATCTAACACTAATTAACACCATGTATCATAAATTTTTGGATTTCTACAAAACCCACCTACTAACTCATCAATGGTGAAATCAAATGGAAGATTATCACTTACTTGATGTTAGGAAGGTGATGTGTGAGCCAAAAATCTTCACAATTCAAGCTTCAAATGCACGATTTTGCTTCAATTTCATTTTCTCCCTTTTTCTCTCTTGCAAGCATCGACCTACACAACCATATGAGACTAAATTTTGACTTTCACTAGTCAAATATGGCAGATTTTTCATATTTACACATTTAGTCCCTCAACTTCTATTTCATCTATTTTCATGTCAAAATTAGTTAAAAACTAATATAACCCCATCACTAACTTGAAACCCACTTGTTTCAACTTATTTCTAAAACATTATTTCCACCATAATATTAATTAGAAATGTTTATTTATTTAAAACGGAACCTGACATTTGGTTCGTTACATGTCCCTTGGTATTCTACCATGCCAGCAGGGCCCCAAGCAAATACGTCCTTGCTTTCCCTCAGTAGGTCTTTAAGTTTGCTTATCGCTATAAGTGAGAGATCACTGCTTATCTTTACTTTCTGGTCTGGGTACGAAGGATTTATGCTCAGCTCCAAGATTTTCTCTTGCTTCTGCTTCTCATCTTCTTCTGCAGCGGCGATGAGCAGAGCTTCCTTCTTTGGCTTAATTTTGGCTATCCCCTGATCAGTGGGGAACTTCATTAGGCCGTGCGTAGTGGAAACTACGGATCCAAAGGTACTTATACCCGACCTTCCAATGATTATGTTATACCTTGATGGTGCTAGGACTACTAGGAACGTAAGATGCTCCGTTCGGGAAAGTGTTCCGTCCTTGAGACGAACTGTTAGCTTTATTTGACCCAGCGGGAGCACTATTTCTCCTGAAAATCCGATGAGTGGAGTGTCTGCTTCTTCCAATCTTGATTTAACTTCCTCTTTCAGTTATAAGAAGCACCTTTCATACATGATTTCGGAAGCGGCTCCGCAATCCATGTATATCCTATCCACGAATGTCCTATCTATTTCTGCTTCTACAATGATTGGCGTGAAAATCAGTTCTGTTTTCTCCGTTGGAGGGAAGCATATACATTGTTTGTCCCAAGACTCTCTTCTGGACCTCTTTTGTGTCTCGCTTCTGGTGAGGTGTATCATGTTCATCTCCTTTCCTTTTCCATTCCCTTTTGTATCATTCTTCTTTTTAATGTCCTTCACCAAATGAGCGAGTTCTCCGGATTTCACTGCTTCCTCTATTCGCTTCTTTAGCGGGTAGCAGTCATTTGTGTGATGACCTCTGTTATCATGGAATTCACAATACTTGCTTGAGCTTCTTGCTTTGGAATATTTTGTGAGAGGACGCAGAGGTCTGAAGCTGTACCTATCTTCTTCAGTTGCCATTATCTCTTCTGGTGTCTTAGTTAAAGATGTAAAGGCAATGTATTTTTCCTTTTTCGTGTTGTTCTTTCGATACGGAGGACGATAACGGTCGTCCTTCTTCCTTGAGTCATGATGGCGGTTGGACCTCCTTTCGACAAAGGAGTGAAACTTTGGCTTCAAGCCAGAAGAGTGGTGATTCTTCCAAGGATCTCATCTTTTGGGTTCCATATTTTGTAACGCTTCCTTTCCCATCAGGTATGCTTCTGCTCGTTCAAGAGCTTCATCCATGGTCTGAGGGATGTTCTTGTTCAAATCTTCAATGAGTTGTTTCAGTCGTACTGCGTTCATGAAACCAGATACTCTCATCTTTTCTGTTGCTCCTGCATAGGACAGTCCTTCTTTCTTGTATCTGTCTATAAAACTCCGGAGACCTTCTTCTTCCTTTTGCTTGATCTGATACAGTATAGCAGCATCCTTCGTGTACTTCTTTAGCTGGGTGAAATTAGGAAGGAATCTTTGACTAAGGTCGTCAAAAGAATCAATGCTTCTTTCAGGAAGGCTGCTAAACCATAGGCGTGCAGATCCAATGAGTGTTTGCATGAACATGTGACAACACTCAGCATTCGTCCATCTTTCAACGCCTGCTGCACCAGAAAATACCTACAGATGGTCTTCGGGGTCATTAGTCCCATCATATGTTTTAATGTTTGTTGGCATCTTTATCTTCGTTGGAAAGTCAAAGTTGGCTATTCTTTCAGAGAAGCATGACAGCGAAGTAGACGGATATGGTCAAAAGATTTCATTTGTCTCCGTCCGGGTAGCAGTGAGAGCTTCTTGCATCAAGGTTCTCGTTGCCGGTGCTGTCGGACCACTCGTCATGGGAGCCATATGTTGCCGAAACAGATCCTCACCTGCTGTGGGCTGAACCGCGGGCATGCCACCGGCTAAGTGCTTCCAAGGGTAAGTAGTCTGCCAAGGGTTAGCATATTGAGCCATCATGTACGCAACAAGCTGGGGATGCACCATGTGTGGGTATGTGAACCCAGGATGTTGAGTGGTGGGAATAGGGCAGCTTACATTCATCTAGGCCGACATTCCCATACTCCGTGCTAGTGGCAGGGATGTCATAGCTTGGCTCATCTGTAGCGACACAGGATAATACATCATAGGCTGTGTGAGCTGCATCAGCTGCTCAACTGTGTACTCTAGTGTTTTGTGAATCAAGGGAGTCTGGTTGAGAAGAGAAGGATTATCTCTCTGGACACTAGGTCCTGCTTCTGTTGCAGGGACTCTGTTCTGATTTGGACCAGAGGTGACAGCTGCTTCCTCATGGACAGCATGAATACCAAAAGGAAGAGGTGGAATAGGTGAGAATGTCACCTCAGGCTCATCTTCATACGCCAGTCGGACCTTAACGCCTTTTGCATGTAGCTATTCATTAGATCCCTCAGTCGAAGGAAAATCCCCTGCACTCCTTCAAGCGTAACATCCATCATTTCCATTGGCAGCAAGGTATCCGTCTGAGGGGACGCGCTCGCTATTCTGAAAGGAGAAGGAGTCTGAAATGGAGAGTTGTTTTGTAACAGTTCGACAGGAGGTCTGTCTGTTGCAGGAGAGTTTCTTCCTGCTTCTTCTCGCGACGTCTGGCTAGAAGCATATCGTAAGTTATGGGGAGGTGGAGTTGTGTCCACCCTCGGAGAAACGTCATCACCTAACATCAAGAATACTTAGGAACAGAAGGAGCGGAACTACGAATGAAGCTCTGTTCCAAGTAGTGGGCGCCAACTTGTTGCTACAACGAATATGCTAGGGGTACTCGATGCTTCAACAAATACAAGTTAGAGTGAAGGTCTTGACGTTCTCGCTTGAATCAGCTGCTTCAGGTACCTGCTAAGAACAAAGCACCGTTAGTCTCACCGCAGGAGGGATCCTCCGGCGATCAGCCTCCGACGTGAGAATAAGATAGCGGTTCTTTGAAGGTGATAAAGGATATGGAACAAGAGTTGTGAGAGATGAAGTAAAAGTATGAGAGTGAGAAGTGAGATCGGACTTGGGACTTAGAGAGTCCAAGTCCTTCTCTTATACCTGAACCTGTTTCCAGCTTCATGCCATATGCGGGGGTATCCCCTTCTCTTTCCTGTCCCTACAGTAAACCCCTTTCCTTTTTGGTGTAAAGGGTCAAAGTCCCCTATAGGGACAAAGATCTCTTTCTTCAAGACCATTAAGACACGTTGTCTTATAGCCTTGACTTCCTGGAGATTCCAAACGGGTCGCTATCACCTATGACACGTCACCTCGTTGTTTGGGAGACATGGCTTTGTGGTTTTGCTTAGTACGTGTGCTTCGTAGACGAAGCCGAGCTTCTTGATCGTACCCACGTCATCACATTGTGTTAATGCTTTTAGTACTAGAAAGTATATGTCAAAAATTGTGTTCGGTTGATTAAACATGGAACTGAGAACATTACATCAACCAAATGAATTTAAGATACTTTCAATGTCCAGATGGAAATTCAAATTACAAAGGAATGTTTGAATTTTTTTCTTAAATAATACTTTGAAGCAAGAAAATAAGATAGAAAAGAGTGGATCGAATGGGAGAGGGGATATTTATCTTTTGTATATAAACAAAAGTCGTTCTTCTATATAAATAACTAGGTTAGAATCCCGTGTATCACACAGGTTGAATAAATATAATGTTATATACTTAGTTAATTATGTTTTTAAAATCATGTATTACACGGGTTGAATAAAATAAAATATAATATGTTAATAAATACACTCGTCAAAATATGTTGAGAGTCTACCATAGAGTGACACGTGTCCCTGATTTTTATTTATTAGTATAAAGATTTACGTATTAGTATAATGAATAATTACATCAAATAAACAATATTACAATAACTACAAATAAAACATTTTAGTGTTTTAAAATTAATGCTAAAGATGAGAATATTGAATTTAATGTGATTTTCAAAAACTCTTCAAATTAATGTGAAAATTAGGAAACAATAAAATTTTGAAAGTGAAAATTAATGGAAAAAAAAACTCATTTTCGCATTTTTAAAAACATCGAGTGGTAAGAATATTAAAATTAATGTGATTGTCAAAAATTATAGAAATTGTCTTAGGAAGCAATCAAAATTTAAAAAGATTAGAATCAAAATTAGAATTAATATTGTTCACATTTATTTTTTGCCATGTGACATGTGTGAGGGTTAAGAAATTGCCATGTGGCTGATGTGGATGTTAGAACAGGCCAATGTTTCTTTATTAATTAAGATAGTAAGATCTTTGTCATTGTCAAATTAACAACCAAACGATCAGCAATGTTGTGAATAGTAAAGTACCACCCTCAAGACATGTGGTTGTATTGTATACATAAAATTGTTGTGAATAGTAAAGTTCACTAAAATCATCAACATCACCACTAAACAAAAAGATAAAATTGTTCATTTAGGTTCAAAATTATGAATTAGGAAGATTGATATATACAACATTTTTTTCATTTCCACTCTTTGATGTTATACAACATGTAATGGAACAGATGGGGCATAGGCACTAAGTCTGTAAACCAACTAGAAAAATCAGTTAAATCTAAGTTGGAAGCTACTTTTTCTAAGCAAATTCAAGCCCAATTTCAAACTTCTGGTAAACAAGCTCAATAGATATGATAGAAATGGTCTTTCCAATGTCTGAAAGGATGTGTAACCGATTAATATATGATTGGTCATTACATTCTCTAATTTTAGCCATGAAATACATGGGGAATTTAATTCCAAGATGTCAGGCATGTTTTGTTAACATCTATGATTGTTTCGAACGTGGAAATTATGTTGCAGGAAGCACTAAGGTACTAAGGGTGATGGGGCGGGATACCTGAATGAAACCGAGTAGGGAAAAATCAAAATCGAGTAAAGGGGTACACCGCCCCCAACAACTCGAGTAGGGCCGGGTAGACATGGCCGAGTACCATGAACGAGTATATTTACTCGGTATTGTTGGAGCTAGCCGTTGGTGGGGGTGGGGGGTGGGTTGAGTGCTTTAAAAAAACTAATTTTTTTATCTCTCTCTCTCTCTCTCTCTATATATATATATATCTCACTCTCCTCTTTAAAACAAATCACTCTTTTCATCCATATATTTTTGCTAAACTCCAATTTTTTAACAAAATGTCTTCATTCGATTCTAGTGTTTTTGATGATTTTCTTTCCGACATTTCCGAATCAAGTGGCATTGAGTTTTTGTCCAAATTTGCGGCTATTGAGCTTGAGGATACGGCAAAATCAAAGAAAAAATGTGTACATCGTGACCGTGAAGTTGCTAACATAATTCTGTTGAAGGATTACTTTGTCGAACGCCCCAGGTACGACGCAGATACGTTTAGAACGAGATTTCGCTTACCGAAAGATTTGTTTTTAAGCATTGTTAGGGATATAAGTATGGATTCAAGGTTTTCTTGGTTTCACGAAGGGTATGACGGGAGGTTAAAAAAGAGCTTCACGTCGATTCAGAAATACACTTCTGCTATTCGTCAACTCGCTACAGGTAACCCTCCTGGCGAATATGATGAATATTTATCTATGTCCGCTAGGATTGCTCTTGAATGTTTAGAATATTTTTACAATTCTATTATTATGTTATACTGTTATACGGCAAAGAGTTTTTACGTAGACCTACAAGCCATGACATTGCACGTTTGTATAATGCGCATGAAACTAAATGGGGCCTTACAGGGATGATCGGTAGCATTGATTGTACGCATGTCGTTTTAAGAATGTGTCCGACTAGTTTGCGTGCCCAATTTATGAGAGGTGATCACCAATACCCTACGATCATGATGGAAGCAGTGGTGTTAAATGACTTATGGTTTTGGCATGCATTTTGTGATCCTGCCGGTTCCAATAACGACATAAATGTTCTCAATCAATCTCCGTTGTTCAATAACGAAATGCATGGAACCGCCCCGAAGTGTCCTTTCCAAGTTAACGGTCATGAATACAAACGTGGCTACTATCTTGCGGATGGGATTTACCCCACTTGGTCTGTTTTTGTGAAATCATTTTCATTCCCTGTCGATCCAAAAGAAAAAAGGTTTAAGAAAGTTCAAGAGTCAGCTAGAAAAGACGTCGAACGCGGGTTTGGTGTTTTAAAATCTAAATGGGGAATATTTAATCGTCCGCAACGGTCACATAAACGTCAAAAAATACAAAATGTGGTTTACGCATGTATCATATTGCACAATATGCTTTTAAAGGATGACGGAAATGCAATCTCACCCAGCTTCGTGATGGACCCTCCAACCAATGAAGAAGTAGACGATGGTGTAATTAATGAATTGTGGGATCAAGAGACACACTTTAGACTATGATATGATCTTGTTGAACATTTTGCTACACTACCGGAGTGGGCCAGCAGCGATCCGGAAGACGATTATGTTTAATTTCTTGTTTTTTTTATTTGTAACTTATTATTGTATTTTGTTATTTTTAGTTGTCTTTTGTATTTTTAATTAATAAAAAAGTATGTTTTTTTATTTAAATGTTTATTTATAAAAAAAAGTTGGTGAGTAAATGAGTAGGGTGTTTCTAATGAAATCTAAGTAAATGAGTAGTTTTGAGGTGGCAAAATTCTATTGGGCAGTTTTGATGAGTAAATGAGTAGATGGGTTAATGACCCCCATCACCCTAAGGTTGAGTATGGAGGCTTCAGTTGTTCCTGCAAGACCATGTTTCACCAAGTTGATGCTATATTTCACAAGGGAACGATTGAACATACAACCAGTGACGGACCCATAAATTTTTTTCATGTGTGTCGGAAGTTTTCGGTGTTTGGATTTTTATTAAAAGTGAATTTTGTCAGGTCGGGTCATTGAATTTTTTACTGGATTGAGTTGTTAAAATTAATCCTAATGATGAGAATATTGAATTTAATGTGATTTTCAAAAACTCTTCAAATTAATGTGAAAAATTAGGAAACAACAAAATTTTGAAAGTGAAAATTAATGGAAAAAAAAAACTCATTTTCGCATTTTTAAAAACATCGAGTGGTAAGAATATTAAAATTAATGTGATTGTCAAAAATTATAGAAATTGCCTTAGGAAGCAATCAAAATTTAAAAAGATTAGAATCAAAATTGGAATTAATATGGTTCACAATTATTTTTTTGCCATGTGGCATGTGTGAGGGTTAAGAAATTGCCATGTGGCTGATGTGGGTGTTAGAATAGGTCAAGTGACAAAAAAAGATGTTATAATAGTAAGATATTTATTATGATAAAAAAGATGTTATAATAGTAAGATATTTATTATTGTCAAATTAACAACCAAACGAATCAGCAAGGTTGTGAATAGTAAAGTACCATCATCAAGGCATGTGGTACAACCCCTAGGTACATCATCATTGTTGTTTGATGTTTTTATTGGACCGTCAGCGAGCCCATACGTGTAGACATCTTAGGCTGTCATCCTTGCACGTTTTCTTTCCATGGGTAGTAAATCGAGAGATTTATTTTGAATATTCTTTTAGAGTTATTGCTCTTTTTCATTTAGGTTTATATACTTTGGTATAATAAGTTCACTAAAATCATCAACATCACCGCTAAACAAAAAGATAAAATTGTTCATTTAGGTTCAAAATTATGAATTAGGAAGATTGATTGATACAACATTTTTTCATTTCCCCTCTTTGATGTTATACAGCATGTAATGGAACAGATGGAAGCAGTTAATGATTTTGTTTTAAATGGGGTTCAATGCAAAAGAGAGAGGGTTCAAAGCTTGTTGAGGGGGTTCAAGACTAATGTTATTTGTTTTAAACTAGTGGTTGACTCTCGCACTGCACGTCGAGGGTGTGTTAGTTAGCTGGCGTATCAATGGGATATAAGATAAAAAGTATATGTTACAGCCACAAACCACCATTATATTTACATAATAAGAAAGTTAGGGGGCGTATCCTTACGCTTGTATCTACACACTAAAAGTAGGTGTTACATCAAAAGATCGACAGCATGTTAAGTTGATTAACATTATACTAACGGGTTATATGTAACCTGTTGAATTTATGCGTCCCAAAACATATGTTGGTCAAAAGGTATTCATTAGCAAAAACCAGTAGTTTTGAATGTGCACTGCTAGTCAAGGCGTCCATGTTTTTCTAGGATGATTTCTGTGCATGTGAGAAATTATTATTAGTATATGTATAGATTATATACAGGTAGTTTAGTTGAGGTTGTACCTGGGTTGCTACATATTCCTCTTAACTGGTGCAGTAACCGACGGTGCGATTGGGGGCTCGGCTGCAGTCTGTGTAGATAAACCTGTATTTGAATGAAGTAGTTTTTTAGTTGGTTTTGCAAGAAATATTGAAGCTGATGTTGTTTAGGGCCCTATATGTTTGTTTACTTGTTGATTAAAGTGGTGTACCTATTGTTGTAAGTGGTTGCTTTTCACTTGAGGTTGTAACGGTTACAATCTCTGAAAGGGGTGGTGATGGCTGTAGCTGCAAAAGTAAAAAGATCTACTTTTTCATTCATTTCTTCCCTCAAATTATACCCATAATCTTGCACAATATTCAATCTGTCTGTCGAAACAAAATTCTAGTCATGTTTCGTTAAGTTTGGTTTGTTATTTTTCAAAAATGCGGGGTAACAAAAAAGTTTGTTAAAGGCTGACGGGCCAGAGGACTAACACTCTTAATTTAAGACAATACATGATGAATAAAAAGTTAAAAAAAAGTGTTCTTTCTTATGTTGTTCTACCTATATTCAAGAACAACCAGTAGGGGTTAAACGGGTTACGCTTTTGGGCTTAAGCTGATATAAACCTGAAAATTTGACACAAACCTCAACAAAACATCTTGTAATGCATGTCAGATACATTAATATGAAACAAGACACACTTTTTCACAAATTGACAAACACAACTCACAAACGTTTCGATGATAATGATCCTATGATCATCATTATCTTTTATAAGCATAGAACATAAAGGGAAACTGTAAGAGGAATAAGAAGGACGACCTCTTTTCCTACGTGGAGCATCCGGTGCAGGATCCATGCAACTACCGTCTGTTTAAACCAGGAAGCAACATATAGGAAAGAAATTAAAGGAAAACCAAAACGCATAAGAACCGAATATGTAGTTATCTATCAGGTAAAAGGATAAAGTAACACAGATTTTCAATGAAACCTAAAATGGGAAATAAAATGAAAATTTTTATTGAAACGGGAAAACAACATAAAGAAGGATGACCTCTACCGAAGGAAAAAATACATTATCTTGCTCCACTTTTTTTATCTTTACCAACCTTCTTAAACTCCTCCAATTAATTCACACACAAAACACTTAATTAAATTTACATTTGTTAGGCTGCTGGTGTTAGGCTGCTGGTGTACGGTTTTCAATTCTCAAATGAAACTGAACATTCCAAATTAACTTAATTCACAAAGTAAGAAAACCACAAAAGAAAGAAATTCACATATCACAATCTATGCACCAAATCGACAAGCAAATTCACAAACTGAAGCACCAATTCATCGCAACAGTAACAAAAATATAGAGTTTTAGGAAACCCACAAAGAAAGTAAGAAGCTTTACCAAATCTGAGAATATTTTGTGACCTTTTGATGGCCCTTTAAAAAACAACCGTCTCTAGTGACGGGCGGAGCGGTGTCGCCTCTCTCTCCACGGCGGATTCCTTCTCCCTGCACCTGCACCTCCTCCACCACCACCACCACCAACTTCGTCAGAACTGTTCACCCTCTCACATTACTACTACCTTAAAAACAAGTGACGGTGACCAATAAGAATTGGCCACCTCACTTCATAATATGTATTATATATTTCATTTGCAAGTTAAGAAACAAACATATGGCTTGGTGTGATGGTTATTGCACACTCATTTAGTTTCGTTATTCCTTTAGGTCACAAGTTCAAAACCTCAAATCAACAAATGTTTTTTGGATCGTCATCTTTTCCTTTTGACTTGTTTCTCTTTACTTTTTTTTTTCTCCGGCATATATCTCAGTTTTTTCGACATTTTTATCTAGGCAAACGATCCGAACCGATAACGACCGAACTTTAACCATGTAGCGAGTGGAAAAAAACTATGATCTTTGATAATATGATTAAGTATGTTTCAGAAAAAAATTTTAACGCCCATTTTCTTACGTGCTTATTTTTATATACGTGCCTGTGTAAATTCGAGTTCGTCTACGTTTCAGTGTAAAAAAAATTTCTGAAATGAGTTGGGCCAAATATAATATGTTTTTGTGCTTATTTTTATGTAGGTTTATGTTGCCCTACGTTTCAATGTAAATTTTTTTGGAAAGGAGTCGGGTTACGTTTCCATATGATCTATATGTTTCAACGTAAATTTTATTCGTAAACAATTCGGGTCAAATTGAATGCGTTTTCACTCAACTGTATAAACTCGAGTTAGTGTACGCTTCGACTACTCCGCATCGCGCAGCGGGTAAATTTACTAGTACTCTTCTTAAAATGTATGAGTTATAATTCTTTCCTTGTAAATTATAAAATTGTTTTTATAAAATTTATAAAAACCTAATTGCTATTTGTTTTGGTTATAAATATCTATAAATATATAATATAAAGTCTTACACATATATAAAGAAGTAGATATATATATATATATATATATATATATATATAGGGTATGAATATTTTGTAAACCCATCTTAGTTAAGAAAATCATATAAACTCATTATAGACCACATGTTTTATTAGTTCTTTTGGTTTATGTGGTTGAGATTAAAAGTTACTAAAAAAATAAATTGTTTATCAATTATCATTTATTTAAATGACAAGAAGGGCAATGTTGTCATTTATTCTCCAATCATATTTTCTACTTTTGAAAAAAGTCAAACAATCAATTCAACAATCTCTTTTCTCCTTTTTTTTAATTCTATTAATAATTTATATTTATAAAAAACAAGGTTTACTTTTTTTTTAATTATGATTATTTTTAATTCTAGTTTTTTTTATGATGAAATTTTTTTGAACGTGGGATTGTTTAAAAGAAGATCCATATGTGTGTTATATGCTCAATAATAAAGGGTTACATATGTATCTAACAAAGAAAAAAATCCATATATGTAATCAGTAACTTTTTATTGATTAAATATTACAATATTTACATTATGTAAATGTCGAAAAAATTACGTATGTAGCTGAAAAAATGTTGCATATGTAACATTTGATAGTTACCTATGTAACAATTTACAAGAATCATAAAAACTCAAACATACAATCCATTACAACCATGGCTTCGTTTCTTGTATAACCAAACATCATTTTATCTTTCTCTCTCAACCACACTCTTTATCTCTCATCGGCACGGGTTCTGATTTTGGCGATTAGGTTCGGATTTGGATGCTTAGGTTCCGATTTGGGGCGATTAGTTAAACTCTGTGAGAAAAAGAAACATTCACTTAGAAAAATTATGTAAATAACACTAATTACATGTGTAGCTAAAACAAATTACATATGTAGCTAACAAAATGTAACACATGTAACTACTATTGTTACATGTGTAACTAACAAAAGAAAAGCTCTATGTTAAAATAGAGTAAAAGAGATTTGCATTTATAAATGTATGAATTGTTGGCAAAGCCCAGATCGATGTTACATATGTAGCTAGCAAAGGGGCACCATGCTCTCTAAACACCCCAAATCTAAACAACAAAGTCCTAAAGTTTAAAGTTTTTATCTATCTGCAATTAAAAAACAAATATAATTATAAGATATTGAATGATGTTGAGTTTATGTTATACCAACATTCAAAATCACTTAAACATGAAGAACAAAAAATATAACCAATTAATCTTACTAAAAACTACAAAGGAAATAAATAAACAAAATACAAAAAAACATATTAGAACTAGTTGTTTACAATTACGTAAAAAAAATTGTTTACAATTATGTAAAAAAAGTCAAAGAACATGTGTTCCCATGAGACGAAAAGTCAACCGATAATATAAAACTAAAAAGCCAACAAACCTTTATGTAGATAGAAATACAAGAAGAAAGGTCGATTGCGTTTCCAAAATTTTGAAAAAATCAAAGGGCAAATCATCAGATCCAAAAAGGGGTATACCTAAAGATGAGGCTTGTTCAGGGGTTTTGGTGGAGCCTGTTTGAATCGTGATTCTTCGACTAGTTTCTCCAATGCTTCGACGAACTGAATCGGGATTCTTCGACTGACATGCGTTGAATAATCACATAAGAATGATAGAAATAAATAAAGGGAATGATGGATGAAAACTTTCAATCTTGGAGTCAAGATTTCGATGATATGATCTCATTTAGAGAAATGTTGAGTATTCAATGAAGGTAAGGAGAAGAAAAAAATAAAACAAAAAGTAGATATGAAAGTGAAGATTGTTGAAGATGGTGAGATTTGAGATTAAATTTTTTGAAAATAGTTAGTGAAAGTAATGATGGTGTCAAAACATAATATAAAAGTATGATGTGAAAATGTCAACTCATGTGTAAGATATTTAATGGTTAAAAAGTGATAAAATGAGTGATTTTACAAAAATACCTTTCCATGTATATTTCTTAAAATATGGAAAAGCTATATATGACAAGATAAAGACCACATGTTGAGTTTTTAGAGTTTTTTAAACTTACATGGGTTTCTAGATTATATATCCCATATATATATATATATATATATATATAAATATATATATATATAAATATATATATATATATGGCCGGTTATCATACAAAGTGTTTTAACGTACGAAACGTACAAAGTCACCAGCATGCGACACGTGTTTAGTGGGCGAGGGATAAATGTGCCCGCGTTATAATCACGCATGAGTTATAATAACGTATGACCATAATCACGCATGGTATAATCATGACCATAATCACGTAATCATGTAATTACGCATGTTATAATCATGATCATAATCACGTAATCACGCATGTTATACATATGACCATAATCACGTAATCACGCATGGTATACGCACAGCACATCGACCTTTTAAAAAAAACTTTTTTTAATAAAAGCGTTGCAAAAGTATACTCAAATTAAAGAGAATAAAATGCTCGATTTTATGGTGTAATTTTTTTAAAAAAATAATGTCGTATAAAAAAGTTATGCTTGTTTTAAAAAAAACGAGTGAACTTCTAAAAAGTCAACAAATGTAGGCTATTCCAATTTTACCCTTTTCGGAATCTTTTCACGCTTAAAACAAACATATTTGATATTAACAATTGATTTCCTAGATCAACGCTTCAAAATACTTCTTACGGTCCTCACGTTAAAAACACTTTGTATTTAAACCATTCCCTATATATATATATATATAAGGATCAAATAAGAAGAGGATTTTGCCTAAGTGGCCTAAGAAGTAATCTTGGCTTTTCATTTTTGTAATCAATGGTTGAGATTAAAGTGTAGGAAAAAAGAGGGAAGTGGATGTATTTTGGAGATAACCACTTTTGTTGACTTGTTAAAATTTCCTCACTATTTTAAAACGTCCATAACTTTTTCATACGAAATTATTTTTTTTTAAAAGTTGCACCATAAAATCGAGAACTTCTTTATCTTTAATTTGAATACCATATCGCTATATAAAAAATAACAACTAAAAAAAATACAAAAAAGTGGCGTTTTTTTTTCTATTTTGTACTAACATTTTTGTACTACATTTTGTTGTGCTGGATTTTTTTACTAATTTTTTGTGTTGAAAATTTTGTACTAGATTTTTTACGCTAAAGTTTTTTTATTAAAATTTTTGTGCTGTATTTTTTGTACTAAACTTTTGGTGTTGTATTTTTTGTACTAGATATTTTGTGTTGTACTTTGAGAAAACAAGTGGGTGAAAGTTTGGGTTGTAGGACCTAAATGCCCTTTAATCATATTTATAAGTGTCACATGTCATCTCTATAATCCTTCTTAGGCTAATTAGGCAAAATCTCTTTCTTAGGGGATCCTCCCTCTATATATATATATATGGTTGAGTTCATGAGAGAACTCACTTTAATGAGATAACTAGAGAACCACTAATAAAAGAATGTGTCGAATTTTAAAGAGCAAGGGTAAAATTGGAACTTAAAATATATAAATCTTTAAACATTTATATCTTTTGCATACATTATTATTTTTTAAAACAAATTGCACCATTAAATCAAAAATTTCTTTATCTTTCATTTGAGTATAAATAACGTTATAAAAAATATGAGTTAACTCGTCGTTTTTTTCTTATTATTTTCAATATCGCATATGTGTAATATCACCCAAACCCCCCCCCCCCCCTCTCCAAAAAAAAAAACTTAAACCCCCACCACCACCCAAAAAGCTAAATCCCCACCCCACCCCCAAAAAACCTAAATCCACCACGCATCCCCACCCAAAAACCTAAACCCCCACCCATAAATCCACCACACCCACCACCAAAAACCTAAACCACCCACGCACCCCCACCCAAAAACCTAAACCCCCCACCCACCCCCACCCTAAACCCACCCACCCCCACCCAAAAACCGAAACCCACCACACCCACCCCTAAAAACCTAAACCCCTCACCCCACCCCCACCTAAAAACCTAACCCCACCCCACCCCACCCACCCCCTAAAAAAAACCTAAACCCCCACCCACTCACAAAAAAACCTAAACCTCCCCACCCACCCACCCCTCCAAAAAACCTAACCTAAAAGCTAAACTAAAACCAAAAACTAAACCCTAAAGCTAAACCGACTATTTGTTCAAGTTTTTTTTTGAACGAGGACGGCGTGGGAAACAAGGTATCCGAACCACTTTTATTAGTTTTTGATTTATATTTTGAGTTATGATTTTTTTTTATCTTTAAAGAGAAGTTCTCTAGTTCTCTCCCTAAATGTTAATTTTCTTATAAACTTCACCCTATATATATATAGGGGTGAGTTCACTAAAACCAAAAAACTCCTACTGCATATGTGTAGTACACCCAAAAACCTAAAACCCCCCCCACCCCACCTCACCCCCACCCAAAAACCTAAACCCCACCCCCACCCAAATACCTAAACCCACCCCCCAAAAAACTAAACCCCCCACCCCTCCATAAACATAAAACACGTCAAAACACCGTATACATGTATTTTATGATATTTATGTTTATGCTTTGTCATGGTGTTATACGTCATTATTTTACACATGGTGTTTTATATTTTAACATCCATATACATGTATTTTATGATATTTATGTTTATAGTGTTTTTGTTTTGTCATGGTGTTTTACACTTTTGGCGTAAAATTTCAGTCGACTGTTAGTTTTTCATTGTGTTTTATACTGTAACTTCCATATACATGGTGTTTTGCCATATTTGTGTTTATGGTGTTTTACCTTTTTTTTAAAACGTCTAGTTTAACATAAATTATACGTCACAACTGTAAAACACAACGAAAAAAAAAGAAACTAAAACACCATAACCACAAACACCATGTTGAAATTTGTTATTGTGAAAAGACCATGATCAAAAAAGCTAAAACGCTATGTTGAAATTGGCCCCAGGTGTAAAACACCATGACTAGAAAAACACCATGTTGAAAAACACTCCGTTAAAAACACCATAGCTCTAAAACACCATAAATCTAAAACACCATGTTAAAAAACCACATTTTAATGTTATTTAAATAAAAAAGATTAAAAGTATATATATATATATATATATATATATATATATATATAATAAAAACCTAATCGTAATGTCGAAAACACCATGACCTAAAAAGCTAAAACGTCATGTTCAAAATGGCCCCCATGTGTAAAACACCATGATGAGAAACACTTTATGTTGAAAAACGATTTAAAACATAAAATACCGTGCTAAAAAAACCACAATAAATCTAAAACACCATAAACAACCATAAATCTAAAATATAAAACACTATGTTGAAAAACATCATAAATCTAAAACACCATGTTAAAAAAAACCCACTTTAATTTTATTTAAATAAAAACGATTTAAAATGGACCGTAAAAAATTTAAAACGTTATGTTGAAAGTTGACGATCAAGTTGAAAACACCATAACCAAAAAAACTAAAACGCCATGTTAAAATGTACCCCGCATTTTTAAAACACCATATCCAGAAAAACACTATGTTGAAAAACACCATGACAAATAAAATTAAAACACCATTTTCAATTTAGTATTTCACTTTTTAAATGAATTTATATAGATAGGTATGATTATTGTTTTATTATTTATAAAGTAGCTCTTAAAGTATGGTGTTTTACATGAATACCATGGGTTTAAAGTATGGTGTTTTACTTGAACACAATGTGTTTAAAGTTATGATGTTTTACCTGAACACCATGAGTTTAAAGTTATGGAGTAAAACATCATGATCAAAAATCTTAATCACTATGTTGAAAATTGACGCTCAAGTTGAAAACACAATGACCAAAAAAACTAAAACGTCATGTTAAAATGGACCCCGAATGTGTAAAACATCATATTTAGAAAAAAAACATTATTTGAAAAACGCTTACTTGAAAACACCATGACAATAAAACTAAAACACCATGTTGAAATTGACCAATATGCGTAAAACACCATAACCAGAAAAACACCATATTTTAAACCCATGGTGTTCAAGTAAAACACCATAGTTTAAAAAAAAGACGTTTTTTTTTCTAAACAAAACATAGCAATATCATACTCATATTAAAGATAAAAAAATGCTCGATTTTATGGTGATTTAAAAAAAATAACATATAAAAAAGTTATAGACGTTTAAAAATTAGGGGGAAGTTGCATGTGACTTGCATGTGAGGCTTTTTGGTTGAATCTTACCAATCTACCCTCTTGGTCCAATCCGTATTGATTCTAAGTTGCATTTATTTACCAAAATACAATCGTGTGAATCTCAGCCACAAAACACAAATATCTTGTGGCTGAGATTCCTTCCTACACTTTCTACACATTTCCCTCTTTCTAGTCTAACATCATACTATATATATATATATATATTGCTTTCTGCAAAACCGCGATTTACACACCACAAGCCTACGGGTATTACGATAAGAAGAAGAAAATTAGGAAAAGTACCTCTTACAGGAAAGAGTACAAACCGTACAAAAAATACAAAGACAAGTATGTCAAAAAACCTCAATCTAGAACATGTAAATACTTCATATGCGGAGATCCGGAGCATTTAGCCAATAAGTGCCCGAATAAACGTAATAATATGGAAAGAAGCAATCTTATAGAACAGCTAAATGATTATGAAATCGAAGCTATCAACACAGATAATACTGACAATGAGTCAATATACAGTATCTATAGCGAGGAAGATAAGCCTATAGCGAAAATAGCTTACACTTACACAAATACAGAAGATTGTAAACACGAGTGGAACCACAGAAAGGGTAGAGCAAAGGCTTTCCTAATATCTAAAAGACTAATACAGGTCCATTCAAGGCAGCAGTAAGCCTAAGTCCTTTTTATATGGAAACCCGATTAGGGAGAAAATTTGCTTTGATTGCTAAATTTTGTCAAGTTATCATAAGAATTTTTATGAATTATTCTGTTTATATATGCTTGATGATTATGCTTATGTTTATTATTATGTTTAATTTTATGCTTTGATTAACTGGGATATAGAAATATACTTATGGAAGAACTTTAGGAGATAAGTAAAAAAACTCTGAGAAACCAGATTTCTTTAAAAATATTGATCCTTCAAAAATCTTTAAGAAACTAGATTTTTTAAATCTCGAATTTTCTGATAAAAGCGATAATAAAGAAGTTAATAGCAATTATTACAAACACACATGTAGATTTAAAGAGCTACACACACATAGTCTGCATACAGAAAATACACATTTAAATAGTATTACAGATCTTATTATAAACCTTGGTTTTAGCTTACAGAAAGAAACCACCTACAGTAAACAGTTATTAGATAAAGTTATACATCATATAAATAAAAACACAGAAGAAATTAAAAAACTAGCTGAAAACTTAGATTATATACGAGAACAAAATCACCAGATTATTTTAGAAATAAAAAATCTTAAAAAAGATAAAAATAGTATTAATACAGAGGATAGCTCTGTTGGAATAGATAGTATTATACACAAGTTAAAAACAATACACTTAAGCGATAATAGTCCCAAGCCTTATAAACATTGGCAGCCTATTAATAATGAATAGACAAACTAAGCAAGAAGCTAGAAACTCTACTAGCAATATTAGAGATATAATAACATCAGACAGTTTTATAAATAAAATTTTTAGAAAAGGATCTTCATCTAGAAGTACACCCCAAACTATACAACTAGAAGAAGAAATAGATGTAGACAGAAATATCACTTTATACAACCAACACCAATTAGACATACTAAACCCTAGAACTTTATACCAGACAGGTAGGCTTAATGTAAACACAACACTTATACAAAGTAGTAGAGAAGAAAGCCTTAGAGTAGTAGATAAAATGATAGAAATAGATTTATTTTCACCTGAAACCATAGAAAAGATTAAACAATCAGGAAAACAGTTTATACATACAGGTCTTATAGTAATAGGGATTAAAGCCCTAGGAAGAAAAGATTTAGGAACCAAACTTTTAACCTTAATATTAGATAAAAGTTGGAAAACAGAAATGAAGAAAGCCATAATTTCAGGTATGGAAATAGACTTAAGTAGTAATTCAGCCTTATTTTATTGCACACCTGGAATATTAAAAGATATAAAAGATTTACAAAAATTAAAAATTGCCCTACAGACTAAAGGATATGAGAACTATGAAGGAAACAACATAGTAATCAGTATAGGAGTCCTTGGAAAGGCCAGTAATAGGTCAGGGATGAAGTACAAAGTTAACATAGAAGGAATAGTTAACACCATAGCTTCAAAATCCATACAGATGATAGAGCCAATCAAGATAGATCCTGAAGAGTTAGCAGGATTAGAATGGCAGATAACAGATTTGAAAGAAAAAGAAAGTTCAAACTTAGTCCCTAAGAAAAGTCATATATATGAAGGAATAGATGGGATACAAAGCCTTAGATTCACAGATTTCAAACAGGAGGATAGGTATGAGGAAAGTACCTTACCCGACGACCAAACAAATTATCAAGATGATACACCAACAGAACATCATAGAAATGAAAGAGAATATAATTTCATGAATATAGAATCAGATGATGAGTCTGAATATGGGTTACCTATATACGATACAGAGAATGAAGAAGACAGTGAAGATGAGTTAAACTTCGAATTCTTAAAATTCGAACAGGAAGATATAGACTACAGTTCATACGACCTTCAAAGTTGTGAAGAAACAAACACTTTTAAGGTAGAAGAAACTAATAAATCTTTTGAACAGATAATAAATAGAAAGTTTACTGAAATAAATATTCAGGATGAAGTAGATGACATGATAGTAGAATGCATGCTAAATTTAGCTATGACATATGAAGAAAGCTATAATAAATTACAGGAAATCTTTAACTTACCTTTAGTCAAAAACATAGCAAAGGGAGACACGATGATCTCCGATTTCTACAAACAAGAAAGTATATTCGTAGATCAAGAGTACGATATAAAACTAAAAAGACCATATGTAGATTCAAATATAGGAAATACAAAAGAGTCCATGGGAAGGGAACCTTGGACCAAACCAAATACAAGTTATCAACAGGAATCTAGTTATAAAGGAAAAGGTAATAGACTACCTATAGGACACATTTACAGTGGGAGCATGTTATTATTAGAACAACAAAAACCACAGTTATGGGCTGACGAAGTACTGACATGGGAACAAACAGTTGTTAGAATGTGGGAAACCAATAAAAAAGAAAGCATGGACATGTTTTCCTACTTAGAGACCACACTAGGCCCAACAGCCTTAGGAATATGGCAGAGCAAAAAAGCCCATAATCCAGACCAAATAAACAGGCTTAAAGCCATAGGAGATAATCCATACAACTTCACCTCCCAAATAAGAGTCCTTATTTTAGGAGTTGATCCAGCAAAGAACAACAGCTTAATCCAAGACACAGCTATCAGAAACCTAGAACAGCTTAGTATAGCAGACATGAAATATGTGAATGAATTCACATTAGACTTCACTAGACTAATAGCACAAACAGGACAAGCCATGGATGATAATCTATGCGATAAGTATTTTATAAAGTTACTAGGAGATTTAGGTAAAAATATACATGAAGAATGGAAGAAACAGTATGGGAACTTAGAACATCTAGGTATAGGACCTAGAATTACCTTCACCTTTAGCATACTAGAAGAAAAATGCAAAGAGGTTGCATTACAAGAACAGCTAAAGAGAAACGCGTTTGCTTTCTGCAAAACCGCGATTTACACACCACAAGCCTACGGGTATTACGATAAGAAGAAGAAAATTAGGAAAAGTACCTCTTACAGGAAAGAGTACAAACCGTACAAAAAATACAAAGACAAGTATGTCAAAAAACCTCAATCTAGAACATGTAAATGCTTCATATGCGGAGATCCGGAGCATTTAGCCAATAAGTGCCCGAATAAACGTAATAATATGGAAAGAAGCAATCTTATAGAACAGCTAAATGATTATGAAATCGAAGCTATCAACACAGATAATACTGACAATGAGTCAATATACAGTATCTATAGCGAGGAAGATAAGCCTATAGCGAAAATAGCTTACACTTACACAAATACAGAAGATTGTAAACACGAGTGGAACCACAGAAAGGGTAATAATTATATAAAATGCTACATATGTGAATATTATCCTAGTATAGAAAAAAGATCACAGTGCAATGTTTGCTTTAAAGAAATATGCCATATATGCCTAAAACAAGTGTTCTACATAGAACCAGAAGCCAGCACTAGCAAAAATAAAAACAGTAGTGAATATGAAGATAAGTTCGAAAAAATAGAACTAGCTATAGAAGTTAACAAACTAAAAATAGAATTGCTATACAACAAAGTCAACAGGTTAGAAGAAGTCATAGAAAAGAAAAAAGGAATAGAAATTTCTGAAATAAATAACATGGCCACAGAACCTGAACAACCTGAACAAACCCTAATACAGACCAGTGGATCGATAAATATGATAAACATACAGTGTAGGTTATGGCTTGATAACAATACACCTATAGACTTAACAGCTCTAGTTGATACAGGAGCCACAAAAAGTGTGATATCACATAGTTTAACAGATGAAAGATTTCACAAACCACTTACATACAAATTAATGACAAGAACAGTAGAAGACAGACTGATAAATATAACACATTATTTAGAACCTACAAGTATACAATTTCTTGATTTTGCAGGAAATTATAGTATTAAATATGACATACCACAGATTAATATAAATCCTAAGCATATTAAATATAGAGATTTTGTTTTAGGATTAAATTTCATATTAGGATTAAATGGTGCTATCACCATTACTAAAAACTTCATAACAATTAGTAAACAAATTTATAGTTTTCCTACCCTCAGGTATAATAATATGGCCAAGATTGCTAATAAAAGAGGAGAAAAAGGAAAGAAAAACCAAATAGAAAACGAAGCCATACAGTTACTTACGAGCTTCATTTATAAAGAATTAGAAAAAGGACAGGATGTTACTAAGAGTATAAACCATCCTACCATCCTCCACCTTGAGAAAATAGGTCTTATAGGAGAAGACGTTACACAATCTAAAGTAAACTATGTCTGTAAATTTAAGATTAAAAACCCAGACATAACTATAAGAAATATAAACATAGACTATAGTCCCCTTGATAGAGAGGAATTTAGAAAACAAATCACAGAAATGACTACACAAGGACTAATTAGAAAATCAGAAAGTCCACATAGGTCCTCAGCATTCATAGTAAAAAACCATAGTGAAATAAAAAGAGGTAAACCTAGAATAGTTTATAATTACAAAAGGTCAACTTTTGGGGAGGTGATCAGAGAATTTTTTTTTTTTAAACATTAAAATTTAAAAAATATATTAATTTAAAAAAAAAATAAAGATGGTACGTGCCGTTGTTTCACTCAGGGTTGCCTAGACTTTTGGTCCGAATCACGAATGATCTTTTAGCAGGTTAGAGGCTTTCCAGGCTATATACCAAAAAAAAAATTTTTTTTTTTTTTTTTTTTTAAAGCAACCAAAATGAAAGATACTTACAGTATGATTGCAGAAGATTGCAGCGGAAATGTAGAAATATTTGCAGAAGTATGAGAAGTATGAATCCAAGAGGTAGTCACACTTTTTTTTTTTTTTTATCTGGGATATAGTATGAAGGGCTTGAAGAACTATAAAGATAAGCTAACTCTTAAGAAACCAGAAGGAGAGAGATTAGTTTCTCATGAATGAACTAGATTGCATTCAATGATAAATATTTTCTCGGTGTGATTACAAATGAAATCGTCTGCCCTTATATAGGCAGAGAAAGAGAAAACAAACAAAAGAAAAAGTGACGGACCTAATTTAAAGAGACTAAAAACAAAACTACTTTACACTATTCATCTATAGTAAAAGAAAATAATTACAACTTTTGTCGGCCAGAAGCTAACTTTTGTCGGCCAGACGCATCTGTAGTGTGTAGTGACGTAAGTGCTTACGTTTCTTCGAATTATTGAGACGGAAACGTCATTGCTTACGTACTTTTCTTGTCTAGAAGTCTCTGTGTGTATCTGGTAGTGATGGTGGCGTTCCTGTGTCGTCTGAGTCACCTATGTCGTGATCCTATTCTGTATTGATTTTGTGCTGTAATTCCAAGGTATCTCCTTCTTCGGTGAAGGGGATAAGGATATTCCAGTTCTTGTGTGTCCATATTTGTATGTAGTGTCCTTCTGCTATGAGATGGAAGTCTTCCCAATGAAAGCCTGAAGGTAAAGCAGGGGTTTGTTGGTTTTGGGTGATAAAGTGTTTAGTATCTTTGAGGTTTTTGGTTTTGGTTTGTAGACTGGCTAAATTATCGACCCAGTATAAGTCTGAGAAGATAATTTCTGGTTTAACTGCTAGCTGTTTAAGGTAATCTTTTCTGGAGGGTTTATGGCTGATGAACACCCTTTTTCTGGCGGGTCTGTAGGTGTGATCATTAGCATAAGGAAAGGAAGAAAAGAATTTACATCCAATATATGGAGGGAATATGTGTGTACTAATGTTTCCGGTGGCAATGATAAATTTTTCACCGAAAAGGTTTATAATGCTTTCTGTTTTTGGATCTAAACCCATTTCGATATAATCTATCATTCCGTTGTGGTAAAACTGTAGGATTAGATCTTGTGGCATGTCTGTGGTTTTCAGGTTTATTTGTAGGAGAAGAAGGCAGGTTCCATTTCCTTCATCATCTGTTCTTTCTACCACTGTAACTCCTTTGTATTTTTCTTCATTTAGAGCAATCATCATTACTCTAAGCTGTAACTCGTATATTACGAGGGGGAATTCTGAGCAGATTTTCTGTGATATTATGCTGTCGAATTCTGGAAACTGGTTTATTACGGATTGAAGGCAAGTCTTCCAGGGAGTATCCATCATTCTGGCTTTGAAGGCGTCATAGCTTCTGGGGCTACTAGAGCTTCCTTCCTTTCTTTCTAGTTTCTGTAAAAGCTGTGTATTGTTGGCTTCAAGGATGCCAACTTTCTGTTTAAGAATGTTTATTTCAACAAGGCTTTGTATAGACTGTTTATTTTTTCCTTGTTTTAGAAGCTGTTCTTGCAGTTTTGCAATTGTTTCTTCTTGTGCCTTTATAATTTGTGTTTGGCTAGTCTGTGTAATCTGTGAGAACGTCTGAACTTCTTCAGGTTCTATGTAAAAACTGTCTATACCAAAATGTTCTCTGGCTGTTTTTAAAGCGTCAGAGAAGCTTTGATAGCCTTTATAAATTGGTCCTGGACACTGTATATGTTTTATAACTGTTTCCCATTTATTGAAGATACCAATCTTGGTTCCTCTAAAAATGATGTAGTGTGTAAACTTTGGCTTTGTAATCTGTGTTTCAGGGCTTTTAGCCTGCTGTTCATGAAAATAAATGCTCAAAGCATTTAAGATCTGTACTTTAAAGGCATGAGGCATAGTCTGCACATGCCACAGGTTGTCTAACAAGCATTGCTGCTTATCTGTTGGTTTTATGCCACTAATAGGGCGAAATTTTGTATGTTGGTCTGTACAAATCTGTAAGGCATAAGAGCCAAAAGATATGGTTGAAGGTTTGGGTATTGTTGTAGGTTTTTGGGGTGTAGGTTTTTTAGGTGTTTTGGGGTAGATTGTGGGATTTTGTGATGGTTGAGGTTGTGTGAGGAAGTAAGATGGTGGTATAGGATTTTGTGGAGGTTGGGTGTAGAAAAAGTGCTGTGATATCTGTTTAGAACTTTGTTTTTGACTGGCTGTTATGGCTTGGCTTAGCAATTTTTCTGTTTTTTCATCTTCATTAGATGAAGTGCTCATCGGAGATGGGCTCTGTCTAGACTGTTTTGGTCGAACGACCATTTTTTCTTTTCCTCTGTTTTTATCCATCTGCAAAAAGAAGTTTATTTATGTTTCGAGATAATAAGTCTGCTATCCCGTTATCTTTTCCCTTTATATGTTCAAACTGTATAGTATAACCACATCCTTGGATTATATTTTGAAGGTTTACCCATCTTGTCCTGTTCATTTTCTTACTTTGATTATTTTTTATAAATTTAACTATTGCTTCACAGTCTGTTCTGACTGTGAAATCTTTGTGTAAAAATAGTTTAAACTTTTCTAAAGCGTTAATCAGTGCCTGTATTTCAAAATCTAGGCTGGTCCAATTTGTTCCAGTCTTAAAGCTTCCACTTGAGTAGGAGCATATTTTTTCTTCCTTTTTATAACTGTGTATGTTTGGTTTGCAAAGGAGGACGGCTCCCCATCCTTCCTTGCATCCATCAACTTCTACTATTATGTAATCTGTAACAAGCGGTAGTTCTAATGGTTCTATCTTTTTTACTTGTTCTTTTATTTTTCTAATCAAAATACTATCTTCTTGATTAAATTTTCTCTGTCCATTTTTAGTGGTCTTACTATAAAGAGGACCAACTAGTTTAGACAAATTTGGAATAAATTTTCTAGCATAATTGACCAAACCCAGAAAGGCTTGAATCTGTTTTAAAGTTGTAAGTTTTTCTGGAAAATCCAGAATTTTTGTCGAAATATGTGGCTGTAACTCGATTTTTCCATTTCCAATCTCGAGTCCTAAAAATGAAATTTTTCGTTTAAAAAGCTCCATTTTTCTCTTGGATACTACTATCCCATTCTTTTTTATTTCTTCAAATACCTGTTTTAAATGCTGTTCATGTTCTGAAACTGTTTTACTGGCTACAAGTATATCATCAATGTAGACAAGGCAAAATTTGTATTTAAGAAATAAACTGTCCATATATCTTTGAAAAATCGATGGAGCGTTCTTTAGTCCAAAACTAAGAACATTTCATTCATATAATCCTTCTGAGCATGTGAAGGCTGTCCATTTTTTAAAATCTTCTTCTAAATGAAGTTGATTATATCCTGATTTTAAATCTATTTTGTTATCTTGAATAAGTTGTATAAGACTATCTTTATTGGGAATATTATACCCATCATCTTCTGTATTATCGTTTAACCTTTTGTAATTATAAACTATTCTAGGTTTACCTCTTTTTATTTCACTATGGTTTTTTACTATGAATGCTGAGGACCTATGTGGACTTTCTGATTTTCTAATTAGTCCTTGTGTAGTCGTTTCTGTGATTTGTTTTCTAAATTCCTCTCTATCAAGGGGACTATAGTCTATGTTTATATTTCTTATAGTTATGTCTGGGTTTTTAATCTTAAATTTACAGACATAGTTTACTTTAGATTGTGTAACGTCTTCTCCTATAAGACCTATTTTCTCAAGGTGGAGGATGGTAGGATGGTTTATACTCTTAGTAACATCCTGTCCTTTTTCTAATTCTTTATAAATGAAGCTCGTATGGGAAGTATTAAATACAAAGGGCCCAAGCATACGAAGGATACGAAGTACTCTAGATGCGCCACATGGTCCTTTTAATTTTAAGTGGGAAGGATATTATTCTACCGGTTATTTATTAAACGTGATTTCATTTTTTTCCATTTTCCAAAGAAATCCCATATTTCCGTGATTACTTATTTCCGTTTTACAAAGAAATCCCAAATTTCTCGTGATTATATATTTCAAATATTGCTGCAAAATCTAGAAGTTTCCGTGATTATATAATTCATGTAGAAGTTATCCACATTAAATTCGCATTAAAAATGTAATAAACGAAAAAATCACTTTAAAATCGCTTGAAGCGTGATCATTAATTCGAATTAACGCTTGAAGCGTGATTACTAATTCAAATTCACGCATGATGCGTGATTATTATTTCCAATTCACGCATTAAGGTGACTGCTAAATTAGATTCAATTCTTTGATGGCATAGGCACTAAGTCTGTAAACCAACTAGAAAAAGCAGTTAAATGTAAGCTGGAAGCTACTTTTTCTAGGCAAATTCAAGCCCAATTTCAAACTTTTGGTAAACAAGCTCTATAGATATGATAGAAATAGTCTTTCCAATGTCTGAAAGGATGTGTAACTAATTAATATATGAATGGTCATTACATTCTCTAATTTTAGCCACTGAAATACATGGGGATTTTAATTCCAAGATGTCAGGCATGTTTTGTTAACATCTATGATTGTTTTGAACGTGGAAATTATGTTGCAGGAAGCACTAAGTTACTAAGGTTGAGTATTGAGGCTTCGGTTGTTCCTGCAAGACCATATTTGACCAAGTTGATGCTACATTTCACAAGGGAACAATTGAACAACAACCAGTGGCGGACCCAGAAATTTTTTTCATGGGTGTCGGAAGCTTTCGGTGTTTGGATTTTTATTAAAAGTGAATTTTGCCATGTCCGGTCATTGAATTTTTTACTGGATTGAGTTGGGTCATCAAACCTTTTTCATCTGATTGAGTTAGGTTGCCGGAATATTTTGAGTTGAGTTTTTTTTTTGCCGGATTGAAATCCGTTCATTTAAGTGTTCATGTTCAATCATTTGTTCCGTTAAAGTTAAACGAATGAACACTAACAAGACTATCATTTGTGTACGTTCGGTTCGTTTACAGGCCTAGGGGAGGGTTTTATAAGGGCGGTTAATTGTTTAGAAATGAACAAAAGGACTTAGAGTAAATGGTTATTGTGTTAAATGGTTAGTGATCTAGTTAACTTAATTGTTTATAAGAAATAACGGGTAGGTCCAATTAACTAAATAATTTATAATAGGTTTATATTTGTTTAATTAGTTTATAACAATATTAATAAGTTTATATTTGTAAAATTTTAAAGTTTTAAATTAATTTTTTGGGTGTCGTTTTGGTAAAAAAAAATCGTGGGGGTCGGTATCAAAATTTCATGGGGGTCGCTCAGGATTATATCGTATATATAACAAAAAAAACAAAAACTTTCATGGGTGTCGGGCGACCCAAACCACAAATGGTGGGTACGCCAATGCATACAACCGCAGCTCAGCAGCAAGTTGAGTCCATGCATTCACCTTTGGCATTTGCTTTTAGGGTAAGAAAACACCATTTTTTTTGTATGATATCTTTCAACTATTTGAAATATACCTGTGTGCAATTAATATTATTGGATGGTTGCCGATTTTGACACAATGAAGTACTTGCAACGCCTTAAATTGGTTTATTAAAAATAGAAATTTGGATAATTATTTTACTGCTGAGTGCATAAACAAGTAACTAAATTTGGTTTAACTTTCTGTTCTGTGTAACCATTTTTATGCTAGATATATCCCTCGAAGTTTCAGATGCTTTTGATCGAAGATAACCAACTTTTCATAAAACGTAGAACTTTGGTTTTACTTTCTGTTCTATGTAACCAGTTGTTATGCTAGATATAGCCCCCAAAGTTTCAGAAACTTTTGATCGAATATAACCAAGTTTTCATAATTTTGATTTCTTTGACCCGATAACCAGACAAAATGGTGACATGGAGACTGGCGTGTCTTTACCATGTTAGTTTTCCGACATCCACATTAAAAGTGGTTGTCTTAAGTGATTACCTTGAATCAAAATTTCAGAAGTTTGATTGATTTATGGCCTCACAAAAAGTTAGCTAAACCCAAACAGAAATCACACGAAACTTGGTTACCTTTTTCTTCAATTAACAGTTTTATTATTAGTTTGTGGGAACATATTTGAAATTTAGTTATCTGTTATCTTTATAATTTAGTTATCAGTTTCATATATTTGTTTTGCTACCTGATTTTCTAAATCTTATCTGCTCATTAAGCATCCATGGTAATTTTTCCTCATTAAATAGCTTATGATTTTTTTGGTTAAGTTTTATCAGATTAAATAGTTAACTAATTGTCTCTATTTACTTGATTTATTGTAGGTGAGGGTTGATCATATGGCTATTGTTTTGTCAAGCAAAATAATATGAAACACAAATTGTTATCATTCGTGAATGTATGTTTGCCTCAATGGTTTGGTTCCTGCTTAACCCTTTTGTTCCACTGGTTTATTCGTCTTTTGATTCTCTTTTTTCCTATTTCCATCGGTTCCAATCCTTGGGAACTTTTGGTCGATATTTGTTGCTTATATGTATTTATCATAATGTAGCTGGGAGACCTGGATAATCAACCCACCATGAGGATTTTGGACAAAAATGGGGGAAAAATGAATACAGGAATAACTATGTATGTAGGTAATCTAGGGAATGTCAATTAGGGCTTGATGTAATTTTGCTAGTTCCCCGGTAGCTTTCTATAGAGATTCCAAAACTAAGAGGGATAAAAAAAGGCGAAATAGGATCTCCTTGCCTCATACCTTTGTTGCAAAGAAACTCAGAGGTCGGAGCACCGTTCACCAAGACCGAAGACAGGATACCCGAAATCCATTTGCAACAAAGCTGCGAGAACCCAATTTGAGCCATAATCGAAACCACAAAGTTCCAATTCACGTTGTCGTACGGCTTTTCGAAATCGATTTTAAGGATGAACGCCTTCCTTTTGTTCTTCTTGATCCATGAAGTACCTTCATTCATCACAAGGGGACCGTCAAGAATATACTTTCCTTTAAGGAAGGCCGATTGCGAATCAGAGATAACCACCCCAAGCACCTTTTTGAGACGATTCACGAGGATCTTAGAGATAACCTTGCTTATCACCCCCAATGAGGCTTATAGGCCGAAAATCATTTAGCCCCAACGGGTCCTTAACCTTAGGACTAAGGGTGATAAAAGAGGAGCCGCACCCCTATTAATAACCCCACTTCTGTGGAACTCAGCCATAATATCACCAAAGTCTTTCTCAAAGAACCTCCAAAAATGTTTAATAAACCGCAGGTTAAAACCTCGGTCGTCCCCACACTCAAAGACAACATCCTTGATCTCACCCCGAAGAAAAGGAGCAGTCAATCCCTCTGAATCTTCCTCCGAAATTCTTTTGATATTACTACACACAAGACTAGGGCGGCTCAGATATGCTTCCACAAACTTATTTTTAAAATACTCAAAAATCTCCTTCTTAACTCTAGAGGGTTTATCACACCATTTACCTTCAAGATTCAACCCATGGATTGTGTTGCTAGCCTTCCTATTGTTGATCATGCGTGGAAAAATTTAGATTTTTCGTCTCCATCTTTAGCCCACTTCAGCCGAGATCTTTGTTTCAGTTCCGAAGTCTTGTTGGCCTCTATATCTTTGACAACTTTCTTACCTTCCAGTAAAATCCACTCCTCTTCCGTGAGATCCCGCACCTCCATGATCTCCTCTATTTCTTCCATATCCGCACGAGCCTTGGATTCTACCTCGCCTTCTTTTTTAATCCACTCATCCCGCCAAACTCTCAACCCGTTTCGGATGAGGCTGAACTTTTTTAGAGAGATAAAGGTCCGCAGGGCCTGAGAACGAGAACGAATCACAAGCCTTCTGAACCACATTGGTTGATTCTCTACCCTTTAACTTAGATTTCTTGGGTTCCAACTTAGGTTTCCAGGATATCCCACTGACCCAACCTTTTGGTTTTATGTACTTTTTTTTTCTTTACCATTTTTTTGCCAATAATTTTTTTTTCTTCAATGTTTTTGTTGTTTTAATGTTAGGTACTTTTTAAGCTACATCCTCTACGAATAATATTTTTACTATTCATATTGAACCATCGTAAATTCATACTTAATCACGTCAATGTCACTTCCGCCACACACGTAACTAAGTTTGCAAACACGTCAAATCACATGAGCTTAATTTCTAGTTTTTGTTAATATCAAAGTTTTAACTAGTAGTGTTTCCCCGCGCTCCGCGGTGGGAACCGGATCTTAAACGTTTGAGACTGTGACATTAACATGGCTAAGCAAAAAAAGAAACGTGGTTAAATAAATTTTGTCCTGCGCTCCGTGGCGAGAGGCAGACGTTAAGAGGTTGAGGTGGTGATATTAACGTAGCTAATCACAAAAGAAACATGGTTAAATACATAAAAAAGTGTATAAAGTTATGGCGAGTCGGTTGTGGAGATCGAAACATAGATAAAAGGCAGTTATATAACGATACCGATGTTTTTCAGTCGGTCACATTCTTCACGTTACTAGCACGTCATCGTCAATCTAAAATACTATAATTTTAATACAACTCTGTTTTTAACAAAATTATATCGAGACGTCAAGAAAAAAAATATAAAACACATAAACGAAAATTATTAAGGAAAAATCAGTTTTCTCTCAACAAACTTAATGTTTTTACATAAACAATAACTCACAGTTAATTAACTAATTCTTTTAAAATAAAAGAAAACAAATGGGCAAAATGTTAACTTCCCAAAAGAGTAATCAAATCTTCAGAAACAATAAACCTCTTTCAAACTCCATTGAATAAATCGCTGTGTTCCATTGGATTACGGAAGACGCTTACATAGGTGGGGGAGATGGGGTTAGATCTTCATTAAGGAGAAATAAAAAATAAAATGGCTCATTAAAAAAATATTAACTCAAGTGAAAAAAAACAAAACATTTAGACCCCAGGAGTCAAACCCATCAGAAGGAAACAAAGCATTTAAGAGGAAGCAATTTAAACACTCAAGCCAACTATCCTTTTTGTTTTAACACCGCAAAAATAATAGATAACATCAAGGGATATATGATTTTACGGTAGCTAAGAAGTTATCTTTTAAATAAGATTAATAATAGGTTTAATTTTTTTTAACTATTCCAACAAATATAAAAAAATTTAATAAATGTAAATATAAGAAAAATTAATAAATGTTACATTCATAAAAAGGAACGATATTAGGAAAACCATTAACGGGTCTTATAAATATATATATATATAGGATTAGGTTCAGGTAAAAAGAATTCTAATTCTAAGAAGAGTGAGAAAGATTTAGAGTCATTAGATCAAATTGTAGAAAAGATTTAATGGTTGAGATTAAATTATAGGAGAAAAAGTTGTTTAAAGGGTATTTTAGTCTTGGCCACTTTTGTTGACTTTTTATCAAGTTCCCCCCATTTTTAAACGTTCATAACTTTTACATACGACATTATTTTTTCAAAAAAATTACACCATAAAAACGAGCGTTTTTTATCTTTAAAACGAGCATAGTGTCGTTATAAACAAAAAAGAAAAAAAAATTACGTTTTTCAGCTCATTGTGTAATACTTGTTCATTGTGTAATACAAGTTCAATGTGTAATACAAGTTCATTGTGTTATATGTATTTATCATTGTGTTTTACGTTTTTCAGCTCATTATGTAATTAGTCAGGTTTTTGTGTAATACAAGTTCATCGTGTAATACAGGTTCATTGTGTAATACAAGTTCATTGTGTTATATGTATTTATCATTGTGTTTTACGTTTTTCAGCTCATTGTGTAATTAGTCAGGTCATTGTGTAATACAAGTTCATCGTGTAATACAAGTTCATTGTGTAATACCACGTCTGGTCAATGTGTAATTAGTCAGGTCATTGTGTAATACAAGTTCATCATGTAATACAAGTTCATCGTGTAATACAGGTTCATTGTGTAATACAAGTTCATTGTGTAATACAAGTTCATTGTGTAATACAAGTTTATTGTGTTATATGTATTTATCATTGTGTTTTACGTTTTTCAGCTCATTGTGTAATTAGTCAGGTCATCGTGTAATACAAGTTCATTGTGTAATACCACGTCTGGTCATTGTGTAATTAGTCAGGTCATTGTGTAATACAAGTTCATTGTGTAATACAAGTTCATTGTGTAATACACGTTCAATGTGTAATACAAGTTCATTGTGTTATATGTATTTATCAATGTGTTTTACGTTTTTCAGCTCATTGTGTAATACAAGTTCATCGTGTAATACAAGTTCATTGTGTAATACCACGTCTGGTCATTGTGTAATATCTAGTTATTGTGTAATTAGTCAGGTCATTGTGTAATACAAGTTCATTGTGTAATACAAGTTCATTGTGTAATACAAGTTCAATGTGTAATACAAGTTCATTGTGTTTTACGTTTTCCAGCTCATTGTGTAGTTAGTAAGGTCATTGTGTAATACAAGTTCGTCATGTAATACAAGTTCATTGTGTAATACCACGCATGGTCATTGTGTAATACAAGTTCATTGTGTACTACAAGTTCATTGTGTAATTAGTCAAGTCATTATGTAATATAAATTCATTGTGTAATTAGTCAGGTCATTGTGTAATACAAGTTCATTGTGTCAAATATTTTTCATCATTGTGTTATATGTTTTCATCATTGTGTTTTACGTTTTCCAGCTCATTGTGTAATTTGCTCATTATTGTGTAATTCGCTCAAATATGCTAGGTTATTATGTAATATGCTCATTCTGTAATATCAGTTCATTGTGTAATATCAGGCCTGACCATTGTGTAATATCAGACATTGTATTACACATTGACCTGGTGTATTATACATTGACCTGGTGTATTACACATTGACCTGGTGTATTACACATTGACCTAGTATATTACACATTGGCCATTATGCCCTCCCTTTAAAAATAATAAAATGACACATGTCAAGCTTAGAATCCTTCTTACCCTTCTTATTTTTAAAACCCTTTTTACTATAACCTAACCCTATATATGTATACTAGGTTAAAATCTCATGTATTACACGGGTTAAATATATAAAATGTTATATACTTAGTAATAGAAGTTTTATATTTCTAAAAACCCGAATAAATCGGTATATTACATCGGGTGAATAAAATATAATGTAATTCGTTAACAAACACACTCGTCAAAATATGTCTTTAAAAATGTAATTTATCGTGACAGTTATAAATTCTGTTAGTTCAAAATATGTCTTTAAAACATTTTTTTCGAATGAGTATTAATTTTTTAATTTAAATGATAAATGTTAGTTTATATTAAGTTCATTTGATTGATGATATAATAACTATTTATAATTCAATAATAAATATCAGTGATTAAATTTATATTAAAAAACTAAAAATAAATTCTTTTAATATCATTATTAAATATGAGAGAGAGGGACTATTATACAATTTAACCAGAAAGTGACACGTGTCCATAGAATTTTATTTATTAATATAAATATTATTATTTAATAAGAGAAAGAAACAAAAAAAACTAATATTTAATAGGAGAGAGAAACGAAAAATAAAGGTGATGGGTAACCAGAGAGTGACACGTGTCCCCCTAGGTTAGAATCTCGTGTATTACATGGGTTGAATAAATGTAATGTTATATACTTAGTATTAAAAAATTTAAAAAAACATATGTATTTTACGGGTTTAATAAACATATGTATTACACGCGTTGAATAAAATATAATGTAATATGTTAACACATACAATCGTCAAGATATGTATTTAAAAATAAACTTTGCATGACAGTTATAAATTATGTTAAGTTCATTTTTAGAACAATATTTTTCAACTCCGCCTATTTTTTCTATTATTTGGCATGTTAACTTTATCATTCAAACCATCCAATCACATTAAATTCTTTAAAATGTTTTATAAATCACTTATAAGGAATAATTATTTATCATTATTCTTCGTTCTTTTAATATTTTAACGAACATAATTTTAAATTGATACGTAAGTAAGAAATTATAACCAATCATAATTAATTTTGTAATAAATGTATTTAGTAAATGACACAATTACTATCCATAATTAAATAATAAGTATCCATAATTAAATTTATATAAAAATATAAAAAATATATCATTATTTAATAGGAGAGAGAGGCGGGAAAATAAAATTTTAGATAGCTTAGAATTGTGACACGTGACATCTAACATTTTTATTTATTAGATAGTATAGAAGTATAGATAGGTTAGAATCTCGTGTATTACACGTGATGTGTTGCAAAGCACACATGTATTTCCACCATGTTTCGAGTCGGTTTAATTAGTTTTCTAGTCGTTTTGAGTCGTTTTTTTATACAATTGAGTCTTTGTTATGTTTACAGGAGCTCGTGATGAGTACATGTGAAAACCCGAAGAAACCGAGCACGAGAAACAAGCCCGAAGATCAAAAGTTAAAAATGGGAAATTTCAAGTCTTCACGGTACACGAAGATCAGTGGAAAACCTTTCGCGGTACGCGAGAAGTTCCAAATCCGGGCGCGACTTAATTAGCCCTATTCCATTTCCTACTATGGGCGACGCTGACCCACCAGCGAGGCGTACAGTACACCAAAGGGCCAGTGATAGGGTCATGGGCGCGAGATCCCGCTATTCCTAGTGTCAATTCCTGGCAGATCCCATCACATGTCATGAGTACGATCACTCATGCCACCCGATTTCATGGCCTCGGGGATGAGGATGCACCCGGACATGTGTCCCACTTTGCGAGCATATGTGATACCTTCAACATCACAGGTGTGTCTAAGGACGCTATCTACTTACGTCTCTTCCTATTCTCCCTCTCTGGGCGTGCTTCTACTTGGCTTGATACTTGGCTCGATAATATTCCAGACAACTCAATCACCACTTGGGAAGATCTCGAAGCCAAGTTCTTCAAGAAATACTATCCACCTTCCAGGGTCGCTCGCCTTAGGGATCAAATCCACTCCTTCCGGATAGACCCTAACGAGCCCTATCACATGGCCTAGGAGCAGTTCAACATGTTGTTGAGCCGATGCCCCCAGCATGGTCTTTTTGACTGGGAGATAGTGGAGAAATTCTATAATGGCCTTACCTTCGAGAAGCAGCAAATGTTTAATACAATTGCGGGAGGCCATATCATAGAAAACTTTGAGCCTACTGAGTGTGAGGAGATGTTCGAGAGCTTCGCTCAAGCCGAACAACAGTATCCATCTACTAGGACTTCCATTCCTAGTGCTAGAGCACCCACCACATCTCCTAGAGGTGTGCATCAGGTCACTCCTGACTCTAGCGTGGCTGCTGCCCTCTTCTCTACGGCTAATGAAATAAAGGAGCTGAAGCTCAGTGCTCAGCGGTGTCAAGTGTGCAGGGGAGGCCACGACACCTGTGATTGCCCAGTGAATAATCAAGAGCAGGTGAGCTATGCTGGCAACCAACACCAGAACCGAGGGTACAACAACTGCAACTCATTTGGCTCGGGATGGAGATCTGGAAATAACCTACCGGGGTTCAATGGTCGCCAGCAGTATCAACATCAGGGAGGAGGAGATACAGGACTGAGCACGGGAAGCAGTGTCGACACGACTTCGATCAAAGAGATGCTTGAGACTCAGACACAGCTGCTTGCCGCCTAGTCCAGCAGGACAGGGATGCTAGGCAGAGATTGGATGGCTATGACACTTTACTGAAGAATCAGCAATCGACATTCCATGATCTGCAACGCACGATTGAGGACATCGCTAAGAGTCTGAAGGATCTATAGGAAGGTCAATCTTCAGGCTCTAACGCTTCAGTGATGGTCGTGTCGGTAAGGAGTGTGGAGGAGAAAGAGGTTGCGGAGGATGACTCCCACTGCAGCAAGTACAACATTCTGTCACCTGAGGAGGTCAAGAATATTGACTAGAGGGCTAGATTCGTGGAGATCGATGCCAGGATAACCGAGGAGCAGGTAGATGAGGAGATAGTGGTTGAGGTGCATGCCGAGAAGGCAGAGGAGGAGAAGAATGGGGTGGAGATGAAGACCCTCGAGATTGACCTGACACGTATTCCCTACCCAGCACGTTTGCTACCATTTAAGCAAGCTAGGGAACACAGTCACTTCCTTGACTTGTTTAAACAACTAAAGGTCAATCTTCCGCTGATAGAGACCCTCCAGCAAATGCCAAAGTATGGCAAGTTCCTTAAAGATCTTCTTTTCAACAAGAAGAAGCTCGAGGAGGTCTCTAAATTCTCACTTAGTGAGTAATGTTCTGAGGTGGTGCAGAACAAGCTGCCAGAGAAACTGGGAGATTCGGGTCGATTCACGATCTCATGTCACCTAGGCAGTTTGCCTTTACACCACGCGTTGGCCGACTTAGGTGCTAGTATCAATATTATGCCATATTCTCTATATAAGCAGCTAGACCTAAGCGAACCACAGCCGACGCGCATGAGCATTTACTTGGCTGACCGTTCAGTCAAGTATCCACGGGGAATTGTGGAGAATCTGTTAGTGAAAGTAGGCAAATTTGTCTTCCCCGTGGATTTCGTCATTCTAGATATGGAGGTGGATGATGGAGTCCCACTCATCTTAGGCGCCCATTCTTGCGTATCGCCAAGGCAGTAATCGATGTCTTTGACGGGAAACTCACACATCGTGTGGGGGATGAGTCGGTTATATTTGATGCCACACAGTCTGTGGAGGATGTTGGCGAGCATAGCCACTCAGTGTGCATGCTTGATTCCTTCATGGACTATCATCAGGACTCTGATCCACTGTTAGGAGGAGATGAACCCGCCCCTAAATTAGAACAACCATCTGATTGGGCGGTAGAGTTGGAAAAGTTGTTGGATGAGCCCGACGAATACGGCGATGAGGTGCCTGATGATCTGTTGGAGATGATGGCAGAATTTGATGTGATCATAGGCAAACCCCCAAGTGTGGGGATGTTAGAAGAGAGTGTTGAGGATCCCGGAGATCCAGGTGGAGGTTTAGAGGTCATTCCTATAGAAAATCCAATTCCTGGACCTCTACCTATTATTTGCTCTGAGGAGAGAGTTGTTGATCCGACCCCTAGCTCTAGTGCCCCTAGTTCTAGGCCACCCCGTAAGAGAACCCGTTATATGGTAGATCTATTTGACTTAGGGAGTGTGAAAATGCCAAGTGTGGGGATGTTTAAGGGTGATAACTTGCTAGGTTATATGTGTCATATTATGTTCGGACCAGGTAGATTTAAGTTATGGTGGAAGGATCTGTGTGCAAAATGTCATATGAGTCCAATGTTTGTGAGGAGTAGGCGTTTGTTGAAGTTATGGAGAACCGGGAGGTCGCGTAGGATGAAAGCGGTTCCGTTTAGTATCAAGGAGAAGCCTCCGGATAGGTTTTTTTGATTCTCGGGCAAGTGCACGGGATGTAGAGTTTGTATGCATTCAGTGGTCCATGTCAGTGTCATTTGCTGTGTTTTTCGGTACTGTGTTTTGTGTATGTCGTGTCTTGCAGGGATTCGCACTTGATTCGGTGAGGGAAATCATCATGAACAAAGTTCCAGGTATGCTTACAGTTGTTTTTATGCATGGAATGAGTTTTGAAAAAAAAATTGGGTGAACAAGAATTTTAAGAAGCCAAAAATATTCTAAGTATAAACATAAAAAATTTCTTAATTTTATGTAATCAGGGTCTCTCACGGTACGCGAGGCATGTCCACAAGTCTCTCGCGGTACGCGAGAGACAAAACAGTCGGGCAGGCCGAAGCATCATTCCCTCGTGGTACGCGAGGAGTGGCGGCTAGGTTATCGCAGTACGCGAGGCCCTCTGTCTTCCCATGGTTCCATACCGTTCACCACCCACTCCTACCATTCCACCATCACACCGACCATCACACCACATTCCACAACCATCTATCACCTCATCCATCATCTCCATCTCCATCCATCATATCATATCATTTCATTCACCGACCACCGACCATGGGAAACTAGGGACCCGTTCGTAACCGATGATCCATCTTGTCACACCCCCAAATTTATTTACTTAATGAATAAATAAATAAATACATGTTGCAACGATTGGTTCATTACACGGTAGCGGAAGCTGTAATAGTGATTTCTAAGACTTGAATACATACACAAATACTAAGACTAAGTAATACAATGATCTAAGTTCTTCTAGATCAACGACAGACTTGAGACTGGATAATCTATGTCCTTCCAGCTAGTAGGAATTTATCCAATTATAGCTAGCCTATTCCAACCGTGCCATGGCTATGAATTACCTGAAAAACATACTTAAAAATGTCAATACAAAGGTTGGTGAGTTCACAAGTTTGATTGTTGCAATGTAAAGTGATTTTCCTTGAAAACATTGATATTGTGTACATGGCCATGATACGAAACTGTTTTCCTTGAAAACATTGAAAATATGTACACGGGTTTAATGTAAGGTTGTTTTCCTCGAAAACATGTGATGACTTCATAGTCATAAAACGAGTAGTTTTCCCAATGAAAACATGTGATGACTTCATAGTCATAAAACGAGTAGTTTTCCCAATGAAAACATGTGATAACGTCATAGTCATAAAATAAGTCGTTTTTCCTGAAAACATTGATACTGTGTACATGGCCATAATATGAAACTGTTTTCCTTGAAAACATTGATAAAAAAACATTTACATGTAAACGAATAGCAAAACCATTGGTGTATAAGTGATTGGCAGATCCATCTGCACGAAAACGTTTCAATGAATATGATAAACAAAACAAGTAATGTTGACCCATTTGTAGACTAGCTAGGAATACAAATAATATGTACATACATGAGACATAACCAAACCATGACACAGGTGTTTTGCCCCTCGCTCATACCTCACGAGCAGTGTTTGAACACTATGCGATCATTTGGCCAGAGGGACCCATGGTTAGCGCGACTAACCATGACCGGGGGTGTCAATCCCAATAGTACTATCCATAGAATCCCAGGCTAACCTATAGCTAATGGTTATAAATATGATGGTCAGGGGACTTCCAGCGCTCTATATGTGTTAACTCATGCAAACATAAAGGTCGGGTCTTGTTTTCTTGCTACCATATGAAAATGTTTGTAAGTACGCTTTATCTTTTCCCGAATGTATCAGGCAATGATGTTCCCAACGGTAGTAAACAATGATGTCTCATGTTTTCAAACTTGTAAGCAAAGTATGTTTCCCCCCGGTGTTTCTAAAACATTTAAAAGTTAAAAGGGGGCTGTGAAACTCACCTGATGAGCTTTCAATGTGTAAGTGCTAGCAAGGCCGATGTATATGCAAGACTGTCCTAACTGTGACCTAAATAGTGATGGTTATCTTATGACCTTAATATTGAGTGTCATCATACAAGTCGGTCATGTACAAAGTCCATCCAATATGTTAGACTCAAAAACGTAAGTGTCATGTTTAGAAAATGTGACCCGACGAACCGTTTGTGACTTGACTTTGAGTTTCATGTTAGGTATACGTGTTTAGTCAAATATATAAATATATATTATTGATTTCATAAGTTTAAATACTTGTCGATAAGTTGTCTTATCTAGGTCGTGTTAGGGTTTTGATAGTTATTTGCCTTAAACTATACGATTAAAATAAACCCTTGCTTAGAGTGATTTCTAGAATTTTAAGTCGTCCATGAGTCATCCTTTTGTTTAACCAAATGAACTTGTTAAGTCATGAAATTTTATACCAAGTTCCCTAGCTGTCTTAGGTTTACAATAATGTATAAATTATCATTTTATGACATGTTTAAGTATTTTAAATAAATTTATTTTTGACAGAAGGTACAATTTTGGTTTTTCTAAAGTGACTTAGGAACTTTACTGAATTGACTACCCAAATCTCATTTTTATGACACAAGCTCATACAAATTTTAATATAGACACAAAATGCTAACTCTTGGAATTGGAATCAGGTTGTTTGAACTTTTTATGAGCAAGTTATGGCTCCTACAAGTGACACTAAAAATCTGTTAAAAAACACAGATTCGACACCATTTCTTGTATGACCACTTTGGGGTACCAAAACTCAACGAAAGTTCATGAAACCAGTTGGGTTGGACTCTAGACTCTTTGTACTTAGTTTTAGACTTAAGATTCGTCTCATTTGGTTAGGTTTTGACTAAGGTATGGTCCTCTAAAGTTGGATTAAATCTTCTGCCAGCTCACTGTTTTGCTTCAAGGACACTCAAAGTCACCAACTACTCTAGATTTGTACTTGTTTGACTCTTGATTTCCATACTAGATGATGATTATGTTATGTATAACATGTTTTATGAGTCCAAATGTCCAGATCTATCCTTTACACTCTTGTTTCATATGTGTTATATCCATAAATCTATATATATATATATATATATATATATATATATATATATATATATATATATATATATATCCAAGATCCGAAAGTTAAGGTTTTCATACTTGTAGATTTAGCTTTTTCATACGTTTATGAGTTGGTTTCTCTCCATTTTAAGTGTATTTACATTTGTGAATTATATATTATACAAATATATACACATAATACTTGTTCGTAAGAGTTAAAATTCTATATACATGTTTTTGTACCTTAAAATTTAAGATCTTTTCATATAGACAAGAAATCACCAACAAGCTTTATTTTTAACCTACTGTTCTTATAAAAACTCGTATGCTCAAAGTTTTAGCTCTTTTTAAAAGCTTTTGTATATTCATAATGTATGAACATGTATTTTGAAGAAAGCCTTAAGTTCAAAAGGGGAAAATCATGTTCTTACTAATTTTTAAGTACTTTTCTTTTGGATGGAGTTTTATGCATGACAACAACTTGGTGCTAGTAAAAAAATGAAGAGGGTGAAGATATATAGGAACTCACAACAAGTATGATAGAACAAAGGAGTTAGAAGGAAGTTCCAAAGCTTGAATTTCTTGCAAGAATCCTCTTGTTCTTCTTGGATAGCACTTAGCTTCTTGATTTTTGGATGGGATTTTTGAGTAAAATATGGAGATGTGTGTATATTGTTTTGGCCGTAGGTTTTGAGGGAGTGAAAGGGGAAGAGTGTGGTTTTTTTTTAAATGAAGTGAATGATGAGTGTAGGTAGGGTAGGGGATATAAAAGTCTTGGGAATGGACATTGATTTGAAATAAGAATGATCTTTATACTAAACACTTCTAAGGAAGAAGCAAGGTGGTTGTGGGGTGGGGTCCCACTAAATCTCGATCAAGATGTCAATGGGGGGTGGGGTTGGGGTATTTAGGTGATTAAGTGATCAATTAGTGTAGATATTTAGGTCATTAAGCGTATTAATCTCGATTAAGGTTCGAAACGGTGATTTAACTTGGTTTTAGGTTCTTTAATGTCATTTTAAATTATAGTTAACTAGTTTAGTGAAAAATACTTAATTCATGTATTGTATGGATTATAGATATTTTTTTTATTGCGCGTAGTTACGTTTAGGGTCGTCGGTAGGCAGTGAAACCGTCGATTTACATCGTTATGACTTGTTTTATGAAATGTGGACTTAAAAATATATATTTGAATGTATAAACATATATTTCATGTATTATGGATCTTTGGACATTTATTTGGACATATAGGTTAGTCCCCAACATTTGTATTAATCGGGTTACGTGACCCAATAATTTCTAAAATTACCAAAGTAAGAAATGAATTAATGCATGGGTATTGCTAGGCTTTCGGACCTAATTCTTGCTATTAAGTTAATCAGGATACTTGAAAATATAAACACATTTGTGTTACGTACAGATATTGACCTGGAAATGTCGGGTGTCACACATCTTGCCGTGGCGTTCATGTCTATGTGTTTGCCACACATCGGGTAAATGTCCTTGCATATCTATCTAGAGTCTTAATGAGTCAGTTTGAGTCAGTGAGTTTTAACTTTTATTTGTGTCAGTTTAATGTTGCGGGTTGTGTGAGGTTATTTTGCAAGTATCATTCATTCTGTCCATACTCAATCTCCATTCGGGCGGGATCGATTTTTCCATCACTTTGTAAAGGCAACCCCGCGGGATGTGCAATCACGACCGAAATGCTATACGGTGCACATGAGGAAGAACGAAGTTGTACATTCACTTGAGTACATTGCATAACCAGCTAAGTCGCTTCCTGTATTTATTTTTGTATTTTTATTTTTTGTTGTGTCTTGATTCACATTGAGGATAATGTGTCTTTCAAGTGTGGGGATGTGAGTGTTTAAGTTTTAGGTTGTGTCTTTTATAAAAATCTAAAAATACAAAAAAATTAAAAAAAATTAAAAAATGTACTTTGAAAGTATAAGTTTTTGCATAATAAATGGAAAATGATAGTATAACTGGATCTACTTGTTTTTTTTAAATGGTTTAAATAATAGAAAACACGTCTAATTAGTGATGTTTTTGGTAGACTCAGTCAGCTTGAATAGCTTAAATATCCTGTGAATGTTACATAGGATTAATCATGTAATAATATCATGAAATCTTATGGGAACTCATCTTAGGGTAATGGTAATACTGAAACTGTCAACCCAGGGTGATAGGTACCACGTTAAGTTAATATTTAGAGGTTTTTGAAAAATTTCATGGCACACCACTCTCTTTTTATGAGAATAAATCCGAGTTTCGGTGGCGCCCATTCCATAAATCCATAATTTCCATAAATATGAGCTTAATTAATTTGAAAACTAAGTCTTGCTTATGTGTTTCCCTCTGGGATGGTGACTTGGAGAATACACCCCTAAGTGAAATTCATGTGCTTAAATGTGTAGAATCTAGTCTATGTGTTAGCTTCCGGGATAGTGACTTGGTTGAGACACCTCTAGACGAAAGTTCTTATGCTTTAATTAACGCTCAGTTCCATCCATTCATTCCATATTCCATTGATTTTTAAAAATCTATAAATCTTAGTTTAACGTGGTGGGCAAATCTACATGGTTTAACCCGTGCCTAAACATGACCGTGAGACGGGATTAGGTAGAGTTGTAGCTTCTAAGTGTGACTCAAATAGATTGATTGATTGTTGTATAAAATGGGATTAGAACACATCACGGGGGCTAGATAGTTTGTGCTTGGGTTTAATAGGACAGAAATACTGATTATTGTTTTTTAACGCGTGAGTATATTTGTGCTAATTGTTAATTGATTATTGAAGTTAGATCTCAATTATGATTCCATTGCAGACTTTTTCGAGCACGAAAAAAGGTTAAGTGTGAGGATGTTTGATGTGTTGCAAAGCACACATGTATTTCCACCATGTTTCGAGTTGTTTTAATTAGTTTTCTAGTCGTTTTTGTATACAATTGAGTCTTTGTTATGTTTACAGGAGCTCGTGATGATTACATGTGAAAACCCGAAGAAACCGAGCACAAGAAACAAGCCCGAAGATCAAAAGTTACAAATGGGAAATTTCAAGTCTTCGCGGTACGCGGAAGTTCCAAATCCGGGCGCGACTAATTTGTCCCTCGCGGTACGCGAGGGACTGGCCACATTGTCTCGCGGTACGCGAGGGGCCTATATTCCGAGAAAAAAACCCTAATTTGTAATTTAATAGTTTTGTAATCCCATTATCATGAAGTTCGATTTCTTGCCGTCAAAAGCATTACCAGAGGCGATTTTGGGAGCAAGGAAAGGGAATTAAGCATAAGGATTCTGGGTTTGTTAATTTAGAATTCTAGGGTTCCAAGATTCAATCTTTCTTGTTTGTTTCTGTGTTTGAGACTATGTTTATGTTGATTACTATTGTTCTAGTTGTTTTGAGCATGTTTCTAGGCTAAACAATTGATACTGCCTAGGTCACATGATGAATACTTAGTAAAGTTATGATTTTTAACGGTTTTTGGATTCAATTGATGATTTGTTGATTTTGTAAAAGATCCTTAGTTAATTATTATGGTGTTAGTGCATGCTTGATTCTGGTTCTGAGTTGATTAATGTTTTTCGTGTTATCTTGTTGAATGTCTTTTATAAATAGATGCATGTTTAGGTTGTTTGCTTGTTGATGACCTGAATGGTTTGCTACACGTAGTGATCCATAAGAACGTTAATTGAAACCTGATTAGAATTGAGTGTGTGTCCTAGTTCAATACCTGAGAGGTGAGAATTAGTCGGTTAGTCTTCGTCATTAGGAATTCGAGTGTCAATTGTCTGAGTGGAAGTTGGTTTAGGTGTCTAGTGATTGTTGCTAGTCTGAATCATAGTTGTTATTTTAGGATTACCCTGTGCATTCCTTGAGTGTATGGTGGGCGGTGAGACTGAGAGGTTCATTAGGGTACTTGATCATAATTGGAAATACCTGAGAAGTGATCCATCCATCTGGTGAGTTTAGTACACTTTAGGTAGCTTAGTTGGTGACACCCTGAGAGTGATTAGGGATCCACTAGGTTGTCTTTAGCAGTTATCCTTTGAAACCCAGATCCACCATAGTTTCCAGAACCGATAAAAGTTGTGTTTTGCAATTAGGATTCTGACCTAGGTAGTGTTCTTCCTAATCTTGATCTCACCTTTGTTCTTGTCCTGATAGCTAGAGTCGTTCTTAGTATTGCATTATTAGTGAAAATCAGTAGTGTAGTTAAACCCCCCAAACCAAATCATCTTTAGTCCGAGTCAGAGTATAGTTTGCTATGGTAGTATCTCTAGGGTTCGATAACTCGGTTTACCATTAGGCTGTGCTACACTCGATAGGTTCACTTGCCTGTCAGTGCGGTTTAGTTCATAGGTTTTTCATCTTATTACTTAAGAGTCTAGGTTAGGTTTTGTTAGTTATTTTATAGAACGTTTGGACGACATCAACACGGTTTGTATATTGAAAAATGAAAACTATATGATTCATAAATAAGTATATACGTTTTTTTTCGAACTTAATTCATAAACTTGACACAACTTCAATTTTACAAATTGGAGAATAAGAACATGAGAATCATTATAATTATTTGCAATATATTCAAACATTTTCTTAAATGTAGTTTGATATAACCTATTCTAATTTAAATATAAGATGAAATAATAATAAAAAGAATCAGTAATTTAAATATTTTCCCTGATTTTAAGGTATACATAAAAGAATTGACCGAATTTACACATATTGTTAGCAAACATAATTGGATTACCAAAAATATGTAAAATACAAATTTAATAAAAAAACAAAATTGAAAAAAATAATTAATTACCTTAAATAATATCTATAATTATAGTTGTAATTAATAATTGATCTTTATGATTAATGTCATTATTTAAGTTTCTTTTAATTTCTTTATTTAAGAGAGAGACGTATATAATAAGAGAGACGAAAAAACAAAGATGAGATTGTACCATAGAATAACACATGTTCAAAATTATTTTTATATATTAAACAAACATCGCGTGTCGATAGAAGTCATTCCCCGTTTAAAACCCTATGCTTCCGGTTCCGGCCTTAAGCCGTTAATCGTTTACAAATCACGATCTCGTAAACCGGCTAAATTGAAACGGAGCTTCACTTTACCGGTTAATTTCCGGCCGATCTTTTGCTTCTCCTTGAGTAGCAGATCAAACATCCGAGGTATCCGATCTCCCTATTTTGTTTTAATCTGATATTAATTGCTTGTTCTTCAACGATATGAGATCTAGGCTGTTATTTAGGGCTAAATCGACGTTTTTTGATGCGGTAATCTGTGTTTCATTTTTGAGATCGCGATTAAAAGATAGAGATTGAATGTTACATATCTGATCTAAATCAGCGTGTTTTAATCCCGTTTTTTGCTTCGTGGTCTTCAATATTTCTTCAGAGTTTGAAGTTGATTTCGTTTTCATGAGTTTCTGTATCCTCTGTATGCAGAATGTGTTACTAAAGGTCGCATAGCGAAGTGGATATCGCGTTAGATTCCGAATCTAAAGGTCGTGGGTTCGAATCCCACTGTGATCAAACTCTGTTTTTTTTAGTATATATTCCTTCATCTTCCAGTTCATGTGATTTTTTACCATTTTTGGAACCAAATTCAAGCTCGATTGATGTAGTGAATTTGAGAACTGATATTTCACTCTAAAATAAACAGATAATCAAAATCAGGTTGCCTTTGTATTTTTTTGAACGGCAAATTTTATTATAAACGGTAATTGGAACTACCAAGAAAGTAGAACCAAAAGAGTACAATTTATGTAAATATGTTAAACATAACCTAGTTTTCCCAATCTAACTCATGCCAATTGACTCTATTTTTTATCCATAAGAAGGTAGACGCTTTGATGTCTTCAAATATCTTTTCTTTGCTTCATATATTTCTTCCGAATATTCTTTCATTCCTTGCTTTCCATATACTCCAAAGTGACCCTAATATAACCAAGTGAATTGTTTTTTTGAAAGTTGCATCTCCTTTGACTTTTTTTGCTGCTTTTAACATATCATTTGCAGTGGAGTTGATTGAGAACGCCATCTTTGTCAAGCCGATAACTATGTGTCATACCTCTTTAGCGTAATTACATCCCACTTGAATGTGATCAATGGACTCCGACTCGCCACATGCACATTCCTCTTAAGAAGCTCCTCTTTGGATGGGAGTCTACCCAAAGAAACCCGCCATCCAAAAAAATTTGTTTTGAGAGGCATCCATTTGTTCCATTCGTACTTTGCAATTGATTGCGTAAACATATTTTTCTCTATGAAGCTTTTTAATGAGTGGACTGTGAATTTACCAGTAGGGTCTTCGAGCCATGACCAACTATCACGTCCATTTGTGATTGGTGACCCGGCAAGCAGAATGCCACATTGGTTGACCAACTCAGATTCCCCATCAGTTGTCGGAGGAGAGGACCATTCCCATTTAACACACGATCCACCGAATCTTTCATTGACAGTGCAATTCCTTTTTGATTCTTTTGCATATAAGGCTGGAAAAAGATCCTTCAGTGCTCCATTTTCGATCCACCTGTCATGCCAAAACAAGCAATGATTACCGTCACCTATACTGCATTTTATATTTTCTTGGATGTTGAAGCCAAGAAGAGTTAGATCATGTGCCGCTTTGTTCCCGGAATTGTCTTTTTTAGTAGGAATCCATTCGTTCAGAGTTAGATCATACCTCTTTTTTTTAGTGAATATCTTTTATAGTTTTGGTTCAAAGTGCATCCGGTTCCGTTTTTAATCTCAATGACCATTTTGATAAGAGAGCTAAGTTGGCAGCTCTTATGCTTCCAATTCCAAGGCCGCCGAGTTGTTTTGGAGTGAGACACAAGTCCCATGCCACCCACGTGGTTTTTTTTTTTCCATTGGCGAACCTCCCCAAAGGAATTTTCGTCTTATTCCTTCAAGCGTCTTTATCACTTGTAATGGGGCACGATACAAAGAAAGGAAATAATTTGGTGAGGTTCCGAGAATCGCTTTCAAGAGTGTTATCTTTCCACCAAAAGATAAAGTTGATGCTTTCCAGGAAGTTAATTTTTTGTTAAACTTGCCAATAACGGGCCGCCAGCTTCTTGCTCAGCTCATATTGACTCCTACTTGCAAGCCTAGATATGTGAAAGGGAGGGAACCAATCTGACATTTAAGAATCGATGACAAACTGGCCACTTGGTCAGTCTGTACGCCACCGCCATAAAGCTTACTTTTGTTCCCGTTCACTTTCAGTCCTGATGCCATGTTGAAGCATTTAAGAATTCTCATTAAGTTTTGCCCGTTCGAAATTGACCAATCTCCCAATAAAATTGCATCATCGGCATAAAATAAGTGAGAGATGGGTGTTGATGATTGATTAATTTTGATACCATGAAAAAAACCCAACTCCTAAAGTGAGAGATGGTTGTCTTTGTTGAAACACTCAAAAAACTGGTCATTAGCCTCATTTTTATAAAGACTTCTAAAGTTTCCAAAAATTTTTAAAACCTTTAATTTTTAATACTTGAAACCCAACCAATTGACCCCTACATGATTCATGATACTAACGAAGCTTTTCAGTCGAAAGTAGGATCTACACTGACCGTAGATCGTACTGAAGTCTTGACTGAGCATTATTCATGACTTGAATGATTGTTCTCTGTGTTCCCTTTTATGTTGTTGATCCCTCCCTCTCGAAAATCGATCATTATGGTTTGTTTGCGTGTGGGATGACATATCGGTGAGTTATTTCCTTGATACATGGTGTTTCATATGTTGTTAATTTGTTTCGTTTTTAATGTTAAAATTTATTACGTGACAATCTATTTTTGATGTTCTAAAAATGACATGGCGATCTTCTTATTCTTTCATTTATCCAGGATCTCTCTCTCATAATATATCCCAAAATTTAGAACTCTGTACCTGTAAGAAAATTCACTCGCGGTCAACCGTTAAGATATGTTCAAGCTTAGTGTAAATTTCCACCAAGTGTTTTTAGCGCACCTCTAGTTGGGAAGCAGTTAGCGAAGCCAAAGCTCCTGTACCAGACATTGGTTGCAGTGGTCAATAGGTTGTCTTTGATGTTAAGAGGTTTGCATATAACTTATCATTATGTGTTTTTTTTTGTATTCAAAGACGCAAAAGAAGCGTGCACCTAGGCGCCTTGGAGACACGTCAGGCATGATCATGAAAAAGCGATAGCTCGGGCAGCTCTCCTTTGTCCAGGCGCAATCACCATCCCTGAAAACAGAGGGAAGAAGACCAAAAAGTTGAACAAAGTTGGACATGCTAGATATATGAAGGGGAGGGTAGAGTTAGAAGTTAGCATGTCAAAAAGTTTTGACATATATGTTTATAATAACACATAATCTCAAACTTCATTTACAAGATATGAAAACCAGTATATATGCTACCTTCGGACAAAAGTAAGCATGCTCTAAATGTATTACATTGAAGACTTAGCACTAAATAGTTTATTTATATGACAAACAGGATATTACATTTTCAAGCCAAGTAGAAAAATGTGCCCTAATAGTTGTGTTCATTGTTGGACACGTAAAGCCAAACATGACTCACGGATTCACGAACAGGATTCAATTAACCTGATTTTTTTACGAAAAAACAAAGCTCATAAGAGTTTCAATTTGATAGAGTTGCAACTTATTATGCTTGTGATAACTTATATGTACTACTAAGTTACAATCCCGTGTATTACACAGGTTAAATAAACCCGTGTGTTACATGAGCTGAATAAAATATAGTGTAATCCAGTGGCGGATTCAGAATTTTTTGTGAGTTGGTGCACAAAATGGGTACGGTAAAAAAGTTGGGTTAAAAGCGGCCGGGTAATAATATTCCATACATATATTTACCTAACGATGTTATAAAACTATTCATACGTATAATGAATTTGGCCATCATTCGATCAAACTCACAAGTGTACAAATAATGAATATGATATTTTTATTGAAAAAACTCAAATGTAAATTTGTACTCCGTATAAGAAAACCGTTGCTTGAACTTTACAGTTATGCAGTTCACCTAAACAGTAAATAATTGATTACACACAATGATAAATAAAAAAAATAAGGAAATAAAAAACATTGTGAACCAAAATTAAGAAAATAAAAAGCACTTTTAAACCAATTGACTAACACACTAACAAAACACGTTACTTGTCTACTTAATTTAATTTGTTATCATTTATAACTAACATGAAATGTTTAAGTCTAGGGTTATTTAAAAGTTAAATCAAACAAAAGGTTAAATTTGTAAGCTTACTTGAATTATAGGGGGTTAAATTGAATTTTATCTTTAATTTGATTGAAACTACCCTCCTCATCTTCTCGGCATATTCCTAAGAAACTGTTATGACTTCCATGGCTGCCGACTAGTTCCAAAAGCGCTCTCCCTCCGCGTCTCCTCTCCCTCTCTCTTTCTTATCGATTTTAGTCACTAAACACAGAAGGTGCCTCCCAAATTTTTATGAAGGGGTCTGCAAAAAGGTATTGAAAATTTTCCATTGTTAAGATCAATCTCAGTGGGTGTCTCTGCACCCCCTGCGTCTCTCTTAGATCCGCCCCTGTTGTAATCTATTAACACATATAGTCGTCAAAAAAATGTCTTTAAAAAATGTACTTTGACGTGACAAATATAAATTTAGTTAAGTTCATTAAAAAAATCAACTGGGTATTATTTTTTTTTAATGTAATTGATAAATGTTAATTAATTATAAATTCATTTGGTTAATGATATAATAACTATCCATAAATAGATTTATATTAAATATTTAAAAGTATATTTTTTTAATATCATTATTTAATAGGCAAGAGATGCGAGAAAAAAGTGTTAAGTTGTGTTCCCGAGTTAACTTAAAGAAAGAAAAGAAGGGAATCCCTCTCTTTCTTTTCTTTTCTTTTCTTTTCCTTTCCTTTGCATTCTCTCCGTTTCTTTTCAATTTGAAATGATGGATTTTAGTCTTAAAACCCTCTCTTTTCTCTTCTCTTCCCATCTCTCCATAAAAAAAACTCTGGAACACCATGTCAAGACTTTTGGGCAGACTCCGGTATTCGACCCATCACTTTCTGCCGATTCCCTGGGTTGTCGGAATCTCTGGTTCGATCAGGACCAGGAGTCCCATTCATTCGTTTATGGGAGCTACTCTCTGTTCCCATTCTCGAAGCTCTTCATAGTCATGCGTGGTAGAAAATCTTCTCTCAAAAAGAGATGATGCCTTACTCGAACTCTATCCCATACCCTACTCGATGCTGAAGCTACCGCCCAATACAAGAACTACAGCCCAAGCTTAAGGCTAAAGCCGTGGACTACGCCCCCATGAGAGCCCTCTATTTGACTAACGTACTCCTTTTCCCCCCATGACTTCACTGGGAATGATTGACCTTCGGATTCAAATAATAGCGCATCGCATAATGTAAGTACTCCTTCCCATTTCTTCTTTTGTGATTTTATCTACTTGAAATGCTTACAGCTAAGTGCGGAGAAGGTACCCAGGGGACCAAACGAAACGGCACTGAAGGGTCTTCAACTAAAGCTTCGCCAGTACTGAAAAACGACTAAAGATTTATAAAGCGGACTTAAGGATAATACCCCACTTACCAGATTTGTAAAAAAAGGAAAGGCTCGAAAGACCTACTTGACAAGTTTCCTTATGGGTGAGTTCGTAGGTGGTTTAAGTCGAGTGTAGCGAAGGGAATGGAATGAACTGCAGGAGGCTGAAAAGCCGTAGTGCGCTAGCGCTAGCGAGTTAGCGCAACAACTTACTGTCTTGTTTTCTTCGCTGGTTCTTTTTTTTTTAATGAAAAGATTAAATGAAAGCGGTTGCTAATGCTTGTAGCTTGCTTCTGTCCTTAGTCAATTTTGGACTGAAGTTGTTCTGACTGTCGTATCTTTTTTGAACCGAATACCTTCCTCTGTCATCTCTGGTCTGTCTCTTTTTGAGAGAAGATTTTCTACCACGCCTGACTATGAAGAGCTTCGAGTCTATCGGGAGAGGATGTGGTGGTAACCCCCTCAGCTTCGTCTAGAGCCGGGCGTCCAGCCGTGTAGGAAGACTCACCCTAGCCACTATAGACAGCTGCATAAATGACTAAAATTTGTTTTTCAATTGGAAGTGGTGCATATTGTGGTTGTTTCGGTACTTCTGTAAGCCTTGCACCTCTATTGAGTAATGCCTGAGTCGCAGCATCCAGGTCTGACCCAAATTGAGCAAGGGCGGCCACTTCGCGTTCTCCTTAAATGAAACTCGGGAACATAGTATGCTCCAGAAAGTGACACATATCTTATACTTTAGTTCTTTATTATATAGTATAGATTAAAGATGGTGCTGATATCACCGTAGTAGGGGTGTTAATCGGTTCGGTTAACGGTTTGTTTGATTTATTCGGTTTTGATTTTTTTTAACCCTTATCTGTTAACCTAACCGAACCGAATTAGAAATTTTTCTAACCGAACCGAATAAACCGATTTCAAAAGGAAAGTATATCCGAATAAACCAAATAAATCGAATTCAACTGAATAAATCGAATAAACCGAACCGAATTGGAAATATGTAACCAAACAAACCGAACAAAAAAAAGGTATATCTGTTAACCGAACCGAAAACTGAATTCGCAATTCGGATATGGTTAATTACCGAACCGAAAACCGAATTCACAATTCAGTTCGGTTTTTTTTTTTACGGATATGATTCGGATTTTGGTTTTCTTACACCGTAGTGGTTTCGTGAAAGGGACGCTAAGGACAACAACTTTGTCCTTTAGTGCAAGTGTTCCACTTTTACCCCTACATTTTAATCAGAATGTTTTTATCCGATTTAATCTGTGCTATCCTGAGGCATGAACTTTAATAATAAAGTTACTATACGTCGTAATGTTTAATAAAGTTAAAAAAAAATTATGGTTTTTTCTTTTTTTTGGGAATTTTTTTTCTTGTTTTTTACTTTTGAATGTTTTTTTTGGGTTACTTATTTTTGTTTTTTTCTTTCACTTCTAAATTTTTTCACATGATTGAATATTAATGTGTTGAAACCGAACATTATAAACTTCAACACCCCCGTCATATCTACGTTGAACCCGCAGCGAAGCGCACCGTCATATGTACATTTTTGAACCCACAACGGAGCGTCGTACCCACTAGTTTGTATTAAAATTCAGTGAAGGGAATCAGAAGAAAAGGCGTTGCCAGATGCAAGTAAGAACACGGCCTCAGAGAGAAGCAGAAAACGGGCATATATTAGACAAGAATCCAGCAACTGAAATGGCAGAGGTTGTGACTTGAGAACTAATGGTAAGAGGAGAGTCCAACAATCAAGAGTTTATAGGACGTCATCGGATGGGACTCCTACCACATCATCACAGACCATGGTGCAAAGAGAATAAAAGGTGGTGGAATGTCCTTTCATTGTTTTGAGCTTTAATTATTATTAATTATGTATTTCTATTCATGTAACTTTTATTAATACAAAAATAGGGAAAAAAAATCATTAAGCAGACCAAAAAAAACATAAAAAGCTTCCAAGAAAAGACACTTTGAGAGCCTGTTCCATAAGTCATAACATGGAGTAAACAAAAACAAAACAAGAGTACAGTATTATGGAACGAATATATAAAATAAAATAAAACAAAATAAGAAACTTAACATGGCGATTCCAGATCAACCGTAAGGACTCACCACATCGGTTTCACATAACTTCTTGCGATTTTCTCACACATCGACCAACTTTCTTCCTGAATTCCTCCTTTCTCTCTCTCCATTCTTTCTGAAATCACGATATCAACACACGAAAATCACTAATTACGGTTCAACCACACAATCAGTGCAAATTAGAGGTGACAAAATAGACAGGTTGGATAACAGGTCAATACAAGTTCCCTTGAAAAAATATTTTCCAACACTGTGAACATTATTTTTCTAATCTTTTTTATAAGTAATAAATGTGTAAAACAGGTTTAGAAAACTATATTATTTCAATAATAATGAAAATATCTCAAATAAATCAATTTAGGAGATCATATGAATTGAAAATACACTTGCTTTTATTATTTCTAATTCCACCCATTAGATAAAAACACATAATCAACCCATTCATAAGTAAACAGGTTGAAATTGTCACCTCTAGTAAAGAAAAAGAGTAAATTTGTTACCGCAGCTTCCACGTTAGCAGGTGATTCATCATTAGGGCTGGAAAGCATCGATATAATACTCAAGACTATGCTCTCTACCTGCAAATACATATTTTCAATCATCTAATGAGAAGTTTAAACACATAACAATAAAGAAAACAAATCACGGACCAGTGGATAGCTATGAAACAATTAACTACAGCTGGCACAAAATAACTTGGATTGACCTGTCAACCTTGGTTTTAAAAAGCGAGAAGAGCACCGAGGCGACAGGGTCTAAAACTTAGGCGCAAAGCGCACCACTTTTCGTACATGAGACGAAATAAGTTTTTTTATATTTCTCATAGGTTTTTAGCACCCTCTACCCAAAATTTAGCTATATATATGATTTAATATATAAATTAACTACATGCACAACCTAAAAAGCATGTCGTGCAACATCCCGATGCACAAAAAGTTGCTATGTACATGAGGCGCGCGCCTCACCTGCGTCATAAGCCGATTTTTGTGCGCTTTTTGCGCCTCAACTGTGGTTTTTGTACAGGGCGTGCCTTGCCTACACAAAAGCAATGGCCTTTGCGCCTTATGTCGCCTTGCGCCTCAGGCGTGTTTTTAAAACCAAGCCGTCAATACTTTCTGTCCATTTTTTTACTTTCATAAATAATTAGCATACTAAACAAGATTGCAGAAACTATTATTAAAAAGGATAAATTTTTGGAACAGAACAATTTAAAAGGTTGTGAACAATTGAGCCTACTTTGAATGTAGCCACACATAATTGGTCATGAATACAACAAGTGAATCTTTGAGTACAATTTTTAGAAAAGTGAATTGCTCATACTATATCCCTCCATACCCTATATTATTATAGGCATATAACTAAATAATGATGACTACAACGACCAAGATGAAGTATTTTCGTGTTGAATATTTAACATATGAATCATAAAGTAGTTGTTCTCTTTTATTGATTAATATCAAATTTATCTATATTATGTATATTGAATATTTTTGACATTCATGAACATCATGCATGATGAGTTACTGACACACTCATAACGCATAAAAGTATAATACTATCCACACAAAATATATGCTTATAAACAAACATTGACATACCGTATGAACTGGTGTCCATCGCTCACTTGCAAGCTCATAGCCATTAGGATCATCACCAGGGGGATGGAGAATTGAAATACAGACCTTACCATCAGGGTAAACTGTAAAACACCAACAAGATACCACCATTAATATTTTTTTAATAAAATCTTGGGTATTAAGGACAAATTAAAATAAGCGGATACTAAAAAAATGTCACAGATGCACCCTACTTACCGTTCGGGTGCCAAACCTCCGAGGTAAATCTTACTGTTGGAGGGCTATTTGGATAATTCTGTGGGAAGGTCATTATAGCATTGAAAAATCCCCCATCACTGAAACAATGTGTCCAGAAACCAAGAATCAGAAACATATTCTTTATAAGATAATCTTAAAAGTTTCTAAAAGTCGAAATCAAAACCAAACATAAAGATCCAAACACAAAGATATAAATGTTCCAAATCATCTCAATCCAAGAGATCCCCTCAGAACAAATTTGCCTAAATTACAGAGTCCTAAAAAATTAAACAACTCACTAGAATGCAAACATAATTGAGCAAGAAACTAGTGAAATCTTCATGCATAACAAACTTGGTTTTAAAATGTGTGCATCAAACGTGCATAACGCATGATGCGGTGCTGAGCGGATCGCTGCACTTGATGCGATCCGATTCCATGATGCGTGCTTGATGCAGCACAACATGCACTGACGCGACGCAATATGCAAAAAGTAACTGGTTCGGATCTTTTCCTGCTGCTGTTTGAATTTTGATAACCTAAATACCTAATATTGTTAATCGATTCACATGTTTGATAATTTGTTCTTTTCTGTTGGTTCACACGTTTTCTGTTTGATATCCTGCTATTATTAATAAGTATGTTTAACTTTTAAATGTGCTATAACTTATGTGTGTTTTTATGTTCAAGTATTTTTTTGTTGTTGATGAAAACGCATCGCATAAGCGTCTTGAAACCAATATATCAATGAATTATGATGCGCCTTATAAAAACCAAACCAAATCCATGAGAATCAAGCAAAAACCAATGAAAACCCCCAAATTGAGACCCTAAATCAACTAAAACCCTAAATTAACACCAACCAATCCAACAAACCCTAATTCCCCTAAATCAACAAAATCAAGCTCCTAATTGGGGACAAAACAACACACAGATTCAATATTACAACAGCAAAAGAATAAAAAAAACATACTATAATGTATCAGGGGGCCCGATTATAGTGACACTCCATTCAAAAAGATTGCTTTCATCGACGAGGCCGGCGGAGAATCCATCGACAGGGTGTTTACAGAGATCTGCAAAAGCAAACGACGGATCATAATCGGAATAACGTAAAAGAGATTTGAAAAAAAGGAATTGAAATTGAAGGTGTGAATCGAACCTTTAAGCTGTTTCTGAAGAAGGAGAGTTGCTTGAGATGGAGAAGCCATGGATGAAGAATGGAGGCCGATGGGAGGGTGAAAGGGGATTTTGGCGCAAGCCCTTTGATTGATTTATAACCCGCACCCTTCTCAATAAAGTGTTTTAGGCATTGAAGGAAAGTGGAAAAGGAGATCATGTCACATAAAATAAATATATAGTTTAATGAAATTTAACTTGGATTTAAATGTTGATCTTAGTATGTTTTAAAATAACTTCAAATTTTGTAAATCTATACTGTAATATAATACATTTAAGGATGATGACATTGTCTTTTTTACATTAATTTTTAAGAGTTTAAGGCTGATGGTTGTGGCCCGTTGTTGGGGGCGCAAGGGGGTGGGCGCGAGCCACCTTGGTGGCGAACACCGCAAGGGTGTCAAGTGGCTGGGGGCGCTATGGGGCGCTAGGGGGTGGGCGTGGGTGTGGTAGCGGGAGAAGGAGCCGTTGGAAGGAACAAAAAATTAATTCGATAAAGCCCCCGCTCACCTGCACCACAACACCCTCAAGTGCTTCGGCATGGGCTTTATCCACTGCTTAGTCAGCATCCAGTCAGCGCCACATGGCGTGATATTAGAGGATGAATCCACTCTCAATAAAGCCCCACAACAATCAGTCTAAGGGATAGAATTGCCCTTTATGAATTTAATTACTTTAATTGTCATTTACACACACGTGTCAACTATTTGATTACAATTGTTGACTTTTAAATCGGGTTCCTCCACGATTTTTAAATAGCTATAACTTTTTCAACATTAATATATATTTCTTTTTAGTTCTACTATAAAAACGAACATTTTATTCTCTTTAATTTGAGTATGGTATTTGAAGACATATGATAGTCATGTAACACAAGATCTGACTTGACTAAGCTTCTAGAAATAATCCGATTGCAAGAGCGGGATCCAGAATGGTGACGTGGCTCCTGGAAAAAAGAAAGTATGAAGGTCTCCCACCAATAAAAGAGGATATGTCAACATCATTCGGTTAAGCCTTGAAAGAAGAGATTCATTTTTTAGCCTATAAATACCAATGACCTCATATGAAAGGAGCTGCACAATATAGAGAGTGAAAACCCTTGTACTTGAGAGATTTCAATAGTTCATCAATAGTGTAATTCGATAACTCATCTAAGGAAAGTAGTGATTCTCTCTAATCTTTCTCGCTATCGAGTTTTGGGTACTCTCAGTATTGCTACATTTTTTTTTAATTAAAAAAAACTTATATGTTGTGTTCCACGTTGCATCGTACGGACACCCCTCTAGTATCATATAACAAGTATTAAAAACCACGCGTTGCGGCGTGTTAAATTTATGAAAAAAATAACGTCTTCGAAACTTTACATAAAAAAGCAAAATCTTTACACGATGTGGCTAGTTAAACCGTAAAATGAATTAATCTCTTTGAAACTTTATACGAAGAAAACAAAACCTTTCCGTAATTTCATGCGTTACAGCAAAAACGTACATAATATTCAAAACCTTGTATAAAAAATGAAACCACTAGAAAAGACGACTCAGTTTTGAATAAAATTTATACCGAAACGTAGATAAATATAAACATGTCCTAAAAATGTATTTGGGGTGTACAAAAACATTACATTTTAAAAGTTATAAAAGAAAAATAAAATAGTTTTCGTCGGAACACATATCAACTCGTTTTAAATAAAATTTATACCGAAACGTAGATAAAAATAAGTACGTCGCAAAAGTGTATTCAAAATGTACGGAAGCATTATACATAAAAGTTATAAAAGAAAGGTAAAATAGGTTTTAAAATTATTGTAAAGATAAACTTATTAAAAAATATATAAAAAATAATGTGAAGTGTGTTAGGGGTGTGTTCGGTTCAGTTTGGTTTTAAGCCCCTACCAAACCGAATCCAAAATTTGTTGTTAAAGGATTTTGAAAATCGACCATTTTTGGTTATCGGTTCAGTTTGGTGATATTTGAAGTAAAGGTTTACAACCCTGGGGTGAATTATTATTTTAACCTTTTTTGGTTATTTTTTAATGCAATTTCTTTTGTTCTGCCTTTTTGCTGTTTTTTTCGAATGTTTTGTTTTAACATTTTGTATTATGTGTAATACGTGCCCGACGCGTAGCGAGGGTATCGTAACTAGTTGTATACATGGTGTGCTACGAACTATACGCAAAAACCTACAAGTTCTAATATTTATAATAAAACGGACAAACCTAAACTAACGCGCACAATACGGCAAGTGTACCGATCGTTTGCAGAATAGATAGATAAGACCGAGTATCGAACCTACGGACACTGTATGTACAGCGAAATACTGACTCAGATGCAGGATAACTAATTACAAAAAGGGGGTTTCTTTTATTTAAGAGAGAAATAAACTATAGAAAATAAAGGAAAAGACGAGGACAAACAAACTAGCGTGAGAATAACTACGGAACGAAAACAGATAAGGTGAAAGCACTACCTAGGCCCGAATCCTACACGTGTCTGACGAAGGTTCTATCGGTAATGGAACTGATGTGATACCGGGATCCTAAAATACCAAACTCAAAGGGAACCTAGAGCACCCTCGACCCTTCTCAAGGATTGTCAACTAAGAGACTTAAAAGCCGTTAAACCACCGGCTGGACGGGTTCCCCTCACAGGTCATCCAGTCTACTCAAGAAGTATCCGCTAGACAATCTACCTCACAGCGCGAAAGTCTCAATACACCTAAGTGCAAGGGATAACTAAGAATTTCCTATTGGACTCGGTAAACAAGATGCGAACGACGAACTAGACAAACCTTCTCACAAAGATTCTAAACTCGCGATCAGACACACGAGATAAACCGACAATCTCTCACCTCACAGCTATTAAGATTGGTTGAATATTTAGATTTACCAATTCACGAATTTCATTCCTATGGAATACTACGTCTAGCAACCCATCCAATAATCAAAAACACACGGCAATTGATCTAGCATGCACCTATTATATGAAAGACATTCATCAAATCACATGAGGACTGAAAAATCATTTAATTGATAATACTAAATACACATACACATCCAATGATCAAAACCAAGTTTGTTACATCATGAGTTCTTCACATTCAAAAGTTCTAAAAACCAACAAAAACCAATGTCAAACATGTGCAATCATCTAAACCTAGGTAGACAACAAGAATCTAGCCAAGAAACATCATATAAATACAATTAGTAACTAGGCTGTTCATCATGTTAGAATTGACAAGAAAACAAGAACGAATCAAAAATATGTAACCCGAGGTGAATCCGGCTTCAATTCTTCGATCCCAACGCTTGTTCTTGATCAATATCCACTTCTCCTCCTCCGATTTTAGTCCACAATCACCTTCTTGAGGCTAGAATGTTCCTCCTTTTCGTCTTTTGCCGTCACAAGGTGGTCTCCCCCTTTAGGGTTTTCTAATTTTTGGCTTAAAAAGAGGTTTCTGCGAAAAACCACCCGTCGCGTAGCGCGACGGGATCTTGATTCATCCTCGCGTAGCGCTAGGGCCCCAGAAAAGACAAAACAGTCGGGCAATCATTAAAAGGGCAATTCTGACATTTTTCAATCCTCGCGTAGCGCGAGGGACTTCCAATACCTGTCGCGCTACGCGACAGAGATAAAAATCCAGAAACTATCTTCTTTCTTATCCACAGCCCTCTCGCACGAACCGGAAACTCGTTCTTCTTCGTTTTCAATCATATCCGCTTCCTTTGTGACCTAACAACCATAAGATATAGAAATATTAAGTACAAGCAGTTATAGAAGAAAACCGAAGCAAAACAAACACAAAGTGGGAATAAAATTGACAGTAAAATGCATGTATTTTGCAATACATCACATCCCCACACTTAACTCTTTTTCGTCCCTGAAAAAGATTAGAATAAAGAGATCAAAGATTAGCGAGCTCGAATTAAATCATTTCATATTAACAAGGGGAAATACCGACATAGAAACCGTGATTGTTGGTATACTGATCCAATTTAAATCTAGGAAACTAAACAAGCCACAAATATTTTATATATTTACCTAATTAATCGTGACCCACATCCTCTCGGCACTAAGACACCTACCTTCGGGCTTGGCAAGGATTAGCTATGAAAAGCTATTTTAACGAATTAACTCGTGAAAATAAAATACTCTTATGTTTTTTTTCATCAGAACACTTGCAATAATTTACAGCTGGCCCAAATTTATTTATTATTATTTTTATTTTATTTTTTTATTATTATTATTTTTTCCTTAATATTTTGATTGTTTGACGAATTTTAAAAGTCTATGATTTTGTGTGAATATTAATATAAAATTAAGATTAAAATCAACTGCACAGTTAAGTTTAGAATTGGTAACTATCATGGAACCAGACTACACATAAATAGGGAAGTGCAGGGGCGGACTTAATTGAAGTGGGGGTGCACAGAACCCCCCGAGTTTCGAAATTTTAGTGTAACGGTAGGTAAAAAAACTGGGGTGAACAACCTAAATATTATAGGGTGAACCCCTTGAAAATATTTCCTGGATCCGCCACTGGGGAAGTGTACCTATTAGAATGTAATATAGTATTGACAAGTACGGGGATATTAATCCATAGACACTGTGTCTAATGATACTCAATCGTTTGTCGATATTTAAGTGATATAAAAGAAATGATTTGACTAAACTAATAATTAAAGACAACTAGCTGATGAAAACAAGAATAAACAATGAATATTGGAAGCTTTAGGAAATTCAGATGGAGGAAACAATTACCTAGTATGACTAGAATGACTAATGACTCTACTTAAGATAATTGTTCCTTGAATGGACTAATCCCCCATTAAGGATGCAACTTAGTCGAGGAAAATCTAAGGCCTTGGACTCACTGCATGGTTACCCTAAATCCTACTACAATGAGGAATCAACATTTGTATGACGTGCTAGAACATATTAGATCCCATTAAGGCTTGTAATCTCCCGATAGAAGAAAGCTAGTGATACAGATACACACTAACACTCTAAAACCGTGATGCATGCTCTGATTAAAACCTAGTTATAACTTAGAATCTCCTAATGACAACTGAATAGATAAGTGCCCTAAAGATTTACAGTCTACCCACTAGGTGAAGAGGAAAATTCCAACAAGGTCTTAGATCCTTTTATTCAGATACACTCAATCAACTAGCTATATTACTGATTTGTCTATTACCCGCCAGGGTTTCAAGACCTAGATTGAAAAATCAGACCACCAATATAAAAATAACTAATATGAATCGAGTTGCATAACTTCTCTCATGATCAATATTAGCCACACAAAACAATAGTATAATCAACACAAAAGAGCATGCATACACATCATAAGGGTGTAAAGATCAAAGCTTTACTAAAAACATACACTCACAAATATTAGTAAAACCAAAAGTCAAATAACTGTAAGATTCATCTAACCCTAAATGATCATAGTGGTTTAGAAAATCATAATAAATAAAGGCACTAGAAAATCAAAAGGATTTGCTTTTGTTGCATATGAGGACCAGAGAAGTACAGTTCTTGTTGTCGATAATCTAAATTGTGTTCAAGTTCTTGGACGTATCTACTACAGAATCAAAGCGGGGAGAAACGAACCTGGCATAAGAACAAGTTCGTGTGATACGTATAAAGGATCAGAGAAAGATGGAAAAGATTTATGTATTGATAATTGAAAACGCAAAGCCTAGTACATGAATATATATACATCAATATGTGCAGACAAATAGTAATCAAAATAAGGAAACCTACAGGTCAATATTTGACCCAATATATGCATAATTATATAAATCAAATTAGGTGCCTAAACTTCCGCCTTCTTGTTTTGGTGTATTCCTTTACAATACGAACCTACTACAGAATCAAAGCGGGAAGAAAATAAATTCAAGAAAGTGTACGAATCAGATTGTTAAAGATCGTTTGTGTGAAATAAACAAAAGAGGTGTGAAGCCAAAAATCGTGCGAGACGAACAAGTGAAGGTGACTTTTGATAGATCATAAAGCAATGAAACATGTGACATTCGGAAGCAACCTGTGAAGGGTGGAATCCAACAATCCAATGAATGGATCAAACAAGGACAAGTTGTCTAATACAACTAAAGAAGAATAATCAAACTCGGATAAAAAATTAAGGGTGTGATTGTAGGCCTTAATCATTAACCCAAGTTTGAATAAAAGTTATGGGATAAACCTCCTGAGCTGGCCACATACCCTTTTTTTGTCATTGCCAGGATTCGAACTCAATACCTACACTATGAGAAGTCTTAAGACTACCATTGCACCAAATGACCGACGGTTGTTTACTATAATAACTTTATATAAAACCCGAATAACTTAAACCAAATTCCCCCAAAGCTGAATTACCCGTAACCAATTAACCTGAAAACTAATTTCTTTAATTTTTAAAAAATAGCAAAATTTATACACTTTCAAAACCCTAAAAATACTACCAAAATTAGTCTTATAATCTCTTTTCAAACCAAATTTCAATTTCTACTGAATGAATTGAATCCATAAAGACAAAGTTTTGATAAGCAAAATCAACATTAATATCAGATTAACTTCATCAATTACAGATCCCAGGCTTCATTACAATTATTCAACCAGAAATCAATTAACCTCCAAATCCATACAAAGTCCTTCCCTGTCTCTTCAAAGCATACACAACATCCATCGCCGTCACAGTTTTCCGGCGAGCGTGCTCCGTGTAGGTAACAGCGTCACGAATAACATTCTCCAAAAATATCTTCAGAACGCCACGTGTCTCTTCATAGATCAGACCGCTGATTCTCTTCACTCCGCCTCTCCTCGCCAGTCTCCTGATCGCCGGCTTCGTGATCCCTTGGATGTTATCCCGGAGAACTTTCCGGTGCCGCTTTGCTCCTCCCTTTCCCAGCCCCTTTCCACCTTTTCCGCGGCCAGACATTTTCAATTTAGGGTTTCAACTTTCAATTGTTGATTTATCTACGATTGTGTTGTTAGGGTTTATAAAGGGGTTGGTGAATGAATTGGGGATTTTGAATTTTGAGCGGTCAACGAAATGAAATATCCGCGGGTGTCAAGACTGATGTGAGACGTCGATTTAGTTTTAATCGATGGAGGGAAATGTTTTAGTGGAAGTGATGGATCGATGACATGGCATGATGATGGTAAAAAGTTTCATTTGAGTACTCCAGAAATGAACAATGTATCAGATAATCCCCTATTAAGTTTGAAACTTATCAGGAAACATCCCAACTTATGATGAATTCCTAGTTTCTCAAAATAATAATATTTTTTTTTAAATTTATGTAGTTAAAAAGACTTGACTAAACTCTATAAATTCGAAATTGGTATCCCTGTTCGATTCAAATCCTAAATACCTAATTCGATTTGAAAATGGAAATTTGTATTTGGTTTAGTTTCTAACAACTTTAGATCACGTATATTACACACGGGGTGAAAAATATCAATACATAAAATTCTTAAATATTTATGTATATATTTTACATGTGTAAAAATGTATCATATATTAAGGATTAAAAACACAATTCAAAATATATAAAAATTAATATATAATTGGATTTAAGAAATACTTTAAATACTATTTAATATATTTTGATTTTCATTTATTATTTGATTGAAAATAAAAGTTACATAATTAGATTTCAAAGTTTCAGTTTCTTATAATAAAATATAATTTAAAAAAAATGTGTCTTAATAGTATATTTAATATATTTTTAAAAAAAATATATTAATATATTATTATTATTATTAAAAGATAGATAATAAGATAGATGCGAGAAAAAAATAATGAGAATAAATGTGGAGACGACACGTGTCATTGAAAAACTTGTATTTATTGTATAGTATAGATACTAAGCATCTTAAACTATATAAAAAATATGTGTAATGGTTATGTGAGTATAGGCATAAAGGGTTGTCACGTACGCAGAAGTAGGGGTGTTAAACGGGTCGGGTTAGCATGTTCGCTTGTTCATCTGATGCCGATTGCAGTTGAAGCTTGGAAAAAAAATCTCAGGGTGGATCTCTTGAAGATAGGATGAGGATCACTTATTCATCCGATGCCCGGTTGCAAAGGAAGTTTGGAAAAAAAATTCTCGGGGTGGATCGCTCATGGCCTGAAAAAGATGCTCTTGGTCAGTTGGGGTATACACTACGTATTGGATCATCTAGAAATCTAGGAACAAATGGATTTTCAAAAGGAAAAGGTTTAGGTGGATAAGATGGTTGATGAAATCAAGATTCTCTCCTTCAAATGACTTGAATACAGAGGCCATAAAATCAGTCCTAAATAGGATGATTGGGTGTCTAATCCCTTAATTGTGTTGGGTTGAATTCCCTTCAAGGTGGTGGAAATGCGGGTTGGTCTCTGGATCCTCCTTTCTGCATATTTTGACAAATGATGGGTTCTTTTGGAATTTAGAGTTTTCTTTTTTTGGTATATGTAGGCATGTAAATGAACCGAACGTTCATGAACTGTTCGGCGGGAAGTTCGTTTATGTTCTTTCATTTAATAAACGAACGAACACAAACAAAACTTTTTGTTCGTTTAACTAAACGAACGAACATGAACACATGTCGTGTTCGTTCATTTATGTTCATGAACGTTCGTTTATGTTCGTTCATATATGTTCATTTATTAACGTTTGTTTGTTTGTGTTTATTTATTTTTGGATGAAATATGTACATTTGAACCACTAATTTACATGTGTTTTTGGATTAACTATTAACTATTAGACTTGTTCATGTGTGTTCATTAATGTTCATTTATGTTTGTTTATGTTTGTTCGTTTGTGTTCGTTTTATGTTTGTTCATTTGTGTTCGTTTACGTTCGTTTAGCTTTTAACGAACGAACACGAACGTTTCCATTTTCTTAATAAACGAACATGAACAAAAAAATGTGTTGAATTATGTGTTCGTGTTTGTTCGGTTCATTTACAGGCCTACGTATATGTATTTGGTTTGATGTTTATTTGGTGTTTGTAATTGGAGCGTTTTTGCTACTTCCCCGCTAACTAGTCTATGAGTAATCTCATTGTTGTTCAATTAAAAAAAAAAGAACAGGTCTGTGGGTCAACCATACACGAACCTAAAATTTTCACATGGACCCGAACCCGAAAATCGAGTCAAATACATGAACCGAAACACGACAAGAATTTTCACGGGTTGAGACGAACAAGACCCGTGTGACCCGAAAATTTTCAATTCTAGTCTAAATTTATAAATTCATAAACCTTAAATCTGAAAAAAAAAATATAAAAAACAAATATTTTAATCAAAATATAACAAAAACTATTCACATTTAAAATCTATAGCAAATTACAAATTACATCCTTTAACTATTACCTAAATTTTAATATATGTCATTTAACTAAAAAATTACTACATATGTCATTTATATTTAAAAAAGTTTGCACTTCACATTATTTTCACTAACGGGTGTTAATTTCATCCGTTAAATTTAACCATGTGTCCCTTAAACGAGGGTAAAAGTGTCTTTTTACTTATGATCCATCATTTCAATAAAAAATAATACACAAATATGATTAATAAAATAAATAGGGCCCACCCCACCTCATATCCCTCTCAATTTCTCCTTTAGCCAAGGTGAAACCACCGGCTCTCTCAGGCGGTGTTTGGGATTACTTTTCAAACCTACTTATTTATTTATTATTTTTTATAATAAGTTAATAAGTTATAAGTTTGTTTGGATACAGGAAAAAGAGTTCTTAAAATTACTTTTTAAAAAGGGGTGAAAAGTTGTTTTGAGAAGTAAGAATTCCTTAATTTTCATTTATTCTTTTGACTTTTCAAGGTAATTTTATTGATATACCCAACCTTTACATGAATAAGTCAAACCAAATACTTTTTTAAAAACAACTTATTGACTTTCCCCATCACATAAGTTAATCAAAATACTTTTTTAAAAACTTTTTCCAAAAAGTATTAAGTTAATAAGTCTTTTTGATAAAAATAGACTTTTGGGGTTAAATAAGTAATCCCAAACACCCCCTCAATTCATCCATATCTCCGGTGACTCTGATTTGCACCGGATAAAACAAGGGGGTTAGAGGTCTTGTGGTGGTGGTCAAAAGGTTGGCACTTTTATTTCAACCTTCTCCCCCCACCCTCAAACTGGGTTGATGGATCCTTCTTCCCCAACAGCCTTCTCCGACAACCCTCTTCTCCTCTAATGATAAAACCCAGTTCACTTCCCTTTTAAAGATGCTCGATGCTCTTCGATCAAACGATTATCTCATCATCACCCTCCTCCGATTTCATATCGTCATAACCCTATTTTCCGATTCGTCCTCATGAAAGAGTCAATTAGAGAACATATGGTGTATTTAATCTGGCCTTTGTTTGCTCGGAGGCGGTTTAATTTTGGCTCATATTTTGAGGAGAGTGGTGACGAAGATAATGGGTGGGCCTTCTGATATGAGGGGATGGTGATGGTTTTATATGGCGGTGTGCAGATGAAGATGGCTACGGTTGTGGTGGTGGATCTAGATCTGAAAAGGGGTGGGACTTTTATAAAGCTAGGTTTTAAATTTATTTTTATGGGTAAAAAGACCTAAACGCTCTCACGTGCAAGGCATGCGACCACACTTAAGGGCTGAAATTAACGTCCGTTAGTGAAAATGATGTAACATGCAATTTTTTTTAAATATAAAAGACATATGCTGTAATTTCCTTGATTAAGTGACATATACTGAAATTTGGGTAATATTTCATGTATAGATATCGTAGTAAAGTCGTAAACAAACTAAAATATGGCATTTTAATCGAACTTTTATGTAAAAAATAAAATTATAGATACGTACAATTTGATAAAAGGGTCTACAGTACCTTTCATTCATTGGCACATTTTGATGACCGGGACATGCATTTCCTTTACTATTAATATAGTTTACTTGTGCATCATTTATAGTAAATGTGGCTGCAACCTAGTGGAGTCCTCTCATGTCCAAGCTGTTGACCCAAATGTTTGTTTTTTCCGGATTTTATGTTTCTTTTTCTTTTTTAATTTCCTCTTCCCCGGTTTTTTCTGGTTTTTTTTTTCTTTTTATTTTTTAATTTTCTTTTTCCTAGATTTTTCGTTTTCCTTTTTTTTAAACATATTTGTTTGTATGTTTGCTTCTTTTTAGTATGCGATATGTAACACTCTTAATTTCATACACCGAATATTAAACAATTACACACGCGGAAGCAATTATCTCAGAAAATATTTTTTTTTCTTTTTACCTGTTCGCGTGTCGCGAACTTCTAGAGCACTTCATTCGCGTGCCACGAGGGAGTCTCAAAACACCAGGCCGAAGATTTGGTTCTTAGCGTGTCGCGAAGAACCTCCACCAGGTCTTCGCGTGGCGCGAAAACGTCTAGTAAACAGAAAGTTTATTTTTTCTGGCCAATTCAACACTTAGCCATTTTTTCACCCAATTACCATTTCCAACTTGACACAAAGATTTCCAAACACTTGGGTTTTTGACCAAACATTCATACACCATTTTATACACCAAAAACATAGTTTCAAGTATCAATTTACACCACACTTTAAGGATTTTCTTTTAAACCAAAAAAAAAACACCAAAAATGCATACGAGAATCCTATTTTCGCCAGTTGGACTTGACCATGATTACATCAGAGCTTTTCCTACATAACACCACATGTAACAACCATTAGTAATGAAGATAAACATATCTAACAAGTATAATCTACTTGTTTTCACCCATTTATCCATTTGACCCGTTTCCACCCAATTTGCATTAGGCTACATGTAACTTGCATAACTCCATACAAGTTTCTTTCCATTCGTTTGTCATTCATAATTAGCACATTTCCATTTTCATTATGATGCTTAGATCATAACCTCATATCCCATTTTCATTATGGTACTTATACCATAACCTCATTTCCATTATGGTATTTAAACCATAACCTCATATCCCATTTCTATTATGGTACTTAGACCATAACCTCATTTTCATTATGGTATTTAAACCATAACCTCACATACACATATCTATTATAGTATTACAACTATAACTACATTCATTCATTTACACATACTAGTTCATACACATTCATACGCATTATGCATACTACATTGCATTTAACACCATTTATCATCAATACTAAGTAAGTGCAAAAGCACTTACCTTTCGGGTTAGAAGATCCCGCACCACCGTCTCGGTTCACAGTTTGATTACCTAAACATATACACCTAGTTTAGTAATCTAATCATACATCAAAATCACATTATAATTGGGTTTACAACTCAATTTCCCATTTCCAACCCAAACTGACCCGTTTGCGTTTGGGTTATTCCCATAACCAAACACCCTCTTTCAATCCAAACTCACCTACTTTAGTTTCCTTTCCAATTCCTTGACATTAATTTTTCATTCAATAATTATCATTAGGTTAATTTGGTGTTCATTCAAGTGTCTAATACCATATAAACACTTAATCATCACTAATTCAACATTTTATCATCATAATCCAAACACCCCCAATTTTCTCCATGTGAACCCTAACTTCTCATAATCAAAAGGGTTCAAGGATGTTAATCACCATTCTTTACCTTTAGTTTAGCTAGATTATCATCAATCTAACACCAATTAACCACATGCATTCAAATTTCCGGATTTCTACAAAACCCACCAACTAACACATTCAAAGGTGAATTCAATGGAAAGTAATCACTTACTTGATATTAGGAAGGTGTTGTGTGAGCAAAAACCTTCACAAATTCAAGCTCAAATGCACGATTTTGACTTCAAATCCGATTTCTCCTTTTCTCTCTTGAACAAAAATGACCCCAAACACAATTAGGCTTAATTTTGACTTCCTCTAGTCAAAATGGAAGATTTTGTCATGTTACATCTTTAGCCCCTTAACTTCCGTTTCATCCAGTTCACTCCAAAATTAGTTAAAAACTAATGTAACTCTATTATTAACTTGAAACCCACTTGTTTCAACTTATTTCTAAAATATTATTTCACCATAATATTAATTAGAAATATTTATTTATTTAAAAACGAAACCCGAATTTTTGTTCGTTACACGATAACACTTTATATTTCTCTTATTTTTACGTCACAAATTTTAACACTCTCATTGTGTGATCGTTATCGCGAACTACGACACCGCCGTGAAGCGCGTGCTCTTCTACTAGTTAGATACATTTCTCCCATGGGAACACAAATAGCCAATGAGATCGCCCGCCCTAAATTGCTTCAGTGAAGATTGCACAAATATGAAGAAATATCAATTGAACTATATGTGTTGGCACAATCTACCCTAAAGTGTTTTCTATATAAAATAAACGAGCCAATCTGACGGGTTGACCGGACCCGGTTAGCTAACAGGTTTGCGGGTTCGACCTAAAACTGACCCAAACATGTTTAGAACAAACTCAAACCCGTGATTTTTGTGTTAGGTTCATGTCGTGTTTTCATGTCGTTTAAAAAATTCACACCCTCACACTCATTAAAGGTGTGTAATGGTCACGTGAGTGTGGACAAATTATTTAATTATTAGTTAATCAATGTCATTCATTATTTTCTATACATAAATTTATTTTTAAACTCGTACTTGTTTAATAAAAACAAAACATGAATATTAATATTATTTTTTAAGCATTACAAAATTATAATAAAAAATATAATAAGCGTAGAAAACATTAAAATTATTACATGTCATATTTATATTTAATTTCTTGTTTCATCTTCTTGACGTTTTCACGATCCCACCCCATCATCACCGATATAGTATCCAAACTTTGCCGATGTTAGCTTGTTAAACCGTTGCATCATCACCGATATAATATCCAAACTTTGTTGATAGTCGGACTTGTTAGATCATCAGGTATACCTGGATTTCTCACGCCGTGATCCAACGTGGAGAGCAAATCATGCCGTGAACCTATATGGGACACCGCCCCCTCTCGGCGTGATCGTCGACGTGATTTTTTTTCACGCGGTGAACACATCCATCAAGCCGTTGTTGAACCCACCATTCTCTTTCTTTCTCCGCATTACCACTGCCACCAATACTACCTGCAATAAATTATACACACATATGAAGATCAGAGAAGATAAAGAACATAGAAGATGAACTGCAAGTCTCAAAATCAAACTGAGTTAATTGATTTTGAAATCCGAAGATATTTTGTGTAATTTACATTTTGCCCCTTAAATATTTATTTCTAGCGTGAATTATCCCCTCACACTTTATTGGATATATAAAATGCACCTCATGAATATTATTTGTATTATAGTTACTTTTATTAACAATATATGTGTGATTTTATAAAAAAATGTGTTACATTTAATACATAAAAATGTGTTATATTCAACATATGTGTGATTTTAATATTATTAAATTAAAAAATGTATTTAATTATCACACCACCTCAATCACTTAAATATTTCCCTTGCTAAGTGATGGATGATGTAATAATGAAGGGTGTGACGTGACGCTACGTGGCGTACATTTTATTATCATATAACACTCAATCATTTAGGTATACCAAATGCTCTTAGAAAATAGATAAACGAATAGGGTCAAACTGATGGTTTTGGGTTTGAGAGGGGGAAGTTTAGCAGGGGAAGAAAGGCTGATGCGGCTACATTTGTAGCCAAAGAGATCGCCCGTCCTAAATTACTTTTTTTGTTGGGAAGGTTTGCGTTAGCTGTCTATATGAATATATGTCAACAAAGTGTACGGCTCGTTTTCCTTTATTGTAAAGTAGGATAAAATCCCGTCAATTACACGGGTTGAATAAATAAAATGTTATATATTTAATAATAAAAATTTTATATTTTTAAAAACCCGTGTTATATTATATCGGTCAAATAAAATATAATGTAATTTATTAACAAACACACTGGTCAAAATATGTTTTAGAAAAATGTAATTTGTCGTGACAGTTATAAATTCTGTTAAACTAGTTTTTAAATCATTTTTTTAATTAAGTATTAATTTTTTAATTTAATTGATAAATGTTAGTTCATATTAAGTTCATTTGATTGATGATATAATAACTATTTATAATTAAATAATAAGTATCCATGATTAGATTTATATTAAAAATCTAAAAAAAATATTTTAATACCATTATTCAATATGAGAGAGAAGGGCGGGAAAAAAATGATACAAATGAACCAGAAAATGACATGTGTTCATCGAATTTTATTTATTAATATAAATATTATTATTTAATATGAGAGAGAAAAACTAGTATTTAATAGGATAGAGATGCGAGAAAATAAAGATCAGGAATAACCAGAGAGTGACACGTGTCCCCCATGGTTTTCCTTTATTATATAGTATAGATTCATTTCAAATCAATAGTATTTTGTCTTTATTTTTTTTTTCTTTTTTTTTGAGATAATAAAATTTTACCATTAATAAAAAGATGATTACAATAAAGTGGCAGGTAAACGGGCAACAAGTTGCGCCGCAACCCCCTTTTATTAAAAAAATTATGATAATAAAGCCATCCGTAGTGGTTTCACATTCACGTCCGTCACGTTACCGCTAAATTAACATGGAGCAATTACTAAACCAGATAACTAAAATGCATAGTGGTTTCACTATCTACACGCAAATATATACATAACACACACATCACCAGTCCCAATGCCCGTGAAATGCCTCACGCTCCCCCCCCCCCGCCCACTTTCACGCCCCAGGGGGACGGAGTTTCACGCCTCCACTACAAATGGCCTAACCGTTAGGTCTCAATTTCGTATTGTAATGTAAAAGGTATTATACAAAAAATTTAAGTCTGGCATTCCAAAAGATAATAATTTTGAGCAAGCATTTTTCTTAAGAATATTTCTCTCTACATTGTTCTTGTTCTTGGTTTATGATTCTAATCATCCAACTTTAATTAATGAAACCAATTATTTTCCGCACAAGTGATTTCATCATTTATTAAGATTTATCTATTGCTTTTGAAGTTGTACGAGACCAACAATATGGTTATGTGTACCGGGCTCACACCCCTTTCAAGGTGGGTCGGGCGAATCACGGGTGTCGGGCACATTCCAATTAAGAAAGAGTTGTTGCTCAGTTGAAAATATATAAAAAACTGTTTTTAAGTTAATGGTGGTTGGTGAAACCATTACACACTTTAGTGGTTATGCTTAGTTGTTTCACTCTTGCCTGTGTGACAGTAACATGATGGAACGCTTTTTACCTTTTAGTGAAACTGTTATACATAACCTAACTAAAACTAATATGATTGCTAAAATATGTTATTTGATAAATAAAAAAGAAAGAAAATATACTCACAATTTATCTCTTTCCCTATTAGTATATATCATCGATCGAATCGGTATATAGAAATTACCAATGTTGAACACCAGTAATAGTCTGTTAACAGAGTTAATTACGTAGTGATAAAGTATTATATAACTTTGATTTAAACTTCATTTGTTAATTAATTTTACAAAAATAGGATAAAAAACTTCACTTTTTATCTTTCCCAAGTAAAGAAATAGAAAACTAAAAAGAAGGTGTAAACTTAAAATCTAACTTGTATGTGTTCAATCTAATAATCACAAGTTTCAGGAGCCTTGAGGAAATTTTGAATCAAGTAAACACAAGTATGTGGAATCCTTGGACAAATTATGTTTAACTACAGGCTCTCCCCCGCGCGCGTTGCGCCGTGAATTTTGTTACGATCCCTGAATTTCGTCATGATCCCAAATATCACAACGCGTACCCTACCCTAAGGCGTCAATAAAAAAAACTAATTAGATGGAAAACATATTTTAAAAAAAGGTAAATAAATTGGGAAAGGAAAAAAGGATAAAGAAAAGGCCAGTATAAATATAAATAAATAATATGTTATTTACATCTTTAACAAATATAAACCTGCACACATTAAGACCTACTTATATATGGAAACATATGTTTTCATTTGATTTGCGTCATCGTGGGAGACAACGAGGCCCCATGGAGATACAATTGCAAGAAAATGATGTGAGCTTTGATATTTCTATGGTGGGACTCATCCCGTCTCATAAACACAAGAAGCTTATGGGCTCAGAGGATGATGAGCCCATGTGTGCAGTGTGTTTAAGTGAGTTTGAGGAAGGAGAAGAGCTGAGAACTTTGCCTGAGTGTATGCACTCTTTTCATGTCCCTTGTATCGACATGTGGTTGTATTCCCATCGTAGTTGTCCCATTTGTCGACTAGATGCAACCACCGTAGTCCCGCTGTCGGTTGAGGTTATTTGTATAGTAGATCCACAACCACATCAAGAAGAGGAGGTAACAAGACCGCAATATTCGGATGTGCCACAAGATTTAGTCATACAAAGTGGGGTCGCTTAATGGTAAGAAAATGATTTAGGATACTCAATGTGATTATGTAGTTACTCTTTTTGGGGATTGTTTAATTTTGAGTTTGTTTTTGAGTTTGTTTTGTGCAATACTGATCTTTTACTTATATTTTTAACTTAGAAAAGCTTTATGTAATAGCCATGAAAACTTGTTACATAAAGCTCACGAGACACCAGTAATAGTCTGTTAACAGAGTTAATTACGTAGTGAGAAAGTATTATATAACTTTGATTTAAACTTCATTTGTTAATTAATTTTACAAAAATAGGATAAAAAACTTCACTTTTTATCTTTCCCAAGTAAAGAAATAGAAAACTAAAAAAGAGGTGTAAACTTAAAGTCTAACTTGTATGTGTTCAATCTCATAATCACATGTTTCAGGATCCTTGAGGAAATTTTGAATCAAGTAAACACAAGTATGTGGAATCCTTGGCCAAATTACGTTTAACTAGGGGCTCTCCCCCGCGCGCTTTGCGCCGCGAATTTCGTCACGATCCCAAATATCACAACGCGTACCCTACCCTAAGGCGTCAATAAAAAACTAATTAGATGGAAAACATATTTTAAAAAAAGGTAAATAAATTGGGAAAGGAAAAAAGGATAAAGACAAGGCTAATATAAATATAAATAAATAATATGTTATTTACATCTTTAACAAATATAAACCTGCACACATTAAGACCTACTTATATATGGAAACATATGTTTTCATTTGATTTGCGTCATCATGGGAGACAACGAGGCCACATGGAGATACAATTGCAAGAAAATGATGTGAGCTTTCATAATTCTATGGTGGGACTCATCCCGTCCCATAAACACAAGAAGCTTATGGGTTCAGAGGATGATGAGCCCATGTGTGTAGTGTGTTTAAGTGAGTTTGAGGAAGGAGAAGAGCTGCGAACTTTGCCCGAGTGTATGCACTCTTTTCATGTCCCTTGTATCGACATGTGGTTGTATTCCCATCGTAGTTGTCCCATTTGTCGACTAGATGCAACCACCGTAGTCCCGCTGTCGGTTGAGGTTATTTGTATAGTAGATCCACAACCACAACAAGAAGAGGAGGTAACAAGACCGCAATATTCGGATGTGCCACAAGATTTAGTCATACAAAGTGGGGTCGCTTAATGGTAAGAAAATGATTTAGGATACTCAATGTGATTAGGTAGTTACTCTTTTTGGGGATTGTTTGATTTTGAGTTTGTTTTATGCAATACTGATCTTTTACGTATATTTTTAACTTAGAAAAGCTTTATATAATAGCCATGAAAACTTGTTACATAAAGCTCACGAGACACCAGTAATAGTTTGTTAACAGAGTTAATTACGTAATGATAAAGTATTATATAACTTTGATTTAAACTTCATTTGTTAACTAATTTTACAAAAATAGGATAAAAAACTTCACTTTTTATCTTTCCCAAGTAAAGAAATAGAAAACTAAAAAAGAGGTGTAAACTTAAAATCTAACCTGTCTGTGTTCAATCTCATAATCACATGTTTCAGGAGCCTTGAGGAAATTTTGAATCAAGTAAACACAAGTATGTGGAATCGTTGGCCAAATTATGTTTAACTAGGGGCTCTCCCCCGCGCGCGTTGCACCTTGAATTTCGTCACGATACCTGAATTTCGTCATGATCCCAAATATCACAACGCGTACCCTACCCTAAGGCGTCAATAAAAAACTAATTAGATGGAAAACATATTTTAAAAAAAGGTAAATAAATTGGGAAAGGAAAAAAGGATAAAGACAAGGCTAATATAAATATAAATAAATAATATGTTATTTACATCTTTAACAAATATAAACCTGCACACATTAAGACCTACTTATATATGGAAACATATGTTTTCATTTGATTTGCGTCATCATGGAAGACAACGAGGCCACATGGAGATACAATTGCAAGAAAATGATGTGAGCTTTGATAATTCTATGGTGGGACTCATCCCGTCCCATAAACACAAGAAGCTTATGTGCTCAGAGGATGATGAGCCCATGTGTGGAGTGTGTTTAAGTGAGTTTGAGGAAGGAGAAGAGCTGCGAACTTTGCCTGAGTGTATGCACTCTTTTCATGTCCCTTGTATCGACATGTGGTTGTATTCCCATCGTAGTTGTCCCATTTGTCGACTAGATGCAACCACCGTAGTCCCGCTGTCGGTTGAGGTTATTTTTATAGTAGATCCACAACCACAACAAGAAGAGGAGGTAACAAGACCGCAATATTCGGATGTGCCACAAGATTTAGTCATACAAAGTGGGGTCGCTTAATGGTAAGAAAATGATTTAGGATACTCAATGTGATTAGGTAGTTACTCTTTTTGGGGATTGTTTGATTTTGAGTTTGTTTTGTGCAATACTGATCTTTTACGTATATTTTTAACTTAGAAAAGCTTTATGTAATAGCCATGAAAACTTGTTACATAAAGCTCACGAGACACCAGTAATAGTCTGTTAACAGAGTTAATTACGTAGTGATAAAGTATTATATAGCTTTGATTTAAACTTCATTTGTTAATTAATTTTACAAAAATAGGATAAAAAACTTCACTTTTTATCTTTCCCAAGTAAAGAAATAGAAAACTAAAAAAGAGGTGTAAACTTAAAGTCTAAACTTGTATGTGTTCAATCTCATAATCACATGTTTCAGGAGCCTTGAGGAAATTTTGAATCAAGTAAACACAAGTATGTGGAATGCTTGGCCAAATTATGTTTAACTAGGGGCTCTCCCCCGCGCTCTTTGCGCCGCGAATTTCGTCACGATCCCAAATATCACAACGCGTACCCTACCCTAAGGCGTCAATAAAAAACTAATTAGATGGAAAACATATTTTAAAAAAAGGTAAATAAATTGCGAAAGGAAAAAAGGATAAAGACTAGGCTAATATAAATATAAATAAATAATATGTTATTTACATCTTTAACAAATATAAACCTGCACACATTAAGACCTACTTATATATGGAAACATATGTTTTCATTTGATTTGCGTCATCGTGGGAGACAACGAGACCACATGGAGATACAAATGCAAGAAAATGATGTGAGCTTTGATAATTCTATGGTGGGACGCATCCCGTCCCATAAACACAAGAAGCTTATGGGCTCAGAGGATGATGAGCCCATGTATGCAGTGTGTTTAAGTGAGTTTGAGGAAGGAGAAGAGCTGCGAACTTTGCCCGAGTGTATGCACTCTTTTCATGTCCCTTGTATCGACATGTGGTTGTATTCCCATCGTAGTTTGTCCCATTTGTCGACTAGATGCAACCACCGTAGTCCTGCTGTCGGTTGAGGTTATTTGTATAGTAGATCCACAACCACAACAAGAAGAGGAGGTAACAAGACCGCAATATTCGGATGTGCCACAAGATTTAGTCATACAAAGTGGGGTCGCTTAATGGTAAGAAAATGATTTAGGATACTCAATGTGATTAGGTAGTTACTCTTTTTGGGGATTGTTTGATTTTGAGTTTGTTTTGTGCAATACTGATCTTTTACGTATATTTTTAACTTAGAAAAGCTTTATGTAATAGCCATGAAAACTTGTTACATAAAGCTCACGAGACACCAGTAATAGTCTGTTAACAGAGTTAATTACGTAGTGATAAAGTATTATATAACTTTGATTTAAACTTCATTTGTTAATTAATTTTACAAAAATAGGATAAAAAACTTCACTTTTTATCTTTCCCAAGTAAAGAAATAGAAAACTAAAAAAGAGGTGTAAACTTAAAGTCTAACTTGTATGTGTTCAATCTCATAATCACATGTTTCAGGAGCCTTGAGGAAATTTTGAATCAAGTAAACACAAGTATGTGGAATCCTTGGCCAAATTATGTTTAACTCGGGGCTCTCCCCCGCGCGCTTTGCGCCGTGAATTTCGTCACGATCCCAAATATCACAACGCGTACCCTACCCTAAGGCGTCAATAAAAAACTAATTAGATGGAAAACATATTTTAAAAAAAGGTAAATAAATTGGGAAAGGAAAAAGGATAAAGAAAAGGCTAATATAAATATAAATAAATAATATGTTATTTACATCTTTAACAAATATAAACCTGCACACATTAAGACCTACTTATATATGGAAACATAAGCATTAAAAATATAAGGATGATTACAATAAAGTGGTAGGTAAAAAGCCGCTATATATATTGTTCACATATGACCCCAATATAAAAAGCCGCTATATAGATTGTGACAAGAGAAGTAAATAATTTTTGGCGCTTAAATGGATCAACCATGGTCCAAAGGACTTATTTCTCCAATTTAGTGTGCAAATAATCAACATATTTTCTTCACAAATAGGTTGCCACATTCAGACTTGTATATGATTCTTGATTTTAAACACATGTTACAATCTTACAGAGCCAAAAGTTTAATATGGTCATAGTTGAAAACTCAAAAGTTCAAAAATGAAAACCGACACGTGTAGGAACATTGCCACCTCACCTCCACGCTATGTTTCACGAGGGTACTCCCCTTAACCTTAGAACTTGAAATGCATGACCCTGACACGTGTAGGAATAGCCAGGACCAAAAAACGTGGCGCTAACATGGACAAGCAAAGGACATGTACAAGAGCTACTGTTCATATCATTTTTCAAATCATATCGTTTATAATTATAATAGAAGAAAAAAAGTGGAGTGGTAGTTTAGACGAAAAAAAAGGTTCCTCATGTCCTCAATGGTTGACACGTGTTCTCATTTGTTTTTATTTATTGTCTTTATTTTAATAAATGATTCCAAAAAATGATTTCAAATAATGTCACGTGTAATCACCGTATTTTTTCTCACCAAAATCTTTTAATTTTCCATATTTTAAGTAAGTTTGAGTTTTGAAATTTAATTATGTTAATGTTTTTATTTTTCAAAAAAGAATATAAACTTTGAATTCTATTTATTACTTAATTAAGAAAACAAAGAGTTTTATTTCTTGTTTTACACATTATTTAAATTTTTTTACACATTATTGTATTTTCATTTTTCTATTAAACAACCTTATGTAATACATAGGTGTATACCCTAGTAAGGGTGAAGGGGGCCATTAACCCATTACTAACCAAAATTGTCCAATAAAATTATGTCGCCTCAAAACTACTCATTTACTCAGATTTTATTGGAAACACCATACTCATTTACTCACCATTTTTTTAAATAAACATTTAAATAAAAAAACATACTTTTTTATTAATTAAAAATACAAAAGACAACTAAAAATAACAAAATACAATAACAAGTTACAAATAAAAAAAACGAGAAATTAAGCATAATCGTTACTGGCCCACTCCGGTAGTGTAGCAAAATGTTCAACAAGATCATATCGTAGTCTAAAGTGTATCTGTCACACCCCGCCTCAGGCACCCCCTGCACGTGTGCGAGCCTGATTGGTATCTTTGATTCTTTGATTTCAGAGTTTTTATAAAATACAGCGGAAGTCTTTTCGAAAGGATCGTTTCGTCATTTTCTTCAACCTCAAAGGTTGTAATTATAAATACAAAAACTCAGTTGGAAAACAAAAGCTTTGTATTTACTTTTATAAGCACCAGGATTTAAATATCCTTTTATTTTATTACAAAACAAAGTTGAAATCAAATACATTACTTGTTTCTTATGGACAAGTTTCAAGCCACGGGAAATAGCCATCCAGGGTTGATCAGTTCCCCGGTTCTATCTCCTATTTCTTTGTTTAAGATTCCCTATACACGAGGCCTGAGAATCCAACGTGTAAGGTATCCTTTTCACATGTCAGATCTGATGTCTGCCTCTCACATTTTCCTTTTCTTGAGTCAGATCTTATGTCTGCCTATACCCCATTCTCAGCACATTTTATTCGTTAGCTGAAAACATTTTGAAAATAAAACGTCAGCGCGAATGCTGGTGAATACAATATCTTGACATAAAATTATTTGGCACAAACAAGTATTAATTTCATAATCACAACTTCATGTTCAGTCTACACACTCAGCAAGCCCGTCTTGTTTAATCGCACCACAGTATACACTACTGTCATAACTTATAACAGCGGACATGTCTACGCCTCCGGATTTGTTATAAGATAAGCACCGGTCGCAGTCCGGGAATTTCACCCGTAACCCGTGTATCCCTTGCAAGTTTTACGTATACCTATGGCCTGAATGCTTGTTCGTAGAAGAACGTTGAGCATTACTTTGTTAACCTTTATTTGGACATTTTCGTAAATAAAATATTTGACACAAGTTTTCAAAGAGATAAAGTATTCACCTTTATAGTGGGAGTGGGCCTCTAAAGTTCAAAGCTTATAGGACAGTTTCTTATCCTGGTTTCTCTAGCGTTCTAACCTTTCTACAGGCGTTTCTTGCTTAACCGGGCAGTACGAGGAGCGGGAATCAAACCGGGAATGTCGGGAGTCGTCTATAGGGGCTCCGGAACGAATTTTAGAAGTAGCGGTTTGACACGGGTGCTGAGTCACAGGACACGTGTCAGCTTGAGAAATTGCAAATCAGTTGCGGCTAACGGACCGTTATCCAGGTGATGGCGGTCCGCCACCCAATCCTATTTCATACCGCACCGTTATAGGATTTGGTAGCGGTCCGCTATCTACTCAAATTTCATATTTTTCAAATTAACCCTAGACTTTGGTATTTTTACACTTATAGTCCCTAGGTTTTACCTTTTGTCAAATTTTGGACATTTTTGTGTCAGGCGTTACAGTATCTCTTGATCGCGCAATTCATTAATTACGTCATTGTCTACAACTTCATTGTTTGGAGGGTCAATCACGTAGCTGGGTGAGATTGCATTTCCGTCATGCTTTAAAATCATATTGTGCAATATGATACATGCGTAAACCACATTTTGTATTTTTTTGACGTGTATGTGACCGTTGAGGACGATTAATCATCCCCCATTTAGATTTTAAAACACCAAACCCACGTTCGACATCTTTTCTAGCCGACTCTTGAATTTTCTTAAACCTTTTTTTCTTTCAGGTCGACAAGGAATGGAAATGATTTCACAAAAACAGACCAAGTGGGGTAAATCCCATCCGCAATTCACGACCGTTAACTTGGAAAGGACACTTTTGGGCGGTTCCATGCATTTCGTTATTGAACAACGGAGATTGATTGAGAACATTTATGTCGTTATTCGAACCGGCAGGACCACAATACGCATGCCAAAACCATATGTCATTTGACACCACTGCTTCCATCATGATCGTAGGGTATTGGTGTCACCCCTCATAAATTGGGCACACAAACTAGTCGTACACATCCTCCAAACGACATGCGTACAATCGATGTTACCGATCATCCCTGGAAGGCCCCATCTAATTTCATGCGCATTATACAAACGTGAAATGTCGTGGCTTGTAGGTTTACGTAAAAACTCTTTGCCGTATAACATAATATAAGAATTGCAAAAGTATTCTAAACATTCACGAGCAATCCTAACGTACATAAATAAATATTCATCATATTCGTCACGAGGGTTACCTGTAGCGAGTTGACAAATATCAGAAGTGAATTTCTGAATCGGCGTGAAGCTCTTTTTTAAACTCTTGTCATACCCTTCGTGAACCCAAGAAAACCATGAATCCATACTTATATCCCTGACAATGCTTAAAAACAAATCTTTCGGTAAACAAAATCTCCCTCTAAACGTATCTGTGTCGTACTTGGGGCGTTCGACGAAATAATCCTTCAACAGAACTGTGTTAGCAACTTCGCGATCACGATGCACACATTTTTTCTTTATTTTTCCGTATCCTCAAGTTCACTAGCCGCAACGGCAACTTTGGACAAAAACTCAATGCCACTTGACTCGGAAGTGTCGGAAAGAAAATCATCAAAATCACTAGAATCGGATAATCCCGAAGGTAAACCAAGAATGCTAGAATCGGATGAAGATATTTTGTTAAAAAATTGGATTTTTACAAAAATATATGGGTGAAAAGAGTGATTTGTTTTAAAAAGGAAAGTGAGATATATATATATATATATAGATGAGAATCGGCTCAATCCCAACGGGCACCACACCTGAGTAAAATTACTCTCTCACTCTACTCGGCTCCCTACTCGAATTGTAAGGGGCGGTGTTCCCTTACTACTCGAACCATCTCTCTCTTACCCGGCTTAATAGATAAGTTGAATAAGAGCATTCATAGTAATATTTCAATCTTTATAATTTAACTAAAATATCATATTTTTTTCTAAATTTATCTTTAAATTTGATTTAACCTCTCGCATCTCATACTTCATCTCATTTACAAACATTTAATTTATCTTTTTATTATTATTTTTTAACTCATAAAAATTTATAAAAATTAATAAAAACAGATCTTTATATTTAAAGAATATTTATTTATTAAACTTTAAAATTGAAAGATAATGATTTAACAACCATATATATTTGATCTATTTGATCCAGATAAGTGCTTTGATGTCTTGTTCAAGGGGCAGAAGCAACTGTTTATTATACATCACTTTCGTTCTTTATGTGACTGATGCCGTGTGATTTTGGGTGGCATTTATCGAAGGAAGAGTCTCTCACCATAAATTACTCACCCAATTGGATTTGCTGACCTCTCCCCACTCTTTCCCCTATCAATTTTCTTATTTCCCTACATTCTTACAAGTAATTTAGTCTTTTTGTAGCCATGAATTCAGGCTTGATTTACTGGGTATAAAGTGAAAAGATGGAGGTGCATGAGTTTTCACACAAGAAAAGGTATAATTTCACTCTTTTGAGTAGATGATTATGTAACCAAAAAGTAATTGTTGGGTTTGTTTCTGTTATGCACACCAAGTGTTTGATGAAAGTCCTGAGAGGTTCATCATTGTATATTTTGTGAATTTTACAATCAAAAGTTAAGATCTTGATTGTTGTGATGCGAGTGTAATCGAAGATGAGAGCTTCGAGTAGTGTTGGGCTCGGTTTGAGTCTCGTTTTCGGGTGTCTTTTATTTGCTCTTGTTGCTGAGCTTTACTATCTGATATGGTGGAAGAAAAAGGTAACTAACAGGGAATTGATTCAAGAAAGTCACAGTAGTCCAGCAAGAGAATCATTCTACATGTTTTGTTGTAAAAAACCCTCACCTTTGATCACCACAGGGCTAACCACAGACACCCAAGTTCATGAACCACAAGCATCATCAGCTCATGCTAACAACAGTTCAGAGGTCTTGAGGAGGCTGCAAAACCTCTCTGTCCCACCAAGATTTTTGTTTACTATTAAAGAAGAAACAAAAGAAGATTTGGAATCAGAACATGCGAGTAAAAGAGGGTATAGGAGGAGTTTGAGTGATGTGGTTTCGATGGATACACCGTTTTTTACACCACTTGCTTCACCGACGTTCTTGACTCCACCGATAACTCCTGATGGTTATTCGTTCAGAGCTTTTAGTCCTCTGTTTCAGTCGTCAAGTGATTCGGAATTCAACAGGGTATGGGCGTCACCACCTCCTAAGTTCAAGTTCTTAAGATATGCTGATGATAAACTTCAAAGAAAGATGATGCAAAGATTTGATGATGATGTTGATGGTATCAAGGACATGGGCGAAGCTTAGTGACCCCCCCCACCCCCCGTTTTTTTTGCTCAGAAGTGTTAATTTGTACGTGTTTGGCCGAAAAATTTATAGGTATTAAGTTCCGGGCCCCCTGATAGGAAAAAAAAATCCCGGCCCCCTTGCGTTTTTCTTCAAGCTTCGCCACCAATCAGGGATGAAGAAAATGGTTCTCTTGTCACATTAACTGTGTCCAAGAACATAGAGAGGGAGAGTTGATCATCATTTCAGTCCAAGCTCTCCGCAGGTACTTCCTTCCCAAATTTGTGCAAAAGTTATAGCTTTTTGTATGAGTTTTAGTGGAACTTTTAATCTAACAAAAAGCTGATTACTTGTTCATTAATTTTGTTCCATCTTAAAAGAAGCCCATTTGAATTGTTGAGTTCTGTATATTAGACATTTATGTTATAGCTTAATATTAGAAGGATGTAAAGTGTAATTATGTTTCCTATTTATATCCTTTGTAATCTCTCATTATGATATACAATTACACAATATACAATTACCAAGTTTATCTTGGTATCAGAGCAGATCCAACCCTAATTGCCGCCCCCTCTTTTTTTTTCACGACAGAATATATATATATATATATATATATATATATATATATATATATATATATATATATATATTTTCTGATCAGCTTTTCCGATCAGCTCTTTCTGGCTAACAATGGCCTTATTTGCTTTCTCTACAATTGAAAAGACTTCCCACAACTCTCATAAATTCGGTTTTACATTGTCTCCATCCAATTATGGTTTTTGAAAAGACCATGATTCATCCCTTCCTTGTAACCAATAACCTAATCGGTTATGTCAATGGTTCAATACCCTGTCCCCCACCTCTAATCGAACAGCCTGCCTCATCAGACAAGGATGCTGCTGTCCGATTACCACAATCCAATCCCAGCTTTGTCGCATGGATAGCCAACGTGCGTATGCTTCTTATCTCTACTATCTCGGAGGCTTCCTTCTCACATGTTCAGGGTACAACATCTCGAGAACTGTGGCTTTCCTTGGAACGTGCGTATGCTCCTCATACGTCTTCTCGAGAATACACCCTGAAATCCTAGCTTTTAAAGATCCAGATGAAGGGTGACGAAACATCTTCTGCATATCTCAACCGAGCAAAGGAGTATGCTGATGCCCTTGCAAATATTGATGAACCATTCAAAGAGAAGGATCTTGTCATGCTTGTAATCTCAGGTTTGCGTGATGAATATAATGGTTTAAAATCTAACATTCTTGCTCGACAGTTTCCGACAGCGTTTAATGAACTTCATGGCCTGCTTTCTGACCACGATTTCATGGTCAGACAGTCTGCTCCTGCTGTCCCCTCTCCACAGGCTTTTGTCGCCAGCTCTGGTGGTTCTTCACAGCCTACTGGACCTGTCCAACAGGACCCTTTACAGATTTTAACTCAGCTAGCCTCCCAACTTGGCTTGCAATGACAGCCCCTAATCAGCTTAATCAGCAACAACAGGCCTTTTATACATCTTATTCTCAGAATCGTGGTCGTGGGCGTGCCTCACACAATCGCGGCCGAGGCCGTGGTCGTGGTTCTTACTCTGGGGGACAACGTAGTCAATTCAACTGGGCATCAAATCAGAATACCGTATATGGTACGTGTAATAGGTGTGGCATTGGGCATTTGCCTTCAGACTGTCCCAACCGTGACCCTGCTACTATTCGGTCTAGGCCATAACATTCAGCCAATCATGCTGATTACCGCTCACAGACATCCTCATGGCTTCCCTACACGGGCTCCGATAGCCATGTAACCCCAGATCTTTCAAGCATTGGCACTACCGAACCCTACTACGGGGAGGATGCTCATCATGTTGGCAATGGTAAGGGTTTACTTATTCTTCATATTGGTTCCACCCACTTTTATTCACCTGTCAAAACCTTTTCCTTATCTAATATCCTTCATGTACCACAAATTAAAAAAAATCTACTTTCTGTTCAAAAATTGTCATGATAATGGTGTCTTTTTTGAATTTCATGCTTCATATTTTGCTGTGAAGGACAAGTATACACGCACTACCCTCCTCATGGGTCCAAGTGAACATGGGCTCTACTCAATCCGTCTTCCCCAAATTCACCCACGGCTTGGCCATCCTCATCCACAACTTTTACATTCTATGTTATCCAAGTTTTGTCTTCCTGTTTTAAATAAGAGTTCGAATTCTTCTTGTAATGCATGTTATATAGGAAAATCATCGAAACTTCATTTGTCATCTTCCAATTTTAAAAGCACTTGTATTTTGGATTTAGTGTTTTGTGATGTTTGGGCCCTGCTCCTGTTTCTTCTTATGATGGCCACACTTATTTTTTGCTTTGTGTTGATCACTTTACTCGATATATGTGGATATTTCCTTTGAAACAAAAGTCGGATGTATATGCTGTTTTTAAACAATTTCTTGCCATGGTTGAACGACGTTTTCAAACTAAACTCAAATCCGTCCAAACGGATTGGGGCGGAAATTCAGAAATCTCTCTAATTTTTTCTCTCCCCTTGGCATCATTCACCGTCGCTTGTGTCCCCACACTAGCGAGCAAAACGGGTTTGTTGAACGTCGCCATAGACATGTGGTGGAAACGGGCCTCACTCTACTTGCCCAGTCTAGTGTTCCATCACGTTTTTGGCACTTTGCTTATGACACCGCTGTTTATTTAATAAACAGAATGCCGTCTCGCACCTCATCGAATGTCTCTCCATTTGAGCATGTTTTTTTTCTCAAAAACCCGATCTATCCTTTCTACGTGTGTTTGGGTGTCAATGATACCCTCATCTTCGTCCATATAATAAACATAAAATGGATTTTCGTTCGATTTCCCGTGTGTTCCTAGGGTACAGCCTCGTTCACCATGGCTATCGGTGCTTTGACCCGACATCCGACCGCATCTTTATTGCTCGTCATGTTCGTTTTAACAAACAACACTTTCCCTTTCTACAACCATCCTCTACTCAGCCTACACCCCTTCCCCATCCGATCCTTATGTTTCTTCTTTTCCTTCACCCCCCATCCCCCCCACCACGGACTCACCAGATTCCCCACCGAATACTCCACCTCCCACTCCTAGATCACCTTCCCCTATTACTGTCCAAACTGACCAGCCCTCCCCTCCCCTCCCCTCCCCTACGGACATACAGCCATCGCCTCAAACCATCTCAGCCACAGCAGCCATTCCCACTTGTTACCCAGCCCCTCTCTAGTGCTGCTGTCCCTTCCATATCAGCCCCTAACGAACCAGCCCCCCTTCGAACCAGGTCTGCTAATCTTCGCCCACAACCTAAACAAACCATTCCCTACAATAAATCAGCCTTTACAGCCTCCTTTACTATTGCCAACAAATCTCCTGACTGGAGGAGTGCCATGGCTGAAGAATATGCAGCCCTTATTCGAAATACAACTTGATCTCTTGTACCACACCACCCGTCCCTAACACAAATGTGGTTGACTTTAAATCGGTGTACAAACTTAAACGGGATCAAACCGGTGCTATTACTCGTCACAAAGCACGCCTAGTGGCAAAAGGTTTTAATCAACAACAGGGAATTGACTACCATGAAACATTTAGTCCCGTTGTAAAGTACACTACCATTCGCTCGGTTCTTTCTCTTTCCGTAACACAAAAGTGGCCTCTCCGCCAATTGGATGTTCAAAATGCATTTTTGCACGGGGAATTGAATGAGAGTTTATTTGAGACAACCACCGGGGTTTATTGATCCACAGAAACTAGATCACGTTTGTCTGCTTCACAAATCTCTATATGGTCTAAAGCAGGCTCCGCGTGCGTGGTTTGATCGTCTCACCAGGGCCTTGCAGTCCCTTGGCTTTAGTGGATCCAAAACTGATCCCTCCCTTTTTATTTACTCTAACCAGGGGACTCTTCTATATATGCTTGTTTATGTTGATGATATAATTCTTACAGGAAACAACTCTGGTGCAATTGATCACATCATCAAGAGTTTGAGTCACGCATTTGCCATCCAAGACTTGGGATCCCTTTCATACTTTTTGGGCATTGAGATTCTTTCCCGAGGTTCGGATATGATTCTGTCTCAAAAGAAATACATCTTGGAATTGCTTCAACGGGCTGGTCTTTCCCAAGCTAAATCGGTTTCCTCTCTGATTACCACCACTGCAAATTTATCTCTTGGTGACGGCCCTTTGTTTGATAATCCGGTTCGCTACCGCCAGGTTGTTGGTGCTCTACAATATGTCACCTTATCCAGGTCTGATATTACCTATGCGGTAAACAAAGTATGTCAGTTCATGCACTCTCCAACTGAAAACCATTGGGCTGCGGTTAAACGGATTCTCCGGTATCTTCAAGGTACATCTCATTATGGTCTCTTAATCAAGCAAGCCTCTGGATCCACCCTTCATGCCTACACTGATGCCCATAATTCATCTTTCACAGCCTTCTCAGATGCGGATTGGGCTGGTTGCCCGGATGACCGCCGATCCACCGGGGGATTTGCCATCTATCTTGGCTCCAATCTTATCTCATGGTCCGCTAGAAAACAACGAACTGTCTCTCGGTCATCCACCGAATCTGAGTATAAGGCTTTAGCTGACACGATAGCTGAACTTACTTGGATTGAAGCCCTTCTTCGGGAACTTAAGGCTCCAATGACATCGGTTCCTGTCCTATGGTGTGATGACCTGGGTGCCACATACTTATCAGCAAACCCTGTCTTCCATGCTCGCACAAAACATGTCGAGGTTGATTTCCACTTTGTCAAAGAGAAGGTTGCTGCAAGAAAACTCTCTGTCCAGTTCGTTTCTACAAATGACCAGATCGCAGACATCTTTACCAAGCCATTATCATCTCAACGATTTGCTGATCTTAGGGCCAAGCTACAGGTCGTCACCCGGCCTTAGCTTGTGGGGGAATATTAGACAGTTATGTTATAGCTTAATATTAGAAGGATGTAAAGTGTAATTATGTTTCCTATTTATATCCTTTGTAGTCTCTCATTATGATATACAATTACACAATATACAATTACCAAGTTTATCTCTGTAAGTTTAGAGATGAGTAAAGGTAGCAGTGTTTCTTGAAGAGAATTGATTTCTGCATAGCTGTAATTACCCAAGTTAGAGCAATCATGCTATGTTAAATTGTACAATAGTTTACAACATATTGAAGCAGTTGTATACTGATCTGTGTTAGTTATTTATATATGTTTGTAGCTCTTTAGGGTTAAGGTAATCAGGTTGCAAGGCTGATATTTAACCGGTAAGTATACTGTCTTTCTAAATAATGAAATTAGTTAGATTACGCAGATAGTCATGTGATACGTCTAGCAGTTTTGGTTATTTTTTAGAATTACAAATTTGGTTTTTACTGTTTGCGAGTAGTCTTTGCGATATGTCCATATGGCAATTTTGTTTATTTCTTTTTAGAAATTACAAATTTGGTTTCTATTGTTTGCTAAACTGTAACACATTTGATTGTTTTAAATCCATATGAAATGACTATTCTATGTTATTCATATAATTTGATATTCTTGTTAACTTGTTATTTGAAACTTGTATTTAAAAAGACACAAATTGTCAAAAAAATAAAAAATAAAAAAAATACTGTGACGTATCACTAGCGGCTCCATTTAAATATTCCGGCTCGAATTGAAGATTATGAAACGGGTTAACTTGGCTCAACTATGTCTCGAACTTGAGAAGATCATCTAACTTTCATACCATTGTCAGTTACAACTGTAAAAATACATTTGATTTTTTATTTATGGTCAAAACATAAGAAAGTTTTGAAGAACAAACACTTGCACTATATCATTCCTGAGACTTGAATCTACAAATGGTTGGTCAATCTAAAGAGATTATGGTATACTCTTACTTGGCATTCCCAAGTGAGAGTAACTTTTCTGTCAAGTGGGCTGCCACGTAAGTTTGGTTGGTTCCTCATTTGACAAGGCAAATACCCAAGTGAGTGAAATACTACATATTTGACCATGATGAACCCGCACCCCCAATGGGGGACCCACCCAACACTCACAACCTTTCCCCTTTCTCCTGTAACGCTACTCACTAATCCTCCCTCACCCCTCTTCACACGATAGGTGAGCGGTGTTCCATCTCTCTTCATGTCGTGAGGATGCTCACATGGGGATACCCGTGAGGGTGTACCCCATACCCTAAGAGCATGTGGTATACCCAAGTGAGTGAGGCTCAAGTGAGGGGAAAAGTGGTTGGCAGACGTGGCGCCACGTCATTTTAATGAATTCTCACATCACACTCACTTGGCAAGGGAAATACCCAAGTGAGTGAGTGAGGTGTGAGCATTAAATTTAAAAAAGGGTAAAAAAAATTATGTGTTTGACATATGTCCTTTTATTGTTTTTGAAGGGAGGACGTATTGGTTATTGTGTCAAATATGTCAGTTTATTATGTCTAATGTCAGGTCATTGTGTCAAATGTTTTTATCATTGTGTTATATGTATTCATCGTTGTGTTTTACGTTTTAGATAATTTCGTGTTATTTTTGTCACCGTTTTTTTATGTATTATATATAACACAACGATGAAAAATCTTTGATGCAATGACCCGACATTAGACATAATGACTTACACTCGAAAAATATTTGACATTCGACACAATGATGAAAAATATTTGACACAATGACTTGACATTAGACACAATGACGAGCAATAATCACAATGAAGAGCAATAATCACAATGAACTGGAAAACATATTTTATTTTTCGTTTTTGTATATAACGACATTATACTCGTTTTAAAGATAAAACACACTCGTTTTTATGGTGTAAGTTTAAAAATATAAAAATGTCATATGTAAAGGTCATAGACGTTTAAAAAAAAAGAGGAAAAACTTGATAATGCCCCTAAATCCTTCTCATATTTTTAAATTTAAAACCTTTTTTATTTAAAAATATAATCTTGTGTTAGACACTAAGAAAAGAAGAAAATAAAGCATTTTGATATTCGAACAGGTGACGACATGTTTAGAAGCCATAAGCTCTAACATTAGGCCAAAACAATTATTATTTATAAACTTAGTTTTTTTCATTTTATATTGATCGCAAAAGATAAGTGAGTGACCGATCGAAAAAAAAATCATGTGCATAGCTAACTTGTAGATTATTTTATAAACTTCAGTTTTTTTCATTTTATATTGATCGCAAAAGATAAGTGAGTGACCAATCCAAAAAAATTCTTGTGCATAAAAAAAACTTTGCAATATTCCTTTTGTAATTGTTTTCTTTAGAGTTATATCGAACAATATAATTATTATTTTTTTATATTTACTTAACCTTAAAAGGTTAGGGACACGATCTTGTTCTTTATATAAATAATATATGAAAATTTGAAAAAAAATCTCAGATTTGGTCCGATGGTACGCAATCTCCAAAGGAAACCATGATACGCAAGTTCGAATCCCCTTTGTCCCTTTTTTTACTATGTGGTTTTTTATATTTGCAAAATTCACCCTTCAACTTTCTAAAATTTTAAAATATACCCCTCAAGTTTCTAAAGTTTCAAATTTACCCTTCGTCAAAATTTTCAACCCCACCTCTCAAGTTTCTAAACTCTCAAACTCACCCCTTTATTGTATATAATATACGTTTTTAACTCATTATTTTTTTCTGATTTGATTTTTCTACAATAACGCTGCTAAGCCCGCATACGCGGGTTCGAGTCTAGGGTGTGACAAACCGAGTTTTTTCTTTTACTTTTTTTTATGTTCGTTGTAAATATTATTTTGTATGTATTTATATTTTGTTTTTACTTTGTTACTAACTCCTTTAACGAATCTGTCGTTTCAATGTTAACTCATATTCGCACCGCAATTGATCTATTTTTCATCTCTAGAACCGAGTCGTGAAAACTTCATATGTTTCTTTTATGTAGTTAGTCATGTTAATGTCACCGCCGTAATACGCGTAACAAAGTTCGCAAACCTGTCACATTGCGCTGACTTAATTTCTAGTTAAACGTTATATGAAAACCTATATAAGAAAAAGAAAAGAAAAGAACACATCTATATCTATATCTATATCTATACTACTATATAATACATATTGAAAGGACATACTTGTAATTTACTAAAAAAATTAAGACATCTAACACAAATTATTGTACATAAGGTACATCTTACCAATACATAAAATGTGTTGAATTACCATTTAACCCCACATTAAAGCTCAACACTTAATAATTATCATTATTTAATACACATGCGATTATTTAATTCACTACATTAACTATTATTTTATTTATAATATAAGATTACGAATTAAATTTACATTTACTATTTATATTTTTATAACTAAATACTATTTAAATTAAGTTTTATAAAATTTCTTATTATACAAGTTATAAGATAAAATAAAATATTCTAAAAAATAACTATAAAGATTTAGATAGATTAAAGACTAAAATTGTAATTTTTTATAAAAATATTAGGTGATTAATTAAGTTAATTTAGCATTTCAAAAACTATAATTGTATTTTTAGTAAAATAACAAGGAAATGAAAAAAGAAAAGAAAAATAATAATACTTGCAAAGGGAAGAACCAACAGGGAGTCCTCGGGTTAGATTGTGCTCTCCAAAATATCCTAGGTGATGTCCGACGCTTTGCGCGGGCCAACCCATTAGTTCCAAATAATTATCAACTCATACAAATTACTAACGTGGTGAACAACAGTAAGGTACTCCTCTTTTTATGTTTTGTACCACTTTTGTTTTCTTTACTTAGATAGCTTGTTTTTTTTTTCTGGGTTTGGTCATGGTACTATAGTATACTACTATACTAGTATTCCTCCGCCTAATTACTAATCATAAGCATTCAATCAGCAGCCCAAACACATGACTTTAGACTTGGCCCAATGTAGATAACAAATCTTTTGTAAAAATTGGGGCCCCAACCATTACTTCACCCTTGATCATAGTTGTGCCGACCCTGGTTATAATGAGCTGAGCCAGGATGGCTTGGTTTATAAACAAGTCGAGCTTGAGTTGGGCCGGCCCTAGTTATAAATAGCTCGCTCGTTTAACTCTAAATTAAGCTCAAGTTACAAAGTTTTTAAGTTATAACACATATAGTAGTTCAATCTTAATCTTTTTAAACTCAAGTTTTGCTGTAAGCCTATGGGCACGTAGTTAATCTACTTATAAATTCCTCACGTAAAAGATATAAAAAAACTGGAATAAATAATATAGAAAAATTAGGGATCAAAACTTGGGTTTTCTACGGCTCTACTTGTACGCTTTCACAATTCCTATGGTTCTACTTATATTAAATTAGGGATCAAAACGCAGCACACACGGTTTTGTGGTTAACTCCAACCACGACTCTTTTTTATATTAATAAACTCGAATCCACACCAAATACATTAACTTTACTAATCTATTTATACTTGACTATAACTCGAAAAACAAGCCAACCCATTTAACTCAAACTCAAAGAAATAAAGATACGCTACCCAATTAAATAAACTAAATAATACAAACTTTAAAATATTATCAAATAACTCAAACTTCTTCTCCAAGGTATCTCACTAATTATTTCCTTTTCAAACTTATTTTTTTCCTTTCTCCACCCTTTATGTTTTTATAATATAGCAATGCACACCCTGACTATTACACTATTGTGCATGGATGGTCCTTGGGGTGATCATCACTGCTGGTGCTCGACCCATAGTAGTAGTAGGGCAGTGGGGCCGGGGCTGTTGGAAGTTCGGTAACAGGGTGCCCATAGGCGGCTTGTCGTGGCAACACGGGTGCTGATGGTGGTGGTGGTGGCAGTGATAGTGATGACGCATAACCACCAATCCTCTCATATCCATTTAGCAAGTTGATCGAAACCAACTCTACGCCTCCGATCTTCTTAACAGCCTTTCTCACCATGTTCTCATGGCAGCTGCAATTGCAGTTCTTTACTTTGAATGTGAACATCGTTGGAGCCTTTGAATAATCCATCGTAAATCGACTGAAATTAATGCGATTTTCAATAAATATTTGCCTGGCAGCGAAAAAGTGGTAAATGGTAATACCAAGATTCCCAATCACAGTTTCAGTTCACTTGCAAACACCCAACAGAAACTTGGCAGAAGTACAGTGAAACCGTGAATCCCAATCACAGTTTCAGTGTTACCATTTTAACTGAAACCGTGATTCGTAAGAACAGTTTCAGTAACTTTATTGCAGCCACGTCTTTTGATGATACCATTTTGAAAGGTATTACCATTTACCATTTTTTTGGGTCAATGCAACCATTTGCCACTTTTGTTTTTAAAAAATATACCATTTTGAGTGAAAAAGCTAGTTGATTTAGGATTCAAAGAAATTGAGATGTTCAAAAAATATTTGATTGTAGCAAGTCACTGAGGAATAAAGAAATAATGGAGGTATTATGAAAAGGAGGTTCCTTACAAGTTCTTTGAAGATGGTTGTCGTTAGAAACCCGAAATGTGTGAATCTGCAACCATAACAATCTATGTTATATATGGAAGGTGAAGGCGGTGGACATATTTTAGATTCGAGTGGCCGGCTGATACATGACTTATTAAAATTTAGAATTAATTACATGGATGGCCTAGGAGGTTTACTTATATTTCACTTATGGCTCTTAGGAATAGGAAACTACAAGTTTGGTCCAATAGTTTGCACGATTGCAATACCCATGGCCCCTGAGTTGGATGTCCGTTAAATTTATCCGTTAAGTGAGTGTAAAATGACCAAAATATCCCTTACATTAAAAAAACACAAAGATTAACGTATAAACATAACGTACATCCAACTCAGGGTCAATGGGTGTTACAATCGTGCAAACTATTGAGCCAAACTTGTAGTTTCCCATTCATAGGGACCATAAGTGAAATCCGGATAAATCACAGAGACCATCGTGTAATTAATTCTAAAATTAATTTTAAAGGAAAAAATAAATTTTTAAAAGTGGTTAGTCATTCCTCGGATGAGACAGGCACCTAACTGCAACAATAAAAAAATAGAAAATTAGTTTGCATGTTTAAACATTTATTTTTTTTTAAGAAAAAAACATAAAAAAGTTAAGGCCGTCGATAGTACATTGGTAAATACTAATTACCGCTAAAAGATTTAGATTTTCGGCCATATATATATTCCTAAGTTTTTTCAGAGCAAAAGTGTTAGGGATGATAGTTTCGGTTAGATTATATATATTCCTAAGGTTTTTCAAATAAGATATTGATTTTTTTGTAAAAGTGTTGGGCGAAACTACATTTTGTTTAGCTAGTTTCACTTTTTTTTTTTTATTTACTAGTATGTAAGCATTTTTTAATTATTATTTACGTTATTAATCAAAATCATTTTACCCCTAATTATTTCTCTCTTATTTCATTTTCATTCTTACTATCACAACATGGTATCACAGCATATTTGTTCGATTATGTGATTTATTTTCCTCATTCCGCATTCATTGACGAAATTTCCACTTAAATCTTTTTGTTTAAGTGGTTTTTTGTTTTTTTCGTCACTATCTCTTGTTTTTCATGTTAAACTGTTCATTTTGCTCATACTCTCATCGATTTCAACTAGAAATCGATTGCTTTTCCTTTTTTTGGGGTTTTACTCATTCCTATCACAGGATTTCTTCCTTTCCGACTCATTTAGGTTGTTTTGACGATTTCTAGGCTTCAAATTTCGAGTTTGGAATTTTGAGTTCGTTCAGGTGAAACTATCAGTTTCATTTTCAATCAGTTTCGTTTTTTCTGTCAGTTTCACTTTTCAGTCATTTTCGCTTTCAGTTAGTTTCGATTCTGTAAGCGATATTAGTCTTTGCTTCGTTTCTTTCTTTCTTCGTATTCGTGTTCATGACGAATACTTCTGATCCTCATGTCACCTTGGCTATGGATTCCTTTAATCCATTGTTCTTACACTCCTTTGATCATCAGGGTCTTTTACTCATTTCTAAAACCTTTGACGGTTCTGCTTTCGAATCTTGGAAACATGCTATGTCTATTGCTTTATCCGCCAAGAACAAAATTAGGTTTATTGATGGAACTGTTGTCAGGCCTCTTACCTCAGTGTAATGACATGGTTATTTATTGGATTCTGAACACTCTATCTGGAGATATTAGTGAGAGTGTTCTATATGCTGAGATTGCTCGTCAACTTTGAGACTAGTTAACTGACCGGTATGGCCACAGTAATGAGGCTAAATATTATCAGTTGCAGAAGAGTCTTTCTGACATCTCTCAGGATAATGATGATATTGCCACTTACTTCACTAAAATAAAGTCTATTTGGGATGAGCTTAATAAAGTCTAAAAGGCCTGACAACAGTTCCATCAATAAACCTAATTTTGTTCTTTGTCACACCCCAACCGACGACGGATTATACGTCGGGGCGGACGTGGTTGTTCAAAAGCATAAGGTGGACTATTTAAAGTTTAACTATTTCATTAATGACTTTCAAGTTTACAATACAAGCAAAGATCAAAACAAAATACAATGTTTAATTTGACAAGTTCTACGTCTAAAGCATCCTATGTGATCATAAACAAGTCTCATGCTAGTGTACATGAAACATGTAAGTAAATTGTCAACTAAAAATAGTTTATGAGATACGAAGGTTTTAACATAGTTTTAGCAAAGTTTTTGAAAAGTATTACAATTCACTATATCATGTATTCTATAGTATAAGTGTGAGAACAAACATGTTAAACTTTGTGCATATCAATCCTCCAACCAAGTTTAGGCATAACCCGAAGGTTACCCTTAAAAGTTTAAAGTTTAAATTCAGTAACAATCACCATGCCCCCTCCCCCCGAATGGTCAATCAATCTAGGTGGATTGATCAAATACAATAGATCTATCGTTGTTACTATAGGCTTGATCAAAGTTAATGGATATGCTAGTATTAAGTTTAATTTAAGCATGCAAGTCTCAAGCATAATAACACAAGAATAAGCATGTAGGCATAGTTGTACAAGAATTGTATAAGTTTGGAAGTTTGATACATATTCCACCCCAAGTTTATAAATAAAGTAAAACGAAAAGGGGCTAAGTATACTCACTTGAAATAATGAGGGAGTGTCCAACAAGGGTTCAGAATAGCAAAGTTTTGAGAGAGAATATCCTCACAACAAACCTAAGGATACAAGTCTAGACTTTCAAGTTTTGATCCTATAAGTCCATGACAAGGATTCTACGATTCTAAGATTAACTAGGGCTCCAAATGGGAGACGAGATTAATTTGTGTTTATAAAGTTTAAATCAACTTCTAATATAAGGTTTTAAATGAATAACACAAGATTTAAATATCAAAGTTTAATAAGTTTATAGTTTAGAAATAATTAGGATAATTATATAAAAGTCTTTATAATTATCAATTTCACAAGTTAAGTTAAGTGTAAGACTAAATAATTATTAAAATTTAACAATAATTATTTAAAGTATAAATTATGAATTTGGGTTTATAATAATTATCTAAAGGCTAATTATTTATCAAGGATAGATAATAATTATTTTAGAGAATAAATAATTTCTAAAAGTAAATAATAATTATTTAAAGAAATAATAATGATTAAAGAATAATAATAATTATTTCAAGATTAAAATAATTATTAGGGATAAATAATCATTTAAAGAGCACTTAATTTATTAAGGATCAACAATTATCTACAAGAATAATTATTTTATCTAATATAAATCATTAAAGAATTTAAATGCTAAATTTTACAAATTTCAATTTGTAAGTAAATGATGTTTAAAAAAAAATGTGACTATAAGTTTAAAATGAATGAGTTTAACAATTTTGTTAAATAGAAATCCTTATAAAGTTTATACTTTAAATATACGTTTATAATTGTTTTTAAAGTTTACATTTCATAAAGTTTATAAGCATTTAGGAAAAATAATAAAGTGTATTTGTTTCTCTTGTTTTAAGTTTATATAAACAATTAAGTTTTTTTTTGTTTATATGAAGTATAAGTTTTATAAAATGTATAAGTTTCTAATTTATTAAGTTTAAAGTTTATGTGTTGTGTAAAATTTATAAGTTTACAAAAGTATATTTATTTTCTTGTTTTAACTTAAATAAATAAATAAGCTTCAAGCTAAGTAATTATAAATTTCATAAAAATGTATAAGTCTAATAGTTTATGTCTTTCAAATTAATATATAAGTTTTATAGACTTTTCTGAGTTTATATAATTTTTATAAGTTTTCTGTTTAAATAAAAGTTTATAAATTAATTAAAAGTTTAAAACAAAGTAAATTTATTTATTTCAGAAATAATTAATAAATTAAAGTTTATGAGTTTATAAAATAATTTCCATTGTATGTATAAGTTTTATAAGGTTAAAAAGTATTTTTATAGTTTAAGTGTTAAAACTATTTTTAAAGATTTAATTATTATAAGCTTTAACTAAGTTTTAATTAATTAAAATGTCTCAGTTTTAATTAAGTTTATATCAGTTTAACAGAATTTATAAAAATAATTACAAGTTTTAAAATTGATTAAAAAGGCTAAAAAATGAAATGGGCAAAACTCGGGCTGGCCGGATCGAACCCGGGCCACCCGAGTCACATACACACACGATTAACCACCCGGATACGGGCCTCGCTGGTGTTTATACCAGGAAAAGAAAAAAATAAACATATCCCCAAATCGTCCCTATTCTCATTATGAACCCTAGAATCGAATTTCCCAAATACGTATCGATTAACCCTCTGTCTTTGTAAATCGACAGAGGGCTTTTGATCTATGAAGGAAAACGAGGAGAATGGCCATGAGAATTACCTGATTCGGTGTCGAATCGAGTGTGAAATGGTGCGAAATGGTGAAATTGGGAGTTAGGGGTGTTTGAGTGTGATGTCGTTGAGCTGCAGCAATGGGTATTTATACCCAATTTCATCATTTAATGATGGATTAGGTGGGAAGATTACGGGTGAGTTTAACGAGTTCAAATTCGAATTATGCGGCCGTTAAAGTTGAAATTGAACATTGAATGTTCTTAGGTCTAGGTCGCACGCTCGAGTAGGAGCTCGAGATGCAACGAATCTGGTCGTTTACGCGGTTTTGAAATAAAAGGAATGAAAAACATCCTCGGTGGGTTTCGAACTCGGGACCGGTTTCCAGAGGTGGGAGTTTGGTTATTTTGCACTTTCAGTCCCTGAAGTTTCTAGTTTTTATTATTTTATGTTTAAACTTGGATTTCCATTTAAAATAAGTTTCAAAGAATGAAAGTTTTAGTCCCTGGTCTTTTTATAAAAATAAATATGTTTTATTTTTATAAAAATTCAACAAGTTTTATAAGTTTTATTATTTTATAATTTTATAAAATATTTTATAAGTTTTATTAGTTTATAAATTTTAGTATTTAAAATAAGTTTATTAATTATATTGTTTATATAATTATAAGTCTATAAGTTTTAAGAATTTAATATAATTAACCATATGATACATATATATATATATTTAAATAAGCTTTATATATATGTATATATATATATATCTCAAGCATAATTGTTTTTCTTAAATATACATATATCAAATAAATTAATATTTTATTTAAGAAATTAGGCTTTTAATAGATTTCCAGAATTTAAATTTTAATACGCACAAAGGTTTAGGGAAAAGTATGTCGGAAAAATCCTGGATATTACACTGAACACTCTATCTGGAGATATTAGTGAGAGTGTTCTATATGTTGAGATTGCTCGTCAACTTTGGGACGAGTTAATTGACCGGTATGGCCACAGTAATGAGGCCAAATATTATTAGTTGCGGAAGAGTCTTTCTGAAATCTCTTTGGATAATGATGATATTGTCACTTACTTTACTAAAATAAAGTCTATTTGGGATGAGCTTAATGCCCTCGAGCCTATTCCTCCTTGCACATGTGGCAGTTCCAGACTGATGGCTAAACGTGATGCAGATTAACGTTTATTGTGGTTTCTTATGTGTCTTAACCCTTGCTATGAGATGACCCGGGGGAATATTATTATGATGAAGTGTCTTCCCTCTATCAACCAAGTCTATGCTTTTCCCATTGAAGATGAGAAACAGAGGGAGCTTCATTCACCTGCTCAGTTTATCCCTCAGAATGCTTCCATGAATGTCACCGTGCAGGTGTCGAGGGGTTCTGGTCATCGGAAGGGTATTGTTTGTAATCACTGTAAAAAGACGGGGCATGATTTTAGTAAATGCTATCGTCTCATTGGCTTCCCCAAAGATTTCAAATTACTAAACCCAAGCTTGCTGCAAATGCTGCTTCTGATTTTGCTGCTACAACTTCTGTATCCGGTTCACCTTCTGGTATATCTACAAAACAATACAATATTTTGCTACAACTTCTTCAACAGAATTATGTAGTTCATGGTGATGTTCCTACTGTTCAACCACTCAGCTTTTTTAATTTTGCAGGTATTATTGCTTGCAATTCGACTCAGTCGACACTACTTGGATCATTGATACCAGTGCAAGTATTCATATCTAGTTTGACTTCAATTTGCTTTCTAATATTCAATTGCTAAACTCACCTGTTTATGTTCTTCTTTCAAACGGGCATGTCTTAACTGTTACACAGGTCGGAACAGTTGATCTCACAATGACTTTCTTTATCTCCAATGTCTTCTTTGTGCCTCAATTCAAACATAATCGTTTATATATTCCCAAACTTTGTAGGGATATAAAAGGCCTTGTTCAGTTTTTTGAAACTTCTTGTTTTTGTAGGCCCCTTTAATGAGTAGTCAGTTGGTTATGGGAGATCTCCTCAATGAACTTTATCTTTTGCATCCTAATAAACTTTTCTTTGTTACAGTTGATTTTTTTTCTCACTATAATTATGTTGTTTATTTGAAACTTTGGCATCATCGTATTAGACATTTGCACATGATTAGTCTATTAATTATTTTTCTGTTTGTCCTAAGGCTAGACATCATAAACTACCTTTTGCTTCTAGTAGTAGAACTAGTTCTCAAATGTTTGATCTTATTCACATTGATACATGGGGCCCATATCATTTTACTACTTATGATGGATATAAATATTTTCTCACAATTATTGATGATTTTACTCGAACTAATTGGACTCATCTTTTGACAACTAAAGGTAATGCCTTTCATATCCCTCAATGATTCATTGAGATGGCCGAGACTCAATTAAATACCAAAGTTAAGAGTGTTCATTCTGACAATGCCTATGAATTTGGTTAAGATGTTCATCATACCGAGTATTTTAAACGGACATACATTCTTCATCAAACTATATGTCCCGGGGTTCCTCAATAGAATGGGGGTTGTAGAACGAAAACATATGCATCTTCTTGAAACTGCTTGGGCTTTTATGTTTTAGTCCAAGTTACCTATTATGTTTTGGGGTGATTGTGTTCTTACTACTACTCACTTGATTAATATTTTCCCCACACGGGTTCTCCAGGGAAAATCTCTTTCTACGATGTTTTTCGGTAAAGCTCCATCATACACTCACCTCCTTACTTTTGGATGCTTGTGTTATGCTTCTACCCCTATACTCGGTGGAGATAAATTTCAGTATCGTGCTCAAGCTTGTATTTTTATATGGAAAGAAAGATTACAAGCTTTATAATCTTGACACTCGATATGTTCTTGTTTCTCGGGATGTGACTTTTCTTGAGCACATTTTCCATTCTTTACACTCTTCCGATCCTTCTTCTTTGTTTCCTTCTCTTAGTGATCTGTTTGAGGAGTCAGATCCATTTGTTGTTCCTTCATCTTCTTCGGTTGCTCCTAAAGTTGATTCCTCTCCTCCTGATTCTCTTGTTCTTTCTCCTCCCGTTTCTCATGTTTCTCCCCCTCCAAAGCTCAGAAGATCTTTTCGTTCTTTTCTTCATCTTTCTCATTTGCCAGATTAAGTTTGCAATTCTGCTTCCGTTGATTCCTCTTGCTTTCATAATTTGTCGGGTGCTTGCTAAGCTTCTTCCTTTGTTAATCTTGCTAATCTTTCTCTTGATTATTAGCAACTTCTTCTCAATCTTGACTATGTTTAGGAATCTTCTTCTTATCAGGAGGCTGCTCAATATCCTACTTGGCAAGAGGCTATGTCTAAGGAATTTATTGCCTTAGAACGTAATCACACCCGGGAGGTCATGGATTTACCTAAGGTTAGGAAGGCTATTAAATGCAAATGGGTATACAAAGTCAAGTATAATGTTGATGACACAGTTGAACGCTCTAAAGCCCATTTGGTTATACGTGGTGATACTCATAAAGTTAATAATTTAATATGTGCTGATTATTGGATATATCATTATGGTGCTAAATAAACAAAAATTCACATCAACACCCCTTCTCTTTCCCAACAGAAAACTCAAGTTAATATGTGCGGAATTTTGGATATATCATTATGGTGCTAATAAACAAAGGCGTCATGATTATGACCTTGGGGATCCATGTATCCAAGATTATCATCTTAGGGAATTAAAATAAAATAAGTGAAATAAGAGCCTATGTTCTCAAAATTTGGGGGTATGTGTTCGAATTCAGATGGAACCCCAATTCCACCATTTCTCCCAACATATACAGAGAGTCAATGTACAAATAAATCTAACCCTTTGATACATTAACTAACAAAAGATGCAAAATCAAAGTTTAGTGCATCGATAACATCTTGATTGCAACATGAATTTGTACATGAAGAAGATGAGCATAGTGCCCCGATTGTTTGGAGACTTGCATCAATGGTGACGTTGGATCGTATTCTTCGGCGGTTGTTGCTTACATTTCCAGACTACAGTTCATTACCGTCAGCATCGGCGAGATTTCCTTCCGGTTCTGGCTGGATTAAAATAAGGAATAAGGGCATTCGATCATGCAAAACTAAGAACACTAGATCCCGAGTATAATACGAACTTCTGCTGGGTTTTGGGGTAGTGTTGAGGAGAGTTTGGTTATTAGGACGAAAATGCCCTTTCCTTATTTCTTTCTAGTATTGCACATGTCACTCTCTTATTTCTTTTTAGCCTACTTAGACAAATTTTTTTTCTTATTTGATCATCTCTCTCTCTCTCTCTATATATATATATATATATGAGAGGTTCAAATAAGAAGTTGTTTTTTGCTATGAAATCTAAGATATGACAAAAACGATAACAATGAACTCCGATTGACCTCATTCGAGCGGTGTTGGAACCGTATCGTCGAAATCTACCATCTTAGCTTTTAGGGTTTAAATTTTCTTGTCTAGGTTTGTATTTTTGACTCCTTGTTTGACCAGGAATGCTTACTTAGCTTATGATAATCCACTTTATGTATATGTACGTAGGGGTAGGTTCAAATAAGAAGTAGTTTTTTGCTAAGAAATCTAAGAAATGACCAAAACGCTAAGAAACGATATCATACGAACTCCGATTGAGCTCATTTCAGCGGCGTTGGAACCGTCTCGTCAAACTCTACCATCTTAGATTTTAAGGTTTAACTTTTAATATTTAGATTTTTTTTTGAGAAAGGGGACGGTACCCCAGACAAACTTTATTAAAGTAAAATAGAGAGTACAAAATAAAGAGACTAGCAGCCAGCTTTAGGACATTTCCCAAAAGCTAGAAACCCGCCAGACCCCGCAAAACCGGATACTCCCAACTACATGATTCCGTCCATAAGTTCTAACCACAATAACCAACAAGTTCTAGTCATACTAGTTACACAATACGTAATAAACCTGCAAACAATTAAACATAACAAAACATAAAGATAACACGTTTTAAAATGATGATCTTCTGGATATCCTCGCCAGTCCCTCGCCTTGCCATGCCCCAAGTGGGTCTTTGAATCCTTGCCTTGATTCGGTTTTTTGTCTTGACCCGTGTTCATTACCTTAGTAAAGCTATCCACAGCCTTGTCATAGCCCCATATCTTTGTCTTGTGCATCCTCCATCGAAGACCCTCTATCCGTTGTTTCCACTCATCTTTACCGGCTATCCCTACATCGCAACGCATGTACCTTTTTTCCTGCCAAGCAAAATAATCTAGACAATACAACATTCTAACCTTTATAGCTCCGATCGAAAGAATATTTCCCGCATTAGGTTTATAAAACTCAAGACTCGTTCTTAAGCCAGCAAACAAGGGCCAATCCGAAGAACTCATTTCAGCAATCATGGTATCAAAAAGAGGAACAGTCTCCTAGCTAGCCAACCCTTGGACGTCAACCCAGTCCTCCTCTCCTCCCCCCACCCCGTTATGTTATAGTACCTCACATCCCTCGTGAAAGTGGTGGCTCGTGTGCTTCGTGTACCAACCCTACCATCCCTAACCCGGTGATACCATAATGGGTCCAACCCCAATAAGTGAATGATAGGGTTTAACTTTTAATGTTTAGATTTTACGTTTGAATTTTAGGGTTTTAGCCTTAAGGTTTAACTTTTAGGGTTCAGCTTTTGGGTCCGGATTAGAGTTCGATGAGACGGTTCCAACGCCGCAGGAATGAGCTCAATTGGAGTTTGTTTGACTATTTCTTAGTGTTTCTTAGCGAAAACCACTTATTAGTGGAACATTTCCCTATGTATGTGTAGATAAAGCTGTGATCTAGTTCGGATCGAAAATCTCGGGTTGGGATGCTGAAATAATATTGAAATATGGAAATATTTTATCAAGCATACGAGAAGATTAACCATAAACAAAGTCTTTTGCAAATCCATGTAGACTTCGAGGGTGTTTGGGAGTGTGGTGGGAAAGTGCTTATTGACTTATTAGCTTTTTCAAAAAGTCGATAAGTCAAAAAAATTAGCAATTTTTTTTTTGAAAAAGCCAATAAGTTAATAAGACATTCTCAAAAGCCAAGAAATCCTGACTTTTGGAAATGACTTATTGACTTATTAGCTTTTTAAAAAGCCAATAAGTCAATAAGCACTTTTCAAAAGCAATCCCAAACACCCCCTTCATCAAATGGTTTCGTCATTTGCTTAATGATATATCTATACTATATAATAAATAAAGGTTTCTCAACGTCACGTGTTGTCTTCATATTCATTCTTATAATTTTTTCCCTGCCTCTCTGTCTTATTAATGCATCTTCATTTTTCCAATAATAATATTTTTTTTAACAAATTATTAATCATAATAATAAAACACATTTATTTTAAATTATCTCATATTATAAGAAACTTTAAAATCCAATTACCTAATTTATGTTTTCATTTAAAGAGTAATGAAAGTCAAATTACTTTGAATATAAATTAATTTATTTAAAAACTCAATTATACATTAACTTTTACATATTTTTTGATTTTGTTTTCTGTTTTTTATATATGTAATTACATTTTTCTACCTATAATATATGCATAAAGATTTAAAAAATTTATGTATTAATATTTTTTCACCCTGTATAGTACACATGTTCTAAGCTAGTGTGTGTGTGTGTGTATATATATTCGCTAAGAAACGCTAAGAAGTGGGTCAAACGAACTCCGATTGCGCTCATTCCAGCGGCGTTGGAACCGTCTCATCGAACTCTAATCCGGACCCAAAAACCTAAACCCTCCTCCATCCGCACCCACAAAACCTAAATCCCCCCTCCAACCCCACCCCAAAAAGCCTAAAACCACCACTACCCCCCCCCCCCCCAAATACCTAACCCCCCCACCCCAAAAAAACCCTAAACCATAAAATCTAAATCCTAAAAGCTAAAACCCTAAGGCTAAACACCATAAAACTCAAACGTAAAATCTAAACCTTAAAAGCGAAACCCTAAAATCTATGATGGTAGAGTTTGACGAGACGGTTCCAACGCCGTTGAAATGAGCTCAATCGGAGTTCGTTTGATATCGTTTCTAAGCGTTTTGGTTATTTTTTAGATTTTTATCGAAAACCTACTTCTTATTTGAATCTCCCCATATATATATATATATATATATATATATATATATATATATATATATATATATATATATATAAAGGACATGTAAAATTTCAAAATGACATCACGAATGACTCGTGTTTTTATTAATCTATGTTTTTATCAAACGACAAAACAAAGTTAATAAATAGAAAACATAAATAAGCTAGTCACAGTCCGCCCAATTATGTTCTACTAGATTGTTTCGTAGTGCCTGGTGAGCCTCTTGGCTACGTAAGTCTCTGAATCTCTCTAGACGTGTTTGAAATTATGTTTTAATCTTATTTAAAATTAGGTTTAGTTATGTTTTACTCTTGTTTAAATTAGGTTTTTTCATGCATAGTAATGTAATTTTGTAAGATTTTAAATAGGTTTATGTTTTAAATTAATTTTAAATTTAGTTATTAATTATGTTCAAACCATAATTTAATTTAAGTTTTGATTACATTTTAAATTAAAATTAAAAAAATGTTGCCGTTAGAAATTAAAGAAAGAAACAATAAATGTGGGTGGGCCCATCACATTTCAAACAATTGCTGCCCTTGTGGGTGGGAGCATGCTAACGGGCGGCGAGGAAACAACATAGGCCTGTTTCACGGGCTAATCCACGTAAGCCATGGGCGAAAGAAATTTCTTGCGTTGGAAGTAGTCTTATATAGAATAGATGTGGATTTTATGAGGGTGTTCTTCGTGTTTGAGTATGATGGTTTACCTTTTAATGAATAATTATTTAGGATGATGTGGTGGCTATATTAGTAAAATAATTATAAAAATAACAAGATTAACCAATTTTTGGATAACTTTTACGATTGAGCAAGATTGGAATAAAAATACAACATAAAATATGACCTTTTTTTTTCAATTTTAAAGAATAAAAATACATTTTTTTTAGTTTAAATAATAAAAATGACTATTTTTCAAACTTAAAGAAACAAAAAAATAAATGAAAAAGAAACGGACATGCTATACGTACCCTCATTCCACTGATTTTAAAGCTGCTTAAATCAATAGATTGGAGTTCCTCTTCTCTTATTGTTGTTGACGGGAAAGGGATCTTCAAAAGCAAATACAGATGTTACGTTCTATTCTATGAATGAATCAATCAAGAAATAAAACAAGTTCGAATCTATTTACATCTTAGGATGTTAGTGATCGAACCGTTGGCTCTAAGCTAAGTACCTAAGTCGCTAGTCCTGGGAAGGCCTAGTATCAATAAAATGGTAAAGGGCGCTTCATTCAACAGATTGGACACATGAGAACCTCTTTCTTTAATAATCAGCTGCTAGCGGGTGTAATCTGATTGTTTATAATGATACTGAGGTTTGATGAGTTCACGTAGCCATAGGATTGGTTAGCGGGCAGATGTAATCTCGGGCTAGGAATTAGTCCACCGAAGAAGGCGAAGTAGCGAGTCTAGGGGTGCTATCGTCCATGTTCACTGATAAGCTTTGTTTGCTTCATTTTTCCGATACCATGGAAGAAAGCTAAGTACCAATAGTAAATGGTAGTTTGGTAATGAGAGTCAATATACAACAATGGAAGGGTATGTAATAATACAGATGAGATAAATTATATCACTCGCGTTGGTTTTATATCGCTCAACAACAAGCACCTTCCCTGTTGGTGAATTAAAATATTTTTTTTTACTTTTGTCTTTGTATTAATTAGTCATTGTTGCTTAAAAGTTATTTTTTCAGGGGGTATGTATAGCCTAACCCATTTTTATTTTATAGAAGGAGTTTTTAAACTTAAAAACGATTTTATAAATAATGATTATTCGTAGGGGGTAAATGGGAAGGGGGTACGACAAGTAGGAGGGGAGAGGGGTATGCGTTTTATTTTATAGAAAGTGTTTTTAAACATAAAAAACGGTTTTAGAAATAATAGTTTTTTGAATGAGGTAAAATGATAAGTTTAAAAGTTATTTTTTATAGGGGTGTGACACGTAGGAGGGGGATATGTATGACCTAACCCATTTTTATTTTATGGAAAGTTTTTAAACTTAAAAAACGGTTTTATAAATAATGGTTATTCGAAGGGGGTAAAATAGGGGGGGGGGGTACGGCAAGTAGGAGAGGGGATGAGTATACATTTTATTTTATAGAAAGTGTTTTTAACTTTAAAAGAACGGTTTTAGAAATAGTGATTTTTTAAAGAGGGTAAAATCACAAGTTTAAAATTTATTTTTTCAGAAGGAGGTACGGCATAGGAGTGGGATTGTGTATAATGTAAGCCAAAAGAAACACGTTATTCTTTAATTAAAAAATCAACGTCACCATTTGTATATTTCAAAGCATTAGGAATAATAAAAAAAGATACCTTACATGTCATCGAATTGTGTAAATAAGAAATGAGGATGAGTCTTTTTACAAAAATAAAAAAATTAAAAAGTTTTATTACTATTTTGTAACACATGATTAAAAGATCAACTTATAATATTTCATATAACAACTACAGTGGAACTTGTCCTCCACGCTACCATAAATTAATAGATGATTTGTTAACTAGATAATCGACAGACAGAAGGGTTATGGTCTAGTGACAGAGACAAAACTTTCTTGCAGAACCGGCCCTTAGGCTATCTAGCCTGGGCAGTCGCACAGTGCCCAATCCTTGGAGGGGCCGGAGATGCCACTTTCCTACAAACCTTTTGTGAACACTGAACATAGTTGAATACAATACAATGGATGGGTGGCCTGTGGTGCTGCATGGTTTTGATAGATATTTAGTTAAATCTGAGTTACTAGGAACACCAGGTCTCTCATGTACCACTTCATCACGTATATGACCTTAAACTTAGCTTTAATTACTAAAATGCCACTTTCTTACAAGGTAATGTTTTTCTAAATTTCAAATATGTCGTTACAACGTAGTCGTTTCTACGTACGTGTCGATATGAATTTTAGTCAAGACCGGACTCCACAATAGGTGGCCAAAACCAATGGTGAAATATGATAAGTTTTTATTTTATTTTTCAAGACCACTTCTTGTTTTTAAAATTGCGATTACACCGTTGCGCCGTACCTATTTCTGCCTACTTTTAAATATATTTTTGTTAAAAACCGAGCCGACGCAACACGCGGCCAAAACCTACTAGTTATACAGTAAATTGCAATTCAAAATTCAATTCCAATTCTGATTTGAAAATGCCCCTTAAAGTTACGCAATATTAGAGAGTATGAATTATTAATAGTTGATAAACAACTTTGCTTCAAAAAATGTTAGGAGAATCCTACGATTCATGTAACTATGTAAGATAAGTCAATTTGCTATAGTAATTTTGTTTTGTTTATTGTTATACAATTATCGTATTAATGATATTTTTATATATACTTTATATTTTAGAGGTCCATTTTTACTAGTCGCACAGGGTATTCGAAATCTCAGCTGAGCACTTAGGTTTTTAGGTATTGGTTCAAGTCCCACAATAGTAAAAAAATTCGTAGTTAAAAAAAAATAACCGAAAGACGGTTTGGTTATTCAACATCGGCTAATAAAGTGTTATTCTAATTCCCTAATCGGAGACATGATAACAGACATTGTGGGAGTTGTTGTTAGCAAATAAAATATTTGTTAACGTCGTACTCTTCAATAGCTGTTGTCGATAAAAGTCGGTTCAAGTTTTTAAGTAATTATATCCGACCGATTATCATTTTATAATTTATCCATAGAGCATTGATAAATGCAGCGTATTGTTAGGCTTGGTATTATATTATACATATTTTTATTTTAAACACTTTCATGACGTTAATCTTCCCGATAATGATAATCATGATGATATAATGTGGGATCATCCAAATATTAATAAATAAATTTGTGAGTCATATAGTATACTAAGTTAAAATTCATGTATTACATGGTTGAATAAATAAAACTTGTATAAAACATCAGTTTTTATGAAAATTTATAAATTCTAAAAATGTTATATAGTTATTTTTTAAAAATATTTTATAAAAAGAACGAAGAAATGTTTAAATTATAAAAATGTTTTATGAACGCACCTATTAATACATAAAATTCTTAAATTATTGTATATATCTTATACGTGGAAAAATGTAATTACATATACTAACAATAGAAAACAAAATAAAAAAATATGTAAAAGTTAATGTATAATTGAGTTTTAAAAATAAATTAATTAATAATATTAAAAGTAATTTGACTTTTATTTACATTTTGAATGAAAACATTAGTTATGTATTTAGATTTCAAATTTTCTTATAATATAAAATAATTTAAAATAATTATGTTTTATTAGTATAATTAATAATTTGTTTAAAAAGTGTATTATTATTGAAAAGATGGCGGTGTATTTAATAAGAGAGAGATGCGGGAAAAAAATTGTAAGAATGAATATGGAGGTGATACGTGGTATTGAGAAACTTTTATTTATTATATAACTAGGTTAAAAACCCGTGTATTACACGGGTTGAATAAATAAATTTTTATATACTTAATTAGTAATAAAAAAGTATATTTTTAAAAACCTGTACAATACACGGAGTTGAATAAACCAATGTATTACATTGTTTGATTAAAATATAATGTAATTTGTTAACACACACTCGTTAAAATATGTTTTTAAAAAATGTAATTTGTTGTGACAGTTAAACTCTATTAATTCATATTAAATTTATTTGATTGATGATACAATAAATATTTATAATGAAATAATAAGTATCTGTAATTATATTTATATTAAACATCTAAAAAATTCTTTTGATATCATTATTTAATAAGAGAGATGAGAGGGAAAATAAAAATGAACCACAAAGTGACACGAGTCAATATGATTTTTATTTATTAATACAAACATAATTATTTAATAGGAGAGAGAAACGTTATAATTAATAAAAGAGAGATGCGAAAAAATAAGGGTGAGGAATAACCAGGTAATGACACGTGGCACAAAAGACTTTTATTTATTATGTTAGTAATCTATAATATATAATAAATAAAGGTTTTGATTTGTCACTTGTCACTTTCTCATGCATCCTTAAGTTTTTTTTCCCGCCTTTCTCTCCTATTAATTATACAAATTTCTTTAATTATTTTTCTATCTCCTATTAAATAATAATGACTTCTATAATTTTTTTATAAAACGTTTTTCATGAATATTTAATATGTAATCTTTATTATTAAGTATATATAACATTGCATTTATTTAACACGTGTAATACACCAGGTTTCTAAAGTTTAATATGAATTAACATTTATCAATTACATAAAAAAAAGGTAATACTCAACTAAAAGAATGTTTTAAGAATTAACTTAAACATAATTTATAATTGTCACATAATATTTTATTCAACTCGTGTAATACACCGGTTTTTAAAAATATAATTTTTTATTATAAATATATAACATTACATTTATTCAGCACGTGTAATACACGAGATTTTAACCTAGTTTATTATATATAGTATAGATAGATATAGATTCCGATACGTGTCATACTTTGGCCTCATCTCCACGTCACCATGCTAACCATATCATGGAAACGTGGGTTGGAAGTTGGAAGATTAGAGTCTATTTCTTGAAACGTGGCCTCATCTCCACGTCACCATGCTAACCTAGTTTATTTCTTGAAACTTTAGTTTTATTTTCATTTGTGTTGTCATTAAAAAAATAGGATGTCACAATCTTAGACCACGTCTCCCTCTTTCACGCCTCGTCACGTCAGCGCCACATCAGCATAGGGGCTTTCACTGCCCATAATCACTAAGGTGCGTAGTGGTTTTCACGCCCCGTATTTATTTTTTTAATAAATAACTAATAATTTAACTATTTTTTTTTTGAATAAATAAAAAAACTAAATTAGAAAATAAAAAAAACATTCTTAAATAAATAAAAAACTACTCATTAAAAAACCACTGAGGTGACGGAAAATAATTTTTAAAAAAGCTCCGTTTTCGTTAAAATTTATATCTACATGTTCAGAAAAATAAAATAAACAAGCTTGTGTATTTCGTTTTTTTAAAATAATTACCGAGCATGAGTTATTTAAGAAAACCAAATAATATGTTAAACTAAATATTTAATAAAAAAAGAAGGAAAAAGGATTAATTAGGTGGAAGGATTTTATTGGTTGAAATAAATGTGGTAGAAGCCCCCTTGCCCGTGAAATGCCCCACGCCCCCCTCTTCACGCCTCTTTCACGCCTAGGGGGGTAGTGTTGCTGGGCGTGAAAGGCTGATGTGGCTCACTCCACCCCTCTTCACGCCGGTGCTACGGATGGCTTTAGTGTATCGTGTTTTATGTGCATTTAATGTATGCGTGTGTTCTTTGTGTTTGAGTGTGATGGTTTACTTTTGAAGAATAACTAGAATTTTTGTCCTGTGCTTCGTGACGGGAAGTAGATCTTAAACAGTTGAGGCGGTGACATTAAAGTGACTAAGCATAAAAATAAGGGTAAATTACCAAAATAGACATTTGAGCAACTCCAATTTTCAAAATTGACTTTTAGCCTTTAGTTTCATAGACATTGTCTCACAACTGGCAGTTAAAGCCGGCTAATTAGCCGCCATAGATTTCAGTAAATTTTAAAAAGATGGTCCAATGAATAAGCGACGTGTGACAGGCAAATTACCGTCCCATGTAGGCTAATTAGCCGTCTGATACCAACGGCTTAGCCGACGCTTTTTCCAAACACATGTTAACATCTATGAAAAGACAACATCATGATTGAGTTTAAAAAGACTGACCAAGATTTCAAAGCAACAAGTTTCAATAATTGACAAGTCAACTATGACTTTTGACTTAACCCAAGATTAGACAATGTCAATTTCAAGACATAAGTTCTACCATCTAATTACATCCATTTATACTTTCATAAGGTTTAAGCACTCCTAGGAAGGCTTAAACAAACAATCATCGCATCATAGATCTTCCAATGAGAATCTGAAGCTTGAAACATGACCCGAGGCTTGACCGGAGCTTTCCCTACATAAAAACACATAAACAAACAACCATTAGTAATGATAGACACCCCTTGGGACCCTTTACAAGTTTATGCCTTGACTTGGGTCCAAACGCCACTTTTCGAAAACATTTCAGCGCAAAACAATGAGTTTTCAGCGCAAATTGCGTGGCCCCTCGCAATATGCGACCCTACCCACGCAATTTGCTACCCCCAGACCTGCACTTCCCAAACTTTGTTTTAAACCTATTTCAGCCCTTCTAAATCGACCCCCGATCTTTTTAACGACACCATAATGATATGTCATTATTCTAAACATCATATAACACTTCTTAAACACCTCATGTGGATTTTCTTATGAATCCAAGTTAACACATCAACAATCAAGTTTAAGTAAACTATAATTACCACCATTTACAAAACTCAAGGCTTTTTAATTGTCAACACACCCTTGTGAGATTCAAGACCTCAAAAATACATATCACAATTGTGTGGTTCTTTGAACACATACTCAACCATCCTTGTGAGATTCTAAGATCTCAATTACCAACTCCCTTGTGAAGTTCATGTCTTCAAAACAACATTAACACATAACTACCACATGTGAGGTTCTTAGACCTCAAACACCAACCTTAATCATACAACAAGTGCAAACACACACACAAAATACTAACTCATTCCTATAACCCATACGTTATACCCGACATGTGGGGTTCAAGGACCAACCCAATCCCACCATTTCCATTTGTAAAGTTCAAAAACTTCAAATTACTAATCCACCCTACTTTACATTTATTGTAGACACACAATAAAGCTATATAGATCATATGAAATTCTACAACTCTAATCATCATATAACATTGTGAGGTTGAAAGACCTCAAGCACTCACCCCTTACATACAAACACCATATGTAGTTTCACCAAATCAACATAAACACATTTGCACGTATGCTAATCAACAAGTAAATCAAGTACATACATTTACTACCACCTATCATTACTAAGTAAGTGCAAAGCACTTACCTTGTGCTAAGAAGGATCCCACTTGATCTTTAAGTTAGTTCCAATAACGCCTTGATCACCTAGCAAGCAACTTACACCTAGAAATCTTATTATCTCAATTCATTCATCAATTTGAGATTCAAGACACACCTATGATCTAAAGATCAACATTTTAACTTAGTTTTGTTATCACAACCTTAACCAAACAACCAACACCCAATTCAACCTTTCAACCCATATTGGCCCGTTAAGGTTTTTACTAAGTTCACACACCACCATAATTTCATAATTCATCCATTATGAGTGTGGTTTGCATTTGTTTTAGTGTTCATAGACACACCACAACATCTTCATCTTTTAAACACCATTCAAAACCCCTAATTTAGGTCCTCAAGAACCCTAAATTTCAATTCATGAAATTGGATGAGGTTTCTTACATAACAATGTGTATGTCAACTCCCTAGACACTTACCCAACCTCAATTTATCATTCTAACATAGATTAATTGAAAACCCCCAAATCACCCTCAAGAACTCTAATTCTTGAATCATCAAATTAGATGTTTAGGTGATGTTATCTACCTCTCATTACTTGTTGTCAAGCTAGATGATGTGTATAACGTGTATATAAATTTTAATAAAGATTTTCCACACAACAATGTTTTAAATAAAGAAACGATTGTCACCATAGGACTAACTACACACATAATAGGCAAGTGCACCTATCGTATAAGTAGTACAACTTTAGGCAAGAACTGAGTATCGATCCGTGGACAAGATAGCTCCCGATAATAAACCTTTGTCACTGTCTAACCGATCAAAGTAGAAGATTTGATATTTTTGTATTTTTAAACAAAAATAACTAACAATTTAACTAATCAAAGAGAGAAGGCAAAGATGAAGATAAACAATCAAGGAAGATATCACTTGGACTTTGAATCGACTTAGTAATACAATAACAACAAGCACAAACTCATGGTGAGATCATTTTCTACACATGGTTCATAGAGGTAGACTAGACTCCCGTCAAGGCTATCTAATCATATAACTCTTCGAAAAGCTAGAACGACAAACACGCAATAGCCACCTAAAGTTATGCAATGAAGAACCAATGATACAATTATGTCAAGATTTAAGATGAACAAGACTCCCGTCAGGGTTATCAAATTCCACAAATCTTTGGAAAGTTAGCACGATAAACACATGGTAACCACCTCAAAATGTGTAAAGTAGACAAAGCTATGACCAATCTTCAACTCATGAACATCGTATCATGATTACAAAACCTATAGGTTCACGCTAATAAACCAAATAATTTCATAACCAATGACATGAGAAATTCATAACATACACCATGGTTTTCTCAAACATAAGCATCAGGATGCACATTTGTCCAATCTTACTAGATAATCAACCTTCATACACCATTCCTAGTCGAATGCCACAAAAACACATACAAGATATGCAAATATGTGAATAAATGCTATAAGACATATGGTTTTCCAACATAATATGGTTACAACACCCACAATTTTAACTAAATCATCAAACTAGAGCAAATACACACATTAATTAAAGACTAATCAAGCATCATCATGAAATTGACATAATCAACACCAATAGTTGTGTACAAGTTGTTAAAGCATGCTAAGTTTCATCTAATCCAAATGATAATATGAGTTTAGCCCATAAACCTTACAAAAACCACAACCAAGCTTAAGAACATGGAAGAAAACATGAGAGAACTAGTAATCAAACCAAGAAAATGAGAAGATGTGGCTTGTAGGATGTTAAATCTTCCTTGAATGTGTTAGATCTTCAATCTCAGCCATCAATCTCCCAAGATCTGCTCGAAATCGCCAAGGGGAGTTGGGAGAACTAGGGTTTTTAGTCAAAAATGGAATCCCCTTCAAATGAGGGAGAATTAGGGAATAAGAAGTGAAATATGCGTCTACACATGGCCATGTCCGAAAGTGACTTGCTCATGTGGACCATCTGATCAGCACACCCTGTAGTGTTCTCAGCAACATTGGCTCACATAGCCTTGTCAGAATTTGACATGGCCATGTCAGAAAATTTCATTTTTTTGAGAATTTTTTCAAGTCTTGAATTTTTCACCAAAAATCACCACGTTTCCACCGAAAGATGCAATATTCAAATTAAACACAAATAAGTGTTCGAACAAAAGGATTTGCAACAAAAAACAATCAAAATGAAGGGAAATATGCATTATTTACATGTGAAATTATTAACATATCACTAGATAACTATTAATCTAACATCAATTTCACCGATCTCAACCCAATTCGGATTTCACCCAAAACTCACCAAGAACACCCCAAATGGTGAATCAAAGATTGAAAGAAATGTTTACTTGATGCTTGGAAGATGATGAGCATATCAACACCTTCAGATTTCGCATGCAACAACTTGAATTCGTGATCTTAGCCCCTCTTTCTCTTCTCCTCTTCTTTGCAAACTCAATGTGACATCCGAAATTTTTTTTTATTATGATTTTAATTTTCGGGACGAAAATTCTTTCAACTAGGGGATGATGTGACAATCCGGACTTTTTAGGTTAACTCCGTTAACCAAAATAAGTTAAAGTTAACCTAATTAACTTAACTCAAACCCCAGGGGCTAATTTTGCCATTATCTAAACTAAAAAATACAAGGACTAGCAATGTAGTTAGTCAAAACCAACTCTGTTGACTTTGAGAGTCAAAATCAATTGCCTATTTATTTCTATTGACTTTTGAAAGTCAAACTAACAAGTTCCTAACCTAGATAACTCAATCCAAACTTGAGGGACCAATTCTGTCAACTTACCAAACTCAAATACATCTAGACTGCAGGGACTAATTCCGTAATTAATTCAATTTTGATTATGTTTGACTTTTAAAGTCAAACCGTTGTTCTTGAGCCGAATTCAAATCTGATAATAGTTTTCGTTCGAGATTGAAACTGAAAAACTCGTTTAACGTCATTTACGACCGTCATTAGAGTTTTAATCATCATCATTGATTCGAAATTAAACCCAATAATGGGAATTAAACTCATAACCGCCAACTACACCTCTCTTACTCGCAAATCTATGTCAATTCGATCCTCTCACCGGGAACCACCCCTCTACGCACGTTAGACGACCCTCCCGGAAGCTGTTGCACGCTCGAATTCGGACGGAGAAAGAACCAGAGTCGTCGGAGACCAAAGCCGCCATCGTCGGACCTGTGGTTTAGTCGAACCCCATCAACACGACATCGATTCAAGTAATTGAACGCACCTTTAGATTCGTTTTCATCTCCTTAATGAAAGCCCTAACCCAAATTAGACTTACAATACCGAATTAATCGCGAACAAGTACCTAGGGTTCATACGAATTCGGTTTGGTCGTGCTCCACTCTAACCTCGAATTTAATTCAATCAAAATACATGGGCAGACTCGCAATCATCTATACTTTGATAGCCACATGATTTTAGCAACTCATATTATCTAATCTGATCAATTTGGATCTGTGTTCATACATAGGGTTTCGGTTTCTAAAACTGGAATTAGACCACTTAAAACTTGATGATTTTCAAATTAAACCTAACTACGGAATCGCATTACCGTAATGAACAAAACCCCTAGGATCTTAAAGCCATTCGCGATCAGATTTGATGGTATTAGGGCTGGTTTGGGTTCGGTCGAAGCATGGGGAGGGGATGAACACACTGGTAGTGTGTTAAAAACCATTTAAATCTGATTTCTATCGCGATCCATTATCCGGCTGGGTTGGTTAAGACTGTTGACTGTTGGGGAGGAGACCCGGGTTCAAACCCTCCTCCCTTGTTTTCTTTTTAACTACATATTGTGATGTTATTTTGAATATCAAACCATTTCCTATATTACTATATTAATATATTAATGTGTTTAAACCGGAAAACCACCCATAGGCTCGGGTTTTAGTCTTGTATCTCGTGTTCGTTATTTAAATTGCGTTTATAAAATAATATATTATTTTCAACCCGTTATCTCAAGTAAAAATGATATATATTTATATATTATCATCGTTTTGTTTATAAACTTCGTGTAACATTTTAAACTAATAAATAATATAATCATATATATTATTTACACTCGTTTATATCCTCGAATAAAATAATAAATTTATTATTATTGTCGCACAATTGTTTATGGTGATGTTTTATTAAATTAAAAATAATATATAAATTATATTATTTTCTTAGGCCATTATTTAATGACGAAAACGCTCGAATATATTTATTATATATTATTATTTGTCGTCCGTCTTGTGACATATTTATCCTAAATTTTTGTTAAGAAATCCTTCAATTCCCGTGGACACGTTCGTTTACTCTTTGATCGTTAGAGCGTTTCTTTTAGGACGTTCCTAATTACGTGTCGTCATAATTCCCATTTTATCCCTAATAATTATGTTGTAATTTTAGGGTATTTGTAAGCCGTGTCGGGCTAACGCTTGAGATTTCAATCTTATACTTGTGTGATTACTTCCTACGCAATTAGGTGAGTTTTCACGGGCCCTTTTACTGTTTTAACTTAGGGGAGAAAGCATGTTGCAACTATTTTTAAGATTATTATAATTCATATGTTATCAATGTTAAAGCTAAGCGTAACACGTTATCACTGAAAGTCCTCAACACACATCGAACCGTTAATATGGATCTTAGCGAGATAATGTTTAGTAGTACTACTGGGTTTGACAAATCCCATCCGCGTTAGTCGCGCTAACACGATTGGAGATCGAACGGGTGAAATGTTAGCTTACTCACATCGCTAGAGTTGATAGACCTGGTAGGAGGAAAATAAACAAACAGTCAGCTTCGGTTGTGAGCGCTTAAGTTAAACATGAAACGTAGGTTAGCTACCTATAGATACATATTGAATGAACAATAATCTGGTAAACGTTTATTTATATATTGAAACCTGTGAACTCACCAACCTCGTGTTGACATCTTTTCTTACATGTTTTCTCAGGTCGCTAAGATAAGGCACAAGTGCACATCTAGGACATGCATGGAGTCCTACTTTTTATTTATGATTTAATATTACATTTGGACTGTTTTATTTATGTTTGGACTGGACTTTTTTGGCGCGTTTGTTTTGCGCATTTACTTTCTTTATTCGCTTCCGCATTTACTCTGAATGTTATGATATTTTCATTTGAGTCCCAGATAGAGTCGTTCAATGTAACTAATGACTGAGATCTTGGTTTGTCACTTCCCAAACGATAAAACTCCGTTTAGTTGAAATTGGGGGTGTGACACTCAAGATCACACACTGTATGTGAAAATCACAGCCCCCCTCCCCTTAACAAATCTGACTTTTCAAAATATACAAAACAACCCCTCAACTTTCAATTTTGGCTCTTTTCACTCAAACTACAAAAAAACTTAATTTTTGAAACGAACCTTCAACTTTCCATTTTATTTATTTACACCCATATAATATAATATGATTATATTATAATAATAAACTCGGAAGTTGGTTCGTTACAAGATTCAAGGCTCCTCAAGACTTGGAAAAATCTGGATTAAAGCCCTTAAAAATATGTTTGAGCTGATCTAGAATAATCTCTAAAAATATCCAGAACGTTAAGTCAGAGATTCCAGAAAACTCCATGTAAATATCCTTGATATTTGATTATTGTATGATTAGAAGTCTCTAGATGGAATCATCTAGATTAAGGCATGATTATATATAAATAGGAGGAGCTTGATCACTTGTAAATTACCTCAAAGCTTGTAAGCATTCTCACTTGTAAAGCATTCTCTCAATGCAATAAAGTGTTCATTTGTGTACTTGCAATCGTTGTCTTTTGTTCATATTGCTGAATCGCTATCGCTTCTTGGTGATCAAGCTTGAACTTAGCAGGAGACTAAGCGTTGCATGAGAGTTTGGGAATCACTCCGTGACAATAAGCTCAGTTGGTAAAGGCTTTTGCCTCTTAGATTGGAGGTCATAGGTTCAAACCCATGCATTGGTGTATTATTTGATGTAATTTAGGAGTATAGTAGATTTGTTGTAAAAAGAAAAGTTTAAAGAGTAATTTATAAATTTAAAACTTTAAATAAATAATCTTCTTTTATTTAAATCTAAAGTATATCAATTGAAAGAAAAAACAACACACAAGGAGACATAAAGGGTGCACCTATTTATTTCTTTCATGAAATGATCAAGGGCACAACTAATATGCCTTTTTAAGTATCAAAACTATACATTTGATGAAAAGCTTAAGGTATATTAGTGATAAAATAACGAGAATTCACTTATAACAAAATTGTTTACTTTTATGTTTACATTATTTCCATTACAAAACTATTTATGGTATGAGGAAAGTTAATATAAGACCAAATGTAGTGGTTTAACGTCCACATACAAGGAGAGATGCAAAACACCATTACGAAGGCGCCAAGGAATGGTGCCGTGGCTTTAACGGGAGCGAGTGAGAGAGATGTGCTGATGGTGAGGTGGCCCAATGAGCCAAGAGGGTGGGACGTCACTTAGTCTAATATTGTTAGACATCTAACCTTATATCCAAACCCAATTAAAACTATGTAGTTTATTTAAAAAGTTATTCGATTAAAAAATCATAAAACATGGTTAAATCTTTGCAAATTTCATGTTATCCTACTTTTATTTGACTTAATTAGTTAGATGTAATGGTTGGATCTTTGGGTTTAGGTTTAATTTTGTTTGGCTTTTTAGTTGAAAATAAATGATTTTTAAGAGAAAATAAATGATATCCTTTCATAAATGTTTTAACAATTTAATATAATCACTCAAATCTAGCTCACAATGATATGTTATACAAAAAACAAATAAAACTATAGAAAATTTGGATTTTTACGAACAAAATATACCAGAATTGTTTATTAAAATTGAGACACAACACATGAATGGAATCTTTGATGACTTTGCATATAAAAAAAGTGGCAATTCTTATGGGACATGAATTGATATATTTATGTCCATTTGTAACCTAATTTACTCCCTAGGCATTTATTTATGTTTAAATATAAATGCAACATATTATACTCAATATGAATTGAGAACTTAGAGGAATAGTGTCACACAAACTGTTGTGTAGCAGTCATCTATTTGAATTCTTTTGCCTATTTTATTATAAATTATATATTTATAAATATTATGAAATCGAATATTAAGATTTTTAAGAGACCAAAAGAACTGCATTATTTTTCCTAAAAAACGAAACAAAATTCATGTGAATTTAAAAGGCTCAATTATGAAATGATTATAGATACTTCACTTTTGATACCAAAATTCACATGTATCTTTTAATTTAAAATCATTTAGATCATTATATTTAATATAGAAATAAAAAAAAGAGCAAGAATAACATTTTTCATTGGAGAGTGGGTATAGATCGTATCCCGACTCTTCCGGCTTTATCTAGGTGACATGTGCCCATTGACTCCACTCTGTGTCCAATTTGGTGAAGAGTTTGAAAAGACTAGTGATCATCTCTTCATTTCATGTTATTTGACGGCTAGCATTTGGCACTCGATTAGCTTATGGTGTAACATCCCACAGGTGTTTGCTTTCTCCATTGACCTATGAGAGATTGAGAGGTTCATAATTCCGTTCATAGGGTCAGTTTAAAAAGAAAACGGTCCATGCTATTATCTTTGTAATGTGTTGATTCTTATGGCCCAGAATGATAGGTCTTTTAAAACAAGAACGTGTCTAGATCTCGAATGTTGGACGATATAAAGGTAACTAACTTTCTTTGGATCAAGAATTGTGCTAACGGTGTTTCTTTGGATTGTCTTCGTGAAGTACTTTTAGCTTTAATTGTTTAATGTAATTTAGTTTTGTTTGGCGTTTTTCTAGATCTAGCCTCTTGCTGGTTGTTCTTAATAAAATCTCTGCCATTATGAAGTTACTTAAAAATCTATTTTATTGTAATAGCATATAATCTATACTATATAATAAATAAAGGTTTTTTAGTGTCACGTGTCGCCTCCATATTCATTCTTACCATTTTTTTCCCGCCACTCTCTCCTATTTAATGCACTTCTATTTTTTAATAAAAATATATATTTAAAGAAAATACTAATTATACTAATAAAACACATTTTAAATTATCTCTTATTATAAGAAATTTTAAAATTTAATTATGTAACTTTTATTTCAATCAAATACTAAATGAAAGTCAAATTACATTAAATAGTAATTAACGTATTTTCGAAACCCAATTATATATTAATTTTTACATATTTTGGGTTTGTTTCTATCCTTAGTATGTAATATATTTTTACACAAGTAAAATATATACATAAATATTTAAAAATATTATATATTGATATTTTTCAATTTTCACGCCGTGTGTAGACACGGGATTTAAACTAGTTATTTTAATGAACTAATATGAAAGTTTTTTATTTGGTTACTATCCGCGCTCCGCGGCGGGTTTGAAACGTAGATAAAAATAAGCAAATCGCGACGGTGATTCAACGTGACGTTAAAAAAACATGTTGCGGCGGTATATTCATAGTAACAAAAAACTTACGTCATTGTATATGAAAGTGAAGTTATTCGAAAGAACGTTACACCGAAACATATATAAAAATAAGAACGCCGGCGGCGCATTACGACAGGTCAGTATAAACTAGATAAAAAAGTCACAACGGTGTATTTTGAGATGGGCGTTAGACGGTTTAAAAAACATTTAAAACCAACTGGTTGGTTTAAAAATAATGTTATGAAAATTCACGTTGAAACGTAAATACTTTAAAAGTTATAAGAGTAAATTGTTTTCATTTTTTATTAAAATGACACATTCCGCGGTGAGTTCAAAATGTAGATACAGATGAGGTTGAAGTACGTGTACGTGCGTGAATCACTGGGCAGGGACACTATTTGTTTTTTTTTATGAAAGAAATTGTAAACAATGCGGCGGGTAACGTAGATAAAACAAAATAGAGGAATCTCGCAACGGTGTATTTGGAGATGAGTATTAAATGATTTGAAAAATCAGATGGTTTAAAAAAGGGAAAACTTCATCAAATAGTAACCAAGTTTTTCAAGTGTTCCATTTAAATTCATCAAAGTTTTTTTTATCCCTTTAAAGTCACTCAACTTTCACTAAGTGTTCTAATTCTATGTAATATTTTTATAAACGTTTAATTTTTTTCAAATTGAATAAGACAAATGAAAGATATATGAATATTAGTTACCAATAAGTGAAATTTTTATTCAATTAACTTAAAATGGAAGGTAATAGTGAACAAATAAAAGTTCATCAACTTAATAAACAAGTTTCAAAATTATTATATTTAAGTCGAATTATAAAAAAATAATTGTTAAATAGTGAACAAGATTCATATATGTTTCATATATCTCATTCAATATTCAAAAATTTAAACATTTATAAAAATATTACATAGGATTGGAATATCTACTGAAAGTTGATTGAATTTAGAGGGACAAAAAAACTTTGAGGTATTTAAATGGAACACTTGAGAAACTTGGTTACTATTGTATAAAGTTATCCCTTTAAAAAACCAAACGGTTTAAAAAATGTTTAAACAGCTGATCGGTTTGAAAATGACGTTACGAAAATTTCACGACGAAACGTAGAAAAAAGTAGACACCTCGCAACGTCAAACTCGAAATTTTATAAAACATTTTAAAAGTTGTAAGTGTAAAACAAAAAAATATATATGAAAAAATTAAAACTTTGAAGCAACTTTGATTACTTGTATACATAACATTTGTGATTTTGTACATTATTATGCCAAACTCCGTTTTAAATGAAATTTTCACCGAAACGTTGATAAAATAAGCGCGTTGCAACCGTATATTTGAAATTTTATAAAACATCATATTTAAAAAGTTATAGGAAAAAATAAAATAATTTTAAAATTAATTATAATAGTAAAGTAATTAATTATAATAAAAAATATTACATGCATAGAAGAGTTGTAAAGTGTGCATGTATAGTTGGTGTAGTAAAGTAATCAATTATAATAAAAAATAATACATGCATAGAAGAGTTGTAAGATGTGTATGTATAGTTGGTGATTTGGGTTTTGTAAGTAATATAATATATATATATATATATATATATATATATATATATATATATAAAAGGGAAGGATCATTAGAAAACTCAATGTTTATGAGAAAAACCAAAAAACTACTTATTTAAGATAAAAAAACAATAAAAAAAATCATAACTTAAAAAATAAATCAAAAATTAAAAAACTGTTTCACAGACCTTGTTTCCCACGTCGTCCTCGTTCAAAAAAGAAAAATAACTCGAAAAGTAGTGGGTTTAGCTTTTCGTTTTAGTTTTTTGGGTTTTAGTTTTTTGGGTTTAGTTTAACTTTTAGGTTAGGTTTTTAAAGTGGTAGGGCGGGGTGGAGGGTTTAGATTTTTGGGGGGTGGGTGAGGGGGTAGGTGGGGCGGGGGTTAGGTTTTTGGATGGGGGGATTAGGTTTTTGGGGGTGGTTTAGGTTTTTTGGTTTAGTTTTTGAGTTTAGTTTAGGTTTTTAAAAGGAAGGGGTGGGGTGGGGTGGGGGGTTTAGGTTTTTGGGGGGGTGGGTGGGGAGTTTAGGTTTTTGGGGGGTGGGTGGAGTGGGTTTAGGTTTTTGGGTGGGGTGGGGGGGGTTAGGTTTTTGGGGTAGGTTGGGTTTTTGGGTGTACTACACATATGCAGTAGGAGTTTTTTGGTTTTCTCATGAAAAAGTGAACTCACCCCTATATATATATATATATATATATATATATTTATATATATATATATATATAGGAGAGGGTTATAGAGAAAACCACAAGTTAGGCGAAAACCGAGAAAACCATTAAAAAAACAATTTTACCCAATCATATAATAATATTTTATTTTTGTTTATTTTATTTTTATTTATTTATAAGAGTATAAATGTAATATTAAACATTTTTATCAAAAAACATTTTTACACATATTGTTACGTATACGTAAACATAAAACAAAAAAAATTGTGGTTACGTATACGTAAATCAAAAAAATTGTTTTTGGATATGTATACGTAAATAAAAAAATTTGCCTAAAATGATGTGGTTTCGCCTAACTTTGTGGTTTTCTCTTGATCCATATATATATATATATATATATATATATATATATATATATGAGACGGTTCCACTAAGAAATGGTTTTTCGCTAAAAAAGCGCTAAGAAGTGAGTCAAACAAACTCCGATTGAGCTCATTTCAGTGGCGTTAGAACCGTCTCATCGAACTCTAACCCGGACCCAAAAACCTAAACCTCCTTCCATCCGCACCCCAAAACCTGAAACCCCCCTCCAACCCCACCTCAAAAAGCCTAAAACTACCACCCCAACCACCAAAAAACCTAAACCCCCCACCCCCCCTAAAAAAAACCTAAACCCCCACCTCCCCAAAAAAAAAACTTAAACCATAAATCTAAACCCTAAAAGCTAAACCCTAAGACTAATCTATAAGGCTAAAAACCTAAAATTTAAATGTAAAATCTAAACCTTAAAAGCTTAACCCTAAAAGCTTAGATTGTAGAGTTCGACGAGGCAGTTCTAATGCCGCTGAAATAAACTCAATTAGAGTTTGTTTGATATCGTTTCTTAGCGTTTTTTTCATTTCTTACATTATTCTAGCCTCCCGTGTATATAAGATACAGAGAAATGAGTACAATCCATATATACACAACGTAACAAATCCATCCTTCATAATATAATCCCTCCACTTCCATTTTAATTTCGATTTCTGGTGACAAGAATCACCATTAACAACTTCTTCCCGCAATTGCATCTCAACCCCTCATACAAACCCATTTTTCTAGGGTTTCCTCAGCTATTATTCCTCCCATTTCTTCATTAATCCATTTCTATTTCCCAATCTTCCGCTACATTTCAATCCAATTCGCGTACGTGCATTTTGCGATTTCATATTCATGTTCAATTATAATTGATTCATGTTCACATATGCATGTATGATTAGGCTTTTCTTCATTCCCTTTGTTAACAATTGAGGGTTTGCTTTTGCACCATAGGTGTTTGTTGAAATGCCTCTGTGGAGTATTTTGTGTGAATATTGATTTCTTCATTCTGATTCTTATCTTTGTTAATTTGTTCATAATCTGAAACCAGCTAAACATTAAGATGATTTAATTGCAGGGCTGGCTCAAACCTTTTGGGGGCCATACATCGAATTCTAAAATTAGGGCCATTTTCGTAAAAAAGTATATATTTTTGTTTAAGATCGTAGCACATGGGAATATAACGATACATACTTTTTGTATACGATCTAAAAGGCACAAAACCACATATATTAGGGTTGGAGTGTGTTTTAGTGAAAAGAAAACTCATATAAAAATTAAAAATTTGGGGCTCCGGGGGCCCAAACTTCGGCTTATTTTTTATACAGTTGAGCCATCCCGGTAAAAATCTTTGTTTCTTGATTTGGTTATGGAGATTGATGGATTGTTTACTTAAATTACTTTTTAAATTGTTACTAGTTTTGATGGATTTACTTCTATAAATTGTGTTTTAAATATGATGCTGGTACAAATAAACTGATAAAAGTGAATACATGTCCAAGAAAAGCATATTTCGGTTATATGTGCATATATGTATATATGCATATGTGTATGTATGCATAATTGCATATAGATGCTTATCTTTTGTAGCTAAGCAGCCTTTGAATTTTATAGTGTGTTTAGGTTATAACTGTGGCTTATATTCACATTTCCTTTCTTATGTTAAAGATCATGTGTGTCATGAATCATGATGCCTGCAATAAGATTCATGATGACCCGCGTATATTCTGTTCTTTAGGTAGCATAAGATGGCAGACGGCGAGGATATTCAACCACTTGTCTGTGATAATGGAACTGGAATGGTTAAGGTAGTTATCAAAATCTGTTCTTTACAAAGGCTGGATTCAAACTTTTTCTTCTTCATATAAATGAAATAAATTTACAGGCTGGATTCGCGGGAGATGATGCCCCGCGAGCTGTTTTCCCAAGTATTGTGGGCCGTCCGCGACACACTGGCGTGATGGTTGGAATGGGCCAAAAAGATGCATATGTTGGGGATGAGGCCCAATCCAAGAGAGGTATATTGACACTGAAATACCCAATTGAACATGGTATTGTGAATAATTGGGATGACATGGAGAAGATATGGCATCACACTTTCTACAATGAGCTTCGGGTTGCACCCGAAGAGCACCCGGTTCTTCTTACTGAAGCTCCTTTGAACCCGAAGGCCAATCGTGAGAAAATGACTCAAATCATGTTCGAAACGTTCAATGCTCCAGCTATGTATGTTGCCATCCAAGCGGTTCTGTCTCTGTATGCTAGTGGGCGTACAACTGGTATTGTGTTGGACTCAGGGGATGGTGTGAGCCACACCGTTCCAATATACGAGGGTTACGCGCTTCCACACGCCATCCTCCGTCTGGACTTAGCTGGACGTGACCTGACTGACGCCCTAATGAAAATCTTAACCGAACGGGGCTACTCTTTCACCACATCAGCAGAACGGGAAATTGTCCGAGACATGAAAGAAAAGCTAGCCTACATAGCCCTTGACTACGAGCAAGAGCTCGAGACTTCCAAAACGAGTTCTGCTGTCGAGAAGAGCTACGAGCTGCCCGACGGGCAGGTCATCACCATCGGGGCAGAGCGGTTCCGCTGCCCGGAAGTCCTTTTCCAGCCATCCATGATTGGAATGGAAGCTGCAGGTATTCACGAGACTACATATAACTCTATCATGAAGTGTGACGTCGATATTAGGAAGGATCTGTATGGAAACATTGTGCTTAGTGGCGGTACAACTATGTTCCCCGGGATTGCTGATAGGATGAGCAAAGAGATTACCGCATTGGCCCCGAGCAGCATGAAGATTAAGGTCGTGGCCCCGCCCGAGAGGAAGTATAGTGTTTGGATTGGTGGTTCCATCCTTGCATCACTCAGCACCTTCCAGCAGGTTTGCTTTTGTAATACATGTCATTAACATGCAGTTTGTGAAAGATGTTTAACTGTTTATCTTTGGTGGTTGTGTTTGCATGCAGATGTGGATCGCGAAGGCTGAATATGATGAATCGGGTCCGTCTATCGTGCATAGAAAATGCTTCTGATTTATGCAACCTCGGAGATGTCGTATCGCGCTTGCAACACTTATATTTTTTGCCTTTTTGTTTTATGATCTACATATTACATATATGATTTGTGACTATTGATGTATTGTATGTTCCACTATTCTTTTATTTTCATATTGTTTTAGAAAGTTGGAGCATATGTTACTAAATCTGTGTTTGTGCATCATTCAAAATTGCTTAATTTGAGAATGCCTATCAAACTATTTTTTTAGTCTTTTTGTGATTCTGATTTGTAAGCCAACTTTTAAGTTGGTTTGTGCTTGCACACCATTGTCACATGTTTCTTCTTATGGCCCATAGTGCCAAATGGCCGAAGCCCAATACGAATATTTGAAAGCCCACCAGCCTATGGATTAATAACTATGCTTAGGGAGTTTAGGAATAAGGGGTAGATATGAAAAAAAGATAGAATTATATATATTCTCCTATTTTCAACCCTAATTACATATATACTCAACCCAAAACTTAAATTAAATATATCCTCCTCTTTTATAAAATTACACTTTTTACCTTACAAGAAACACGACTATTCTTATTCCATCGATCCCAACCCTAATCTTCTGATTTCCGCTTTCGATTGATTCCAACATCCAGCGTCGCTTCTGATCGATTTCATCATCTAGTTGGGTGTATATTTAATTAATGAAGGGATATACGTAAATAAAATTTTGAGCTGGATATATATGTAATTAATGAAGTTTTTAGGAGGATATATGTAATCGTCAAAAAAAAAAACATGTCGGGAACGAACCTGGTTTGGACCCGAACATAACGTAGAGTTGAAATCGGTTTGTAACCCTATACTTTGAAACCGGTCAAACCTGAATCGAACTGGTTAAAACCTAGTTTCAAACTAGTCAAACGCAATCCTTTCCCCCCTCAAAAACCGGTTTCAACCCGAAAGAGAAAAAGGTATGAACAACAACTGGTTTTATTACGGGACAACTCATAATGTTTATGGGAGAATATGGTCAGAAATCCATAATAGAGTTTGACCACAACGACCGAATTTTTTTGAACAAAAATCCGATTTGGCCATCTTTAACCTAGACCGAGCCGATTTTGAACCCGACTGATTTGGGTCCATAACCTGATTTTTTCACCTCTATGGGGGAGTTCAGTCTAGGAATGACATTTAGGCTAGATGAATAAAAACCTATCCAAAACTAATAGGTCATATTTTATACTAGTAGTTACAAAGCATAAGCAACCATGAGACAAACATTCTCCCTTGATGTTGCGACCCAATTCTCTGGAGCACACTCGGTCGTAGAAAACTCGTCTTTTCTTGTAAAATTTTATCTCGCGCTCCAGGTAACGTGACAAACGCTAGGAATACCTTTAAAAAGAATATTTTACTATGATCACTTTTAAATTGCATTATAGTTGGTTATTACAAACACACTTGCTACATTTCTATTGGTACATCTCAAATGTAGGGATGAGATGGGTACCGGTACGGCATCGAAAATATTGGTACCGAATTTATCGTTATGGTACCGGCATTCGTTACAAAATGTTCATTTTTTCGGTACTCGTACCGTACCGGTACCGAAAATACCTGTACCAAATTTATGAAAAAGTGGGTACCGATACCGGTACCGAATCTATCGCTACGGTATCGGTACCAGTGGTGGAGCTTGAAAATTTTCGCAGGGGGGGCCGGGAATTTTTTTTTTCATATAGGGGGGCCGGAACTATAAAATTTTCGGCCGAATACATATAAATTAACACTACCGAGCGAAAAATCGACCGAATACGTATATATTAACACTTCTGAGCGAAAAATGGGGGGGGGGGGGAGGGGGCTGGGTCCCCCTCAGGCCCCTTATATGCTCCGCCCTTGATCGGTACTGGTACTCAGTACCAAATGCTCATCCCTACCCGAATGAACGTGAATGCTGTAAATTTGATTGGGCCTCGTACATGCCCACTTTCAAGTCTCCCATTGGACGATGCCTCACCATACACATGACAAGATATGATTGGTCATAGCAAAACACTCTTCACTTAGTCTATATAGGCTAAAACGTCCTTGTATTCATAGGTATCTTAAGCGTTAGAGACAACTAACCCATCAAAACCCTCTAATTTAGGTTAATATTTATAAATTAAAAATGTTGGTGTTAAGTTTGTGAAGAAAACACACTATTTTTGTCCACTTAATGATGATTACAATAGGCTTCACAAATATTCAAAAGACGAAAAAAATAATTACATTTTTTGGAAGAAAAAACACACTTGTTATTGGGTTTTAGTCGGTCGCCTTGGCATGCATAACCCATTTACAAGGTCCAAAAAGAAGAAAATATCTTATTGAAGGGGATCCAAGAAACATAGAATTTATAATAATAATAATAATAATAATAATAATAATAATAATAATAATAATAATATATTTTGGGTCTAAATTTATTTCAAGAATATATAAAAGCGAGACTTCATATCCACTTTCTTGCATCATATAAATATAAATGTGGCATAAAATAAAAATATTAGAAAAATGTTACACATATTAAAAAAGGTTAGAAAACTGGTTTACAGCAACTTCCAATGTGGTGTAATGGTAGGAAGCCTGGATTTACTAAAAAAGACCCAAGTTCTATCCCCACTAGCATCACTTTGGGAAGGGCATGGTGGCTCAATGAAGGAAGACCTGAATCTTTTTGATCTCCGGTTCGATCCCGAGGGCGTCCGGGTTTTACCACCAGTGGGCTTTCGGGTGGGGTGGTTTTCCCCGAAACTGGAGATAACTTGGGGCGCTTAAGGGCTCCGTACGGCTGAGTTGGGTCAGCTGACGATGGCCTTTTGCCAATGGATCACCCCGTACGACGTACCTAGGCAATTCTATGTTTGTTGGCCGTTCAAAAAAAAAAGAAATCTGGTTTACAAAAACCTATGTGACATAAATATAAGGGTGGTGGGCAGTCTTCATTATTTTCTAATAATCCATAATCAACTACCAATCAAAGTTTGTCATATGATTTCTTTCCTAAACTTCCTTAGACTTCCCTGAAAGGGTGGGGTACTCGTATGTCTTTGGAAACATCAACCCAAGCCGCTTCTTCTTTGTTCTCCCAAGGCTTCAACTTTGCCCGACTTGAAGATGTCTTTGTGGGTTTTGATGTCTCATCTCTGGGATGGAGGGACCTTTGATGATATCGGAAGGGTGTACAGGAGGTTGATGGTTGATAGTAACTCAGCAATCACGAAGAAAAACGTAGCGGAAGGATGGTTCTGTGTCCTTACAAATAGGTCTAACCGAATAGAAGAAGCACGAACAATTGAGTAGAAGGATAAACGTTATGAGATTTGGCTATCAGAGGTTGAAAAATCATGGTACAAAGAAGATGAAAAAGATGTTGACATGCCAATTCTGATCCAAGAGGAGGAGTTGAATCATTCAGAACAAAGGGATGGGGATATAGAGGAAGGTGAATTCTGGGTTCCAACGAAGAATGCTCAGGCTAGGGTTGGGGACCGGGCGGAAAAAGTGATCAGAGAATTTCCGGTTCAAAGTCCGGCATGGAGAATGGAATGTGGAATGTCAAAAGCCATTAGCGAAAACACCAATGGGGATGGAGTAATCCAAGAGACGTTGTTGGAAGAAGAAGAATTAAACGGGGCTATACCTACAATGTTGGGGGCGACGGACATGAATAATGAAACGGCCCGGGGTGTTGTAAATGCTGATGGGATCGAGGACAGGAGAAACATTAACCTAAATGAGAATGTTAGGGACAATAATCTAGGTGGGGCCACTCCTGATGATGGGCCTTTTTTAAATTGAGAGGTAAATTTCATTGGATCATCACTAAAGAAAAGGAAGAGGAATATTGACAAAAGCCCAAGTATCAGCCACCATAAGCCCAAAGTGGTAAGGCTTAGGCCAAAAAATAAAATTAAAAAGTCGATCCCAGATCTAAATGTGGAGGTTAATAAAGGTGTAAAAGGAAGGGGCCAAAAGTCAATTACAAAGAAGTCAAAAGGGATCACTCCGAAGAAAAAAACTAAACCTAAAGTAGATCTAATCGGGGGGTATGGATCACTCCCTACTTTCTGAAGATGATGAATCATGGGTACAAGACACTTATATGGGTGATTTGTCAGATAATGATGATGAAGGAGGAATTCAGGTTGAAGATTGGGGCGGCTCACAAACGAAAACGATGTCCGATCAAGAAATAACTGGGGAAATTGGGGACACGATTGGAATATGCGACTGCGTGGGGGTGACTCTGAATGGTTTCGAAAAGGACGTAGAGGGGATTGTTCAAGGTGAGGTGATTTCCAAGGTTGTCCAATGAATACATTAAGTATCAATATAAGGGGAGTGACTCGTTTGGGAAAGGCGAGTTAGGTAAGGAATATCAAGAAAGAAAAAAATATCTCTTTTATGGCGGTTCAGGAAACAAAGCCGGTAGACATGAGCTATGAACAGGTTCTAAGGTACTGGGACAAGACGGGCTGTGAGTTCGCGGTGGTACCAGCAGTAGGAAGATCAGGAGGTTTGTTCTCTATTTGGGATATTGGGGTTTTCAAAAAAAATCTCATCATAAAAAACAGAATTTTATTGTTGTGGGTGGGGAAATAGTGGGAAAAGAGGGGGATTATTTCCTTATAAATGTATATGCACCAAGAGAAAGATCGGAGAGGAAAACGCTGTGGGCAGATCTCATGGAAATTAGAAATGCCTTTGAGGGTAGTTTTGTATTTATGGGGGACTTTAATGATGTTAGGGTCCCTGATGAAAGGAAGAATTCAGTTTTTGATAATGCTAGTGCACCGGCATTTAACAACTTTATACGGGTTGCAAGGCTGGTAGAGTATCATATGGGGGGAGCGAAATTCACATATATCTCTGGTGGTGGTTCGAAGTGCAGTAAGTTAAATCGGTTTCTGGTATGTGACAAGTTTATGGTCTCTTGGCCAGATGCGGCGGTTATGGCCCTCCCAAAAGAAAAATCGGATCATAGGCCTATTATCCTTTCCACGGTGTCTGGGAACTATGGGCCAATCCCTTTTAGGTTTTTTAACAGTTGGCTGGAAGATGATGGGTTGGACGTTGTGATAAGTCAGGCCATGGTTTATCAGGCAGAGGGGTTGACAAGTTCGGTGAGAATGGCTGAAAGATTAAAGTGTGTGAAAAACGGGATTAAACAATGGAGACATGAAAAAAAGGTGGAGGAAAATAAGATGATGGAAGATGCAAAAAACAAAATAAGGTTGTTGGAACTAGCTACGGAAGTCAGGAATCTGTCGGAGGAGGAAAAAAAACAAAGAATCGAGGCGATTGATGCAGTGAATCAATTGGAAAGGAAGGCTAATATGGATTTACAGAAAAAATCCAAAGTGAGATGGGTCCAATTTGGTGACGAGAATTCTGCGCTATTCCATAAGATCATGAATTCGCATGTTTTGAAAAATAGAATCAATGGTTTAAAGATAGGGGCTGAATGGGAAACAAATCTGCTGCGCGTCAAAGACTTCTTTTGCCAATTCTACAATGATCGATTCACAGAGCCAATGGAGAATAGACCGAAAATGGGTGCGAGTGGGTTTAGGAAGCTTTCGATTGGACAAGTGGATTCGCTTGTATGCCCATTCCAGAAAGAAGAAATTAAAACATCAGTGTGGGAGTGTAGGGGGGATAAAGCACCGGGGCCAGATGGGATGACATTCGAGTTTATCCGAAGACATTGGAATTACATGGAGGAACACGTGTGGGCGGTGATGGAGGAGTTCTATGTTCACGGAGCAGCCTTCAAAGGTAATGCCTCTTCGTTTATTTCATTGATTCCTAAAAAACAGGACCCGGAAACACCTGGCGATTTTAGACCTATATCGTTTATAGGGTGTGTGAAGAAAATCATATCTAAAGTTTTAGTGTCAAGGTTGAAGAAAGTTACCGGGTCAGTTGTTTCCCCATGACAAACGGCGTTTCTTGAAGGGAATAACATTATTGATACCCCATTAATTTTGAATGAAATTTATTCATGGGCAAAGAGAGTTAAGAAACCATTGGTCTTCTTTAAAGCAGACTTGGAAAAAGCATACGATAGCGTGAACTGGAAATTCTTGATTTCAGTGATGACAAACATGGGGTTTCCAACCAAATGGAGGTGTTGGATAATGGGAATGCTTTTTAATGGGTCGGCAGCAGTACTTGTTAACGGGTCGCCAACGAAAAAATTTAGACTTCAAAGGGGGCTGAGGCAAGGGGATCCCTTGTTGTCTTTCTTGTTTATTATAGGTATGGAGGCCCTTAATGTAATGATGACGAAGGCAGTGAGAACAAGTACATTCAAAGGGTTGAATCTTCCGAATGGGGGCCACTGATCTCACATTTATTTTACGCGGACGACGTAATATTTATTGGCGAACCAGGTATGGCAAATCTAAGGAACTTAAACTGTATTTTGAGGATTTTTTACTTGGTGTCAGGTTTACGGGTTAACTTACCTAAGTGCAAACTGTATGGGATAACTGTGTCAGACAGTCAAATACAAGAAGCGGCTGACTTGCTTCATTGCAGAATCGGTAGATTCTCGTTCCAGCACCTTGGTCTAATGATTGGAGAAAATATGAACAAAATGGCTAGCTGGAAACCGGTGGTGGATCGATTCAATGCAAGGTTGTCTAATTGGAAAGCGAAAAGTATGTCATTTGCCAGTAGAATAAATCTAGCGAAATCGGTACTTGGGTGTCTTCCAACGTACTTCTTATCGCTATATAAAGCCCCAACGAAGGTGACTAAAACACTAGAAGGGATCCGAAGAAACTTTGTGTGGGGAGGGGCAACTTTGAAAAATAAAATTAAGTGGGTCGGGTGGGAAAGAATGGTTAGGAGCAAAGCCAGAGGGGGTTTGGGTATCGGTTGTCTTAAACAAGCAAACATGGCACTACTATTGAAATGGTGGTGGCGGCTTAGAAACGACGAGGAGCAATTATGGTCTAAAATAATTTTAGCGATTCATGGGCAAAGGTGGGGTAGCGAATTTGTCCCTGGGAAAAAATCCTATGCAGGTGTGTGGCGAAACATCAGAGCGGTGGGAAAAGAGTTTCAGAAGCTTAATATTGACGCGAATAAAATGTGGAAATGCTCGTTGGGCAATGGGTCTAAAACAAGATTCTGGTATGATGAATGGTGTGAAGAAGGAAAATTATGTGAAAAATTCCCATTGTGTTACAGATTGACAAAAAATAAAAATGCAAAGGTATAGGAGAATTATGTGAGAACATGTGTTGTATGCTCATGGAATTGGGAGTGGCTTACACACCCGTCAAATGTGAATGAATGGGATGAGTTCTTGCAAATACTAAGATGTCTAAACAGAGCCTAAGTAAGAGATCATCAAGATAAGTGGAGCTGGTCCAAGATAGATGGGGAGGGTTACAGGGTCAAAACGGTAAGGGAGAAACGGAGGGGTGTCCACGTGGGAAGCTCTATATGTGTCAGATGCGGATACGCGGATGAATCGGCAGAACACCTACTTGTTAACTGCTTGGCTGCCAAAATTATATGGTGGGATATTGGGAGATGGGTGGAGGCACCGGCTTTACCACTATGTGTGTCGATTAAAGACATGTTTACGCTGGTGCAGGAAATGATGGTCCCGACAAAAAAGAAGAAGGCAATTTTAACAGTAATTATGGCTGGGTTATGGGCAATGTGGGGAGATAGGAATAACAAAATTTTTCGAGGAAGAAGGTGTATGGCATCACAGGTACTTGAAGAAATTAAGAAAAGTTCGTTCTTCTGCTTGAAACATCGGGCTCGGTGGAAGAACTTGACGTGGGATGGGTGGCTTAAGTTCGATGTGAACTTGTTCTAAACAAACCCCTTATTGATGTGCTCTAGTGATGTATTGCTATATATGTGTAGGGATTGAAAATGTACTGGTTCAATGGTGGCTCTTTTAACACCTTGCAAGTAGAGTTTAGTGAATTAATAAAGTTGGCTGTTATTGTTTAAAAAAAATAAAATATAGTTATGAAACTAATTTACAAGATAGCCCGTGAATAGAAAATGAACGTGATTTAAATTCATTGTCCCTGTGGGTGGTTTGGAATAATAATAAATGTTCATTGTTGTTCCCCGGGTATAATAATACTTAACCACTCCTTTTTTTCTTTATTTTGATGCCTTTTTTTTATCTGAATGATCCTGTGGGTGGTCCAATAATACTAGTGGGTTTGAGATCTCGTCATTAAATCATTAATCTTAAAATATATATACTAGCTGAGACATATTATAGGTGTTAAATAAAAAAAAAGATAGTTAGACTATATGTAATAGTTTTACTAAAGGATGAAAAACGTCTTGTCACGTCATCGTCACGTTAGTAACAAAACAATCACTAAACATATTCAGTAAGATATGTAATGGTTTCACTATATCTATTAATTTAAAAATTATTATTTTTATATTTTAACCACTAAAAATTATTGTGAATGGTTGAAATCACCCCATCCACATCCCTGCTCGTGATTTGCTTCACGGGTGCACCCATCACGCTTCATTCATGAAGGAATAATCTTTATTAAAGATAATTATTAATATTACTTTATTAATTGCTTGGTTGTGTTCGTATTAGACTAGGAGTGAGTTTGTTTATTTATTTGATTATTTAATTGAGTTTGAGTTGAGTTTTATCAATAAAGAATCGATCTTTGAGAGCAAAATTCGTGTGTTTGGGGCCTGATTTCCAACAATTGGTATCAAAACTTGGTGAAAGAGAACACCGGTTTGAGATTCGTTTTTTTTTTTCGAGAAAGGGGAGTAGCCAATGTGGCTGCAAAGCTGCAAACGAAAGAAGATAGAACAAAGTTGCTGAAATTCGACCTTGAGAGCTCGAATTGTGAAAGCGTCTATGAAGTTCCAAACGAAGGGTCGTGCGAGTCAACCAAAGAAGATTGGGTGAAAGATTAATCGTGCGAGAAAGTATATAAATCTGAGCGATTCAGATTGGGTGAAAGATCAATCACCTACGAAGGGTGTAGGGATTTGCAAGGAGTTTACATGTGCGATTCAGGGTAGTACGGTGTGATACCGGTGAAGAGTATTAGAACCTATGAGCGGTTCGTACGAAGTGAAGAATACATCCAATCTATGAGAGATCGTTCAAAAGGCTGTGAATGCTGCATGGAAGAAAATCTGTGATAGATCAAGAACCACCTGTGTGATACGTACCAGTGTGGACGATTCAGGGCGAAACATGTGAAGGGTTAGTTCTGAAGTGGCATGGAAGAGCCGAGTGATTTAGGAGGTACAAATCAAGATTAAGGGGGAGAATGAATGAATAATCTTGATTAAAGATAATTATTAATATTACTTTATGAATTGTTTGGTTGAGTTCGTATTAGACTAGGAGTGAGTTTGTTTATTTGCTTGATTATTTAATTGCGTATGAGTTGAGTTATATCAATTCCAATAATTCACGCCCCTAAGGGCTGTGTTTCACGCCCAAAATGGGTGAGTTGGTAGTGGGGGTGAGTAGGGCTGAGTATTCGGTTCGAACCGGATCGAACCAGACCAGTACCGCGATCCGTTTGAATGGAAATATGTTAACGAGGACTAGACCGTATATAAACGGTTCAGACCGGACCGGAACCATATTAAATGTGTCGGAACCGTTTACGTAAGACCGCAACCCGGTTATCCTACATTTGGTTCTCATAGCGGTCTATTCTCTTTAATACGCATTTATTATTAATCAAACTACAACGGAAGTCTTTCTAAAAATCATTTATTACTATTTAATGTCATTAAGTTTACCTCACGAATGCCTGCACACCAATCCGAGTAACACCGCTCCCAAGCCAAGATACGTCAATGCAAAGCTCACCTGCAAAACAATCTAACGTACACACAAATTCAACTACGCTGAGTGAGTTCTAATAGTTTAATTTAATCAAAATCCAACTCATCACAATAGTTATTTAACACTTTACTTAGAACCCTCAGTCCTTGTAAAATAGTTTCACAATTCATTAACAATGGATAACCCATGTTATCACTCAATATCCCATAACCGTTCACCACCCGAGACTCATCCATAGTAATTCCATAGTCTCATCGACATAGGTCGAACCTACTATACTAATAACTCATACTCTAGCTCACGTATTAACTTGACATTTGGTTAACCACAACAAAACCCTAGACCTTGACTTACTCGGCCTTAACTAAGGCTCTTACCAATCAATTAACACAACGGTTAACAACACGACATCAAAATCCTGACACAACGGTCAATCTAACTCGACCCGTCACATTACTATCATCAACATATCACATTAACACTATCTCATGCGTAATAAATATAACTCATCACTAGCATGAAAATTAACACACATATATATAAGCATGCGAACACATACCTTATCACTGCACCCCCGTCGGGGTTACCCTCGTTAGGGCGATCGACGCACACTGAGCTCGTCATTAACCTGCTAAGTATTGTCACCATTGGTGACTTCCCAAAGGACCTCGCCCTTCATAATTCCCGTTTGCCGTGTCATAACCATGACTATGCAAACACATCACCCGCCGTGTCACAAGGACAACGACATACAAACACAAATCTCAAATAATAACATGTAATATTAATCTACATATAAATGACTCCTTAACTACTACCGCACCCCGCACAAATCCCAAGAAAAGCGTGGTCTACATGCCATCATAATCGTTTAGATTATGTCTCAACCCAACCTGACTAACTCTTAGCACGACCCTCAATAACAACCCTTATCTCATACTCACCTACTCAATTTAAACACCCGTAACCCTTTATCTCATTAATAAATATTGTAGCTTCATTACACGATTAGTCAATCCCCAAAGCATCTTATTTTATTCAATATATAAACATCTCCTAGTTGTATGTATGATAGCCCCAAAGTAATAAAAACGTTTAAAAGAAGTGGGGGTTTAGAAACTCACAGGTTGCGTAGATCCAAGTCCTGCTCTACAACCGTCCTCTTGCTCGAGACCCGAACCTGTCCACGTGTGATCACATAATCAGACATGTTCTAAAGATACGTTGAATAGCGCAAAACAACATAATTAAACCCCCGATGTTCACCTTAACAGTTCATCATTCCATTCACGTGATATGTATCGTCCACGACACGTTTAGAGTCCAAAAGTACAAGCTGGGTCCCAGGCATGCACGTATGTGTGCCATGCGATAACCCTAATCCCACGACCATATACATGTTCGAACCGATATCCTTTCCTGCATGCACGCCATGCAAAATTGTAAAACCCTAACTTGACACGAACCGCACTCGAGCTCCATCATCATAGTACCACCACCATTGCCAAACACCACCCCGGTGGTCATTATTCCATCCTCCGCACCCTCCACCGTGCACCCTAGACGTACACCGACATGCACCTCCGCCCCTATCTACATTGCCGAGATCAACCCCAAGCCGACTTCCTCCTCCGCCATTCTCCGCCCTAGCCGCCACAACTCACCATTGCTGTTAATACCACCTTCGAGCACCAGCGTAGGGCGCTACCACAACAGCCACCGCCATCATATTATCTCTCTCTTCTCTTCCTGGAATCCAATCACCACGCCAACCGGCCAACCCCTCGCGTCCCCCTTCTCACTACACGCAACTACCGCACCACTGATGTCACGTGCTGCAGTCCGCAGCTACCGATGTGACCACGACAGTCGGCATCACCAATCGTCCGACGTGAATAAGGACTCAAAATCCTAACTGGGTTTCACAAAACTACGGATGTAAATATGCCCTAAAATATAAACGAAGAGTTACCTTGATTACGCACGGAATCACCGCGAACCACCGCCGTCGTCCCCTCCCCTCCGACTCGTTCTCTCCCTGTCGTCGCGCTGGCATAGGGTTTCTCGAACTCTTTGATTTTAAATGCTACAAGTTACATCCGGGTCCCTATAGTTCCATCTCGCGCGTATCGATCTTGAACCCTCTTTGGACGGTTAACTTCGTCTATCTCGGTAGTAAAACGCACCTCCCATGATTAATCCTGCTCATCATTACATTAATCATCAATTCGGGTCGTCCACTAACCCGAACCACTAGTTTACGGATTTTCGGGATGTTACATTTTAATTGCTGGACTGAATTGATTAAGATAAAGTTCCACTTTCATTATATCAAATTCAAATTATGTTTCTTGCAAAATAAAGTTCCCATCCAACTCTACAAAACAAAAAACAAACTCAAATATGGAACACCTTAGGCAAATCTCATATCGTTCTGTTCTGTTCTGTCTACGGGAGAGATGCTGGGTTCATAAGGAATGTCCCACCTCAAATACAACAACGCGTTTTGGGGCTTAATGTAGTGGATGAGAGGAGAACTCCACAGTTAAGCGTGCTCGGGTGGGAGTAATCCAGGGATGGGTGACCCTTGGGAAGTTTTCACCCGGGCAACCAAAAACAAATCCATGAGCTCTTAGGGGCAAAGCAGACAATATTGTTGGTACGAGAGGTCGGATGTTACAAATGGTATCAGAGCCACTCCCGTTCTGTTCTGTTTAAGATAGTGGGGCAAACCTCATCGAGGACGATGAGTCCCAAGGGGGTGTTTGTAACACCTTAGGCAAATCTCATATCGTTCTGTTCTGTTCTATCCACGGGAGAGATGCTGGGTTCATAAGGAACGCCCCGCCTCAAATACAACAACATGTTTTGGGGCTTAATGTAGTGGATGAGAGAACTCCACAGTTAAACGTGCTTGAATGAGAGTAATCCAGGGATGGGTGACTCCTGGGAAGATTTCACCCGGGCAATAAAAAACAAATCCGTGAGCTGTTAGGGGCAAAGCGGACAATATTGTTGGTATGAGAGGCCGGATGTTACAAAAATACCCCATAAACGGTTCTAACGGGTCCGAACCGGAACCGTCGGGTTATTAACCGAACCGAACCGCGAACCATTTAATGAACATATGAAGAACCGAGGACCAAACCTGTTTAGTATTTCGCGTGTCAGTTCCGGTTCCAATTGATCCGGTTCTACGGTTATAACGGTTCGGAACCGCGAACTGCTTACCCTTAGACGTGAGCCACTATACATAGTTTTTTTAGTAATGTAAATTTATGAATTATAAAATAATATTTTGATATAAGATATTATTAAAATTACTTTAAATAGTTATTAATTATATATGCCATTGAAGTGTATTTATAATACCGAGATTGTGAAAAAATCAGCGAGAAAAAGAACTTTGGGCTCATAGAATTATAACACGTGTCGCAACTAGTTACTTATTTATCAGATGTGTATTTATGTATGTATGTGTGTATATATAAATATATAAAACTACGAAACTCTGTAACATAAAACTCACACCTTGTTAATATCCACTGATCAATGAGATTAAATAAATAACACCTTATAGTGAACATGTGACCTTTCAGAGAGTTTTTTTTTCTTTTGAACGACAAATTCTAACAAGTTGCTGGAAGAAAACACCAAATAAATACATATTAGTCCTTCCGAAAATAAGAAACATTAAAATTACACCATGACTCTCAATTTTTGACAACTAGCTTTGCTCTATTAATTATCCAAAGATAAGATTGTGATTTTGTATCATCTAGATATTTGTGGATGGATAGGTTTTTGTTGTTAACACCTTATCGTTCCAGGCTCACCGTAAAAACCAAAAAGGTTATGCAAAAAATCACTGATTATGAGGTTCTGTTACCATTAGTGAGGTGGGAAAGGTTTTTTTAAACACCTCTCTGATCGTTAACCCGTATGGGGGCGGGATTTACATCAAGAACCAATATGAGACCAAACTAACCGTGCCAGTTTACACGACACTAGTAGATGTTCCATTTATTCGGGATCACCTCTACATAGCACAAGAAACCGGATCAATGACCATACCTCTTGTTACTAGCGCGACTTTCATCAAGTCATACATGTATTTGTAGCATTACGTGGTGAAATTATTTAACCTCGCCAAATATAAATAATAATATATATCAACTTATACATATATTTGTAGCATTAATTTTAACCTCACCAAATATAAATAATAATATACATCAAATTAATATAAAAATAAGAAAATAATTTAATTATACTTTGGAATTTTGATATAATTGTGACGTCTATGTTTACCGTACATTATGAAGCGGATACTGATGTACACAAGCAACCAATGTTCCATTTTCATAAGTCAAAGTACTTTGAATTTAGACGAATTGGTTTTTTGTCATTTGTTTCATCCATAAAATTCCTTTTAAACATAAGAAAATTATATTTTAAAGTAGCATAACTTTTCCATGGTCTTTTAACGATGATCCATTCACAACTACTTTTAGTTTCATGGGTTTTGCTATGGCTGGTCTGGTCTCCGGTTCAAGATTTTCTATGTATTTGGCATTGGTCTAGTTCATATAGGTTTGATCCGGTCCAAGACCTGTAAACAAGCCTAATCAAAACCCTACATTAAGAATCGATATAAGTGGATTTGTAACATGTCAAACCAAAGACTACTACTCGAATAATCTTGAATCTCGACGTAAAACTATTACGAAAGTTATTAGTAACATACGATTTAAGATATATCTCGAATCACTTTAGAATTCATGTGTTTTGCTTATAGACTTATACTAATTAGAAACATGTATTTTACAGGGATTAGATAAAAGAAATATTAAATAGTTAGTGATGAATATTTAAGAATTATAGAGAAAATAACAAATAGTAACGAAAATTTAATTGGGGAGAGGAGATAATATCAGGTTTTGGCTCGATAGGTGGGTGGGGCTTACTCCCCTTCGTTACCAATTCCCTTCTCTGTTCGAGCTTGAATAAAAAAAATGTAAGTTAATGAAAGATGTTCTATCTCTAATGGGGAATCTTAGTGGAATTGGATGTGAAAGAGAGGTTTTCCACCCAAGCTGAAACCAATGAGATCGAGCCATGTAAAGACTCTATCCAACCACTCCTTCTTTCTAATTCAGATGATAATTGGGAGTGGTCTGGCGATAACCAAGGGATCTTCACTGTTGGCTACATTAAAGATAGGTTGAATCAGTCCTCAACCCAAGGTAATGCTTTTATATTTCAATGGAATAACTGGGTTCTGTCTAAAATCAATATTCACGCTTGGAGGTACGAAATGGAAAGAATTCCTTCTTGTATTGCTCTAATGAAAAGAGGTATCAACCAGGGGGATGTCATATGTAAGTTATGCGGTGAGGAGATTGAACCGGTCAAGCATCTTTTTGTACATTGTGAGATTGCAAATATCATTTGGTCTATCATCTCGCAATGGTGCAATATTCATCCATTTTTGCTTTTCTTTCAAGGTACTTCTCCAAGTCCATGAAAATGGTAATAATCCTAAAAAGGAAGGCTTTTTATGCAATCATCCTATCAGCCATTTTGGTACTTTGGAGGGCAAAAAATGAGGCAGATTTTGACAAGCGGATGCAAATTCTTAAGATTTTGTAGGATATCAAGGCCACTAGTTACCTTTCGGTTAAGTATCGATCCAAATGGGTTAATTTAGATCGGTATAATTGGTGTATGCTTAATGTTAAGTCTTTGTCCTTTTAATTTGGTTTTGCCTTCTCTAGCTTCTTGCTAGTACTTTTGACTTGTGTTATTGGAATTCCCCGCCGTTCAAAAAAAAAGTAATGAAAATTTAAGAATTAATAAAGGAAATATTAAATAGTTCGTAAGAAAATACTAATAAGAAAAAAATAAGCAGGAAAAAGAATCTTGAGATAACAAAATTGTGACACGTAACACATAGTTACTTATTTATTAGGTATATATTTTTGATAAATGATTATTAGGACACATTTCTTGAACAAAACTTAAAAAATTTCAATTAAACTAAACAAAATCATCAAATTAAGATGATTATAAAGTATATATTTTAGAGTAAAGTACACGGATGGTCCCTGTAGTTTACCCAAATTTTGGATTTGGTCTATAGTTTTTCAAAAGTGCACGGATGGTCCATGGGGTTTGCACTTTGTAACGCATTTAGTCCTCAAACTTTGTCAAAAATACATGTATGGTCCCTGTGGTTTGCACTTTGTAACGCATTTAGTGAGTTTTAGTGGGTTTTTATGTAATAAAATAGAGTTTTTAAACTTTTATTTATTAACGATAAATCTACTTATTCCTACTCCTAAATCATATCAATTAGTTTATATCATGCATGGGTTTAACTTAAACACGGGACATTTCATCTAAGCGACAAACGCCTCTATTAAGTGGGTTAGTCTCGTGTTAAATATCGTTTTTAAACTGATATTTTAATTAAGAAATAAATGAAATTTTGAATATTAAATAGGGCATCTTTTGGACTTTTAGTGATAAGAAATGGACATGGATAAGATCCAAAAGTAGTGGATGTGGAACCATAAGCTATACGTGGGAAAAAGTGGACATATTTAGGAATTTAGAGAATATTTACGGTCATTGATAGCAACATGTCCCAACATATTTTCGTAAATATAATTAAATAAAGATTACATACATCTCGCTGGTCGTTAAAAATCGTATGAATTTTTTTAACGGTAATCTAATCTACTTTTATTTTTAATTTTACATCATTATTTATTACATGAGTTGAACAATTGAATCCTCGATCATAGGGAAGAGACGATATTTTACACTTCAAGATATTTGGCAAAAAAAATCGTATGAATTTGATCTCTTAAGACAATATCAATTTTTTTTTAATATAGAGCACGTATCCCTTTAATTTACTCTTAAAATTCAACTATTTCTCACATGTAGGACGTGATCCCATACCATTTTAGTGGAAATAAACACTAGATACCACTTAACAACCATCAAGGTTCTGTCTTGGTGGTCAGGGGGTAATCTTGCAAGGTGCACTTCATAAAAACTAGGAACACCCTTTGCAGATTTGAATTCCTTGGAGGCTGTATGGGTAGACAGATGTATGAGCCTCCACTGGTGGGACGTAATAGTTGAGCCCACGCCGTTCCAAAAAAAAAAGATACCACTTAACATTTCTTAATGAGTTAATTATAATTGCTAGAAAAATACAATTAGCAGGGGTGGCTCGACTATACAAAAAATAAGCTACAGCTTAGGCCCCTCAATTTTGAGCATATAACTTCGTTTAATTTTCAGGTTTTGATAAACAGAACAATAAATTATTATACTTGAAAAGGTTTTTCTTTTTATTAAAACTTACTCCTACTTTAATACGTATAATTGTGTGAATTTAAGAAATTGTATGCAAAAAATGTGCATCTTCATACTCATTTGTTAGGATTCTAATAAAAAAAATTTTATGAAAAGGGTCCCGATTTTATAATTCGCTATGCTCCCAAAAATGGTTGGGCCGACACTGACAATTAGAACGGGTCATTGAATGGGATGGTGTAATCGTGTTGGGGTGACGCCTTGTGTAGATGAACCAAAACAGTACTCGTATATTTATTCGTGTAAAAAAATCTAACTCTAATATAAACATACATTACAACAGTATCACCCTATCCCGACGATTTTTTTTTACCCTATAGCGACGACTTGTCGTCGGTATAGGCTATAGCGACGACATGTCGTCGGTATAGATGTCGTCGGTATTGCCTCGTTCCAATAGGTCAAAGATGTCGTCGATATAGGTGTCGTCGGCATAGGTCGACCTATGCCGACGACATGTCGTCGCCATAGGGTTTAATTAATAATTCAAAAAGAAATTCTATACCGACGACATGTCGTCGGTATAGCTTCTGGACTTATCCGGACTACAAGTCGTCGGGAAAGGCCCAACCTATGCCGACGACATGTCGTCGGTATAGGCTATTTCTAATTTTTTAATTAAATTTGGAAATATCGTATGTCGAGGACATGTCGTCGGTATAGGCTATTTTCAATTTTTTTAAAATTTGAAAATAACCTATACCGACGACATGTCGTCGGCATAGGTTTTTCTGTATTTTTTTTTATTTTTATTAAATTTTCAAAATTTTCTAGAAATATTTAATTTCTAATTACCAAAACCTGCAAATCAGATAATTCAAACCATTCAAAAATTGTAATCCGAAACATATTGTTCGATACAAAACCTGTTCGACACACAAATCAAATATTCAAACATAAAGTTGTCCGACACACAAACATAAAAATTGTTCAAACATTCAACAAATAACACCGACAACCAAGGCAAAGGCGTAACAACTTCAAGCTAATTATCGTCGCTGCTAGTTCGGCGTTCCCACATTCGACGCATTTCATCCATTTGTCGTTGCATTTCAAGCATTTGTTGATTATGCGCACGACGTTCTTCATCTTGTTGGGCTTCACGTTGTTGTTGATCTTGGACTTGTTGTTGAAGTTGAGTTGCACGCTCATCCACTTCTTGCCAATGTGGTTGTGGAGTGGGGGTACTGAATAAATCTGGTGTGGGATTACTCACCACACGACCGACACCCCGGATATGGCCACGCCGATGACCCAATGCACGCTCCATGCATGCAATCTCATTGACAGCAGACGAGTCACCACCAGACTCAGCAGAGGATCTTGTATACTCCTCTTGGATTCGGTACTGCATTAAACAATGTAATAAACAATCACTTAACTATTTTACTAAAATTCGACAGCATAACTGTTGTAAAATGGATAACCAACCTGTTAAACTATAAGTTATAAACGACCCAAATTCCAATCAAACAACACTAATAACAACAAATACTAATAATGTGACAATCCGACTTTTTAGGTTAACCCCGTTAACTATTCCGTTAAGTTTCTTATTAAAAACTTAACCCCGTTAATCAAATCTAACCCCAAGGACTAATTCGGTCACAATATCAACTCAAAACTACAAGGACTAGGACTGTAATTACCCTAAACCTATTTGATTGACTTTCTAAGTCAAAATTAAGAGTTATGTGTTTAGTTTGACTTTTAAAAGTCAAACCCGTGGGTTCTTGATTCAAAATTGAACTCCACGGCGGAAATTCGTAGAGATTGTAACCGAAATACACGATCCTTGTCATAAACGCACATCATTAGAACTATTACACTACCATTAACTCGAATTAACACCAATTATGAACAATAATGATGTAACCGTCGCCTCTATCATCTCCGATCATCAAATTGATCAAAACCATGTATCATTTTCACGAATTGAACTCCTGCACACAACAAACAAGACACTGCGAAGCTTTTACACATACCACATTCACCGGAGACGCAACCAGAACTGCCGGGATTAAGCAATTCGAAGTCGGACCTGCATTTAGTTGATCACCATCAATCCGACAACAGTTCTAGTAATTGTTTGAATCCACATTTTCGTTTTTATCCATAGGATGAAAGCCCTATCATTACCAGGGCTTATAACATCCAATTCGATCAATCCAGGTCCTAAGGTTTATATAAAATCGGTTTGATCGAACTCCATTGCAGACTCAATTTAAATCAAATTAAAGTATACCATTAGCTTCGCAATCATCTAATCATCGAAAGCCCTCTGCTAAATCAACGATCTATTATCGAATTGATCGCGATCAGTAACCTAGGGTTCATATGAAAAACTATTTGGGGCTTTTGATACTAGACACGTTTTTAATTCAATTGAATCATACCATTAACTTCTAAATTTTCAGTATAATAAAAACCCCATATCAATTGATTCAACTATCATCGAATTTTTCATAATCCGAATTCTAGGGTTCATACGAACTCAGTTTAATCGAAACCCAACTCTAACCCTGTTTGAATACAATTAATCCACACCTCTAGACTCGTAATCATCTTTTTATTAATAGCCCTATGAATCCAACACCTTCCGTTATCAGAATCGATCAAATCGATTTCCTTGTCCATATCTAGGGTTTCGGTAACTGAATCTGTAATTAAACGACCTTATACTCGATGTTTTTCAAATTAAACTCACCCACAGGACCGGAAACCTTCGATTAACAAAACCCCTATGCTTTCAAATCCAATCATGGTCCAAATCGTGGGTTAACGGGTTGGTTTGGCTCGGCGTGCGTGGGGGAAGAAGAACCCACGGGAATTGTTGATTAAAACCAATTCTGATCGGTATCTGTCGCGATAGCCTAGCGGCCGGGACTGGTTGGGTTAGTGTGTGCGTGTGGGAGAGACCCGGGTTCGAGACCGGGCTCCCACATCCATTTTTAAAACATTTTTCTGGATTATTAAATTAATAAAAATCAAACCTTTTTAATATTGTATTATTATATAAATGGGTTTTAACCTAGAAAACAACCCATAGGCTCGGGTTTGAAATATTAGTTTGTTTTTATAAATTATACCCACTTTTATAATTTATACATTGTTATTATTAATAAGTAAAAATAATATATTTATATTATTCTTAAGCCGTAAATTCGTGTAAAATAATATGTTTATATTATTCTCAAATTGTGACCCGCATTATTAAACAATATATATTTATATTATTTCAAATCACTTTATAACGCCGTGAATCAATCGAGACTAAATAATAATATAACTAATTATATTATCCACTCACATATATATATATATATATATATTACTATTTATGTCGTTCATCGCGTAAAGTAATTCCTAAACCCGTGGACACGTTCGTCCACTCTCGTTTATTAGAGCGGTTCTTTAAGACGTTCCTTCCGTGTCACAGTCACAATTCCCATTTTTATCCCTAATTTATGTGTTTATAATTTTAGGGCATTCGTAAGTCTTTTGAGACTTACACTCGTGGTTCCAACTTACTCCTAGTGTGAAACTACCTTCAACGCCAAGCATGTGAGTTTCACGGCCCCTTTTTACTGCTTTTAACTTGGGGGAGAAAACATGCTTAAACTGATTTTAGATTTTGTATTTCATATGCTATCTATGTTAAAGCTAAGTGTAACATGCTATCACAGAAAGTCCTCATCTTATTTCAAACCGTTAATATGGATCTTAGCGAGGTAATGTTTAGTAGTACTACTGGGTTTGACAAATCCCACCCGCGTTAGTCGCGCTAACTCGATCGGATATCGAACGGGTGAAATGTTAGCCTATTCACATGGCCAGTATTGATAGAACCTGGCAGGAGGCAATAAACAAACAGTCAGTTTCGGTTGCGAGCACTTGAGCTAAAACATGAACATAGGTTAGCTACCTATAGATACATATTGAAAGATCATAAATCTGGTAACGTTTACTTATTTATTTGAAACCTGTGAACTCACCAACCTCGTGTTGACACTTTTTCTTACATGTTTTCTCAGGACGCTAAGCTAAGACACAGGTGCACGTTAGGACATGCATGGGATTCAACTGCTTTGCTTTGTGTTTATTTATGTTGATTGAATTATTTTAATGTACTTTGTTTGGTTGGACTTTTGGACTTCGGTTTTGGGCGCGTGTATTTTGCGCATTTACTTTCTTTACGCTTCCACATTGATACTCTGATTTAAAAGATATTTTCATTTTGAGTCCCATGTAGAGTCGTTCAATGTAACTAGTGTCTGAGATCCTGGTTTGTCACTTCCCAAACGGTAATACTCCGTTAGTTGAAATTGGGGGTGTGACAAATAATACTAGCAAAAATATTCAACAATTGGGCTCGAGTTGGATGTTCTAAGTCTATTAAAGCGTGTTTGAGTCATTTTGACCCGTTTAAAGTTACAATGGGATGTTCTAAGTTTATTAAAGTGTGTTTGGGTGATTTTGACCCGTTTAAAGTTAAAGCTGGATATTTTAAGTCTCTAAAAGTGTGTTTGGGTCAATTTGACCCGTTTTAAGTTATAGTTGGATGTTCTAAGTCTAGTAAGTCTAACAACAAAATCATTTGACTTACATAATCTGATGATGTATTCGTGTTGGCCCAACTGGTCCCTTATTTATAATGGGTCGATTTAAACACATCAATTGGGCCGGTACCTTGTGAAAAACAAAAGAATATCACTAAGAATTAATAAGCATGTTTAAATAATACTAACAATTGTATTTTCATACCTCCATGTGTCGGCGCTGGGCGTATGATTTGCTGCCATGGTAACTTGTGTAACGTTGTTTTGATCGGTTTTGTTTGTTCTTCGTCGAGCGGTTTTTATAGCTCGCATCTAAAAACAGCTCATTAATCAAAGTCTCCCAAGTTTCTTGATCAAAATCTTCTGGTGGATTATTCATCGCCGCCTCCACATCATCGTATCCCCCATTCTCCTCGAAGTGAACTTTCAACACGTTCTTGTGATCTTTATATGCCCTCTGACACTCGGCGGTGATTCCGAGTTCAACGCCTCGCCACTTATCAGTGTTTCTCTAGGAGTCCAGATCAAAATAATCATACAAATGGAAAGTAATTATAAATGTAATAGTTATGAAATTGTAAGTAATTATAAAACATCTATACTTACTATAAGAGTGGGATATATAGCCCGTTTCTTCTCAACTGAAATTGCCAGATCATTTCTTTTGCCGTTAATCTTGAACTATACTTTCGTCGAAGCCATGAAATTAAAGGAAAGTAGCGCAACACTTTATGTGGTACTTTCTTCCCCTTTGTGTTTTTATCAACCCATCTACTCTCATCACAAACCGGACAGTTTTGTATTGATTCATTCTCCTTCCAAAACAGTGCACAATCATTAATGCAAGCATGGATAGACTGATATTCTAACCCAATCTTACGTAGTTTCTTCTTAGCTTCATAGTGTGACCCTGGAACGTGATTTTCCTTCGGCATTGCAATTTGTAGAAGCTCTAACAGTTGGTCAAACGAACTATTCGTCCATTTGTTGATAACTTTGATATGCATCAATTTGGCTATGAAGTTTAGGGAAGACATTTGACTACAACCGGGGTATAACTTCTTATTTAGCTCCTCAAACAACGCATCAAACTCTGGGTCTAAACCATTTCCATCTTCATCTATATTATCCTCGTTTGTATTTTGCTCAGCCATCACATCATCTATGGCATCAAACATCTCATTATTTGTTGTTGTAGTTATTGGAGGAGTTGGTGTTGTTCTTGGGGCAAAAAGTGATGCTATCTCCGCCACACGAGGATGTTGTTCACCATGATAAATCCAATTCTGATATGATTGTAGAAACCCACGGTCATGTATGTGGCTATATATCGTGTTCAAATCCTGTCGACACGCATTACAACAACGTCTACACGGGCAAAACGCTCTACCTCGACCGTCGACATGGTTCTTGGCTGTCTCTATAAAGTTGCGAAGACCACTTAAGAAAGCCGGAGAATTCTGATTTCCCAGTGTAACCCAACTTTTATCAATTTCCATATCTAGTGTCATATCTATTGTGTTATAAGCATACACATATATTTGCATGTAATAAATGATATAAACGAATGTATGTGATTTGATCGGTACTCTAAGGCGGTGGATCATAACCCACTTTTTGAATATTCTATCTCATATGTATACATTTTAACGAGTTGACTATTTAAGAAAAAATCATCAGCATTTCACCTTAACTCCCCAAGTATGCAGATAAACCGCAAACTCGAAGGAGTAAGGAGAAATATCTACCAATTTTTTCTTAAATGTCAACACGTTAAAATATATACATATCCTAAATAAGATAGAATATTCAAAAAGCAGTCCCAAAGGGGACAATCCAAAATTTATCTCTATCAGATAAACTTCGGACGGGTATATTCTAAAGAGTTATCCTAAATAAACATACTAGTGTACACAACATGAGACGTACATAAAGGTATAAAAGTCGGGATGCGTACCTTAAAAAAATTCAATGAAACACAAATAAGATGTTATTCACACCTCTCCAACCGCAATGAGTTCCGAACTTGCAACAAAATTAAATAAAGTTACATATACATACAAAGATATATACATACATTCACAATTACATAAATACATACACAATTATATACATACAAATCATACAATTACATAATCATACATACGAACATACATACAAATATACATACATATTATATACAAACACACATAAATAAATGCCCAAATTCTAAAATTACATATACAAATACAATTACATACATAAAAATACATACATACACGTATATACATACATAGCCTTTACAAACATATATAAACAAAATACCCAAATTCCCAAATTACATACATAAACACAATTCTTCTATAAATGCCCAAATTCCCAAATTTCATCTATATACATACATATTATATACAAACATACATATATAAATGCCCAAATTCTTCTATAAATGCCCAAATTCCCAAATTTCATCTAAACCTAATTTCACACCTAAACCTAATTTTATCATAAAATTACATAAATATTTATAAAATCATACATCTAAACCATATATACATACATACAAATAAACACAAACATATACATACAAACATACATCTAAACATAATTTGTAGAAAAACATACATCTAAATCAAATTTGTAGAAAAATTACTAACCAAGTTTGCAAATTAGCTTCCTCTAAGCTTGAAATCATTCAAAAATGGTTAAATCTTCAAACACATAACAAAAATCAAAGAAATTAAGCAAAAAACACCAAAATGTTGATTTTCTTGTTAAAATTGAACAATATATGTTAACTCACCTCAAAACCGAAGAGATTGGTGAATATTGCTCCACAAAATCCCAAAAAAACGTGTAATCGTCGGAGAGAGATGGAGGCGTTTGGTGTTTTTTTGGTCAAAATGGGAAGCAGAAGGCTGTATTCTGTGTTAATTAGCGCTGGTCGTCGGTATAGGCTCAAAAGTCGGCGCAATAGGTTCCCTATACCGACGACATGTCGTCGGTATAGACTTCGTAGGGTTTTGACTAGTCAACAAAGTAAAAAAATCCTATACCGATGACATGTCGTCGGTATATGTCATTTTATAATTTTTTTAATTTAACAAAAAAAATTTTTTTGACCAACGAAAACATTATTATATTAAAAAAACAAAAATTAAATCAAAATAACCCTATACCGAGTCGTCGGTATAGGTTTTCCCCAATAATTCATTGGGCGCCATTTTTCCCACCATCTGGCTCAACCCTGTACCGACGACATGTCGTCGGTATAGGGTGTCCCTGTCAAAATTTTGGTTTTGACCTATACCAACGACATGTCGTCGGTACAGGGTGACCTATGCCGACGACAATTGTCGTCGGTATAGGCGGCGTCGGCACATGGTCTTTTTCTTGTAGTGATATTTAAAATCGTATAACTTGAACACGACCTCTCTTTTTTTATTTTGATAAATTAGTTTCTAAGGTTTGTTAATTTTATTTCGTATCTAAGCTTAGGTTTGGATATGGTGCTGTCACACATCTAAGCTTAATTTGATTTAGTTTTAATTTGTAGAATTTTTAATCAAAACTACGTAGTTTTGAGTGATTTCGCATATAAGTTTATATACTATTTAGCATCAAACGATGATAGATATATTTTTCTTAGTTTAAACATTGTATTAAATAAACATACAATTGTCATACATATTTAATTTTTATTTTGTTATTATTAGGTTCTCAAACATGACCTAAGTACATTTTCTTCATTTTATCACCAAAAAGTTATATCACACGATCCAAAATTGATATGTGAATTGTTTTGCTATGATCTCTTCATCATTAGTTTTTATAGGACATCTATATTTGTACTATATAATAAATAAAGGTTTTTTAAATCCGTATGTCACTTTCATATTTATTTTTATCATTTTTTTTTCGTCTCTCTCTTATTCAATACGTCTCTATATTTTCATTAAATGCACCTCTCTTATTAAATACACTTCTACATTTTATTAATAATATTTAAAAAAATACTAATCTTTGTATTAATAAATCTCTCGACATATTTTGACGAGTGTATGTGTTAACAGATTATATTGCATTTCACGGGTTATTCAACCCGTAAAAAACAAAATTTTTATTACTTAATTTATAATATTATAATTATATTTATTTTACCCGTGTAACACACGGGAATTTAACGTAGTAACGAATATACATTAGACATATACTTATCATATAGTATGTATATGTATATCATGATATGCTATTTACATTTCACATAATCTTTTCATTGGAAAGTAAACAATATGAACCATACAACCCGGGGTCTGTGTTTCTTTTTCTTTTTTTTTATTTGTTTAATACTTCTTAACTAGAATTAATTAAAGTAACAAAACAATTTCATCAACACTGATTTAGGGTTCAGAAGCCTTTTGTTAATATAAATTGCTAGCATGCCAAATTGGTTGAGAGTTGAGACACACAAACAAAGTCACAAGACTGATTTCAAGGAATTCTCAACCGAACTACCATTTCGTTTATTGGCACAACATGTTGAAAAGAAATGTTATTATTATATTAAAATAATATTTTTATAGTATTATGCAAATTAATGAGGTTTTGTACTAGGTTATAGTTTTTGAGTTTAGTTGGATCTTCACAGATTATACGATTTCAAAATATAAAATCTTGGCTGACTTATGGTACCATAAAACCATTGTACCGTCAAGGGTTGAATAGTGTTGAACTAGCCTATCGATTTCTCTTTTCTTTTATAAACTTATTTCATATTCAGATAATCGATTTTTCAAGTTGGTTATGTATTTAATGATTGATATTTGCTCGCTTGTATTTGTATGATTAACTTTTGAATTTTTATTTATTATATTATTTTATTTCAGTTATATTTTTTTTATTAAATTGTAATCTACTTTTAAAAAGTGTTCGAGTAATCATTGCAATAATCCGGTCTTTAAAGCATTGTACAAAAACATGGAATTATGAAATTTTAAAACTTTAGTTGTCTTTTCGTTGTATATAAACTTTCGAAGATGTAAAAGTTATAATCCTTAAGAATTTTTTAACTTTAAATAAACAATGAAAATATAAAATGTTATAACGTAATCCTTCTTTCATTTATTAAACTAGGTTAAAACACATTTATTAAATGAGCTGAATAAATACAACTTGTTATAAAACATCAGTTTTTATGAAGATTTGTGAATTCTAAAAATGTTATATAGTTATTTTTTAAAAATGTTTTATAAAAAGAATGAAGAAATGTTTAAATTATAAAAATATTTTATGAACAAATCTATTTTTTTTTAAAGTAAAAAACTTTTTATAAAAGTAATTATAAAAATCATTATTATTTAATAGGAGAGAGATGAGAAACAAAAATTAAAAAAAAATTTGTATAATTAATAGGAGAGAGGCGGAAAAAAATGTTGAGGATGCACGTATGAGTGACAAGTATCCCACAAAAACCTTTATTTATTATATAGTATAGATTACATAGTTTTTTAATACAAGTTTTTGAAACGACATATGATTACTTTTTAAAAATGTTTTATAAAAAGATTGAAATAAATGTTCAATTTGTAAAAATGTTTTACGAAAAAATCAATATTTTTTTTAAATAAAAAATGTTTTATAATAGAAATTAGTATTATTTAATAAGAGAGAGGTGAAAGAGAAAAAAATATTAAAAAACTTGTGCAATTAATAGGAGACAGAGACGGAAAAAATTTTCTTACCAAAACCTTTATTTATTATAGAGTATAGATGACTAGGTTAAAACCCCATGTATTACGCGGGTTAAATAAATATAATATTATATATTAAGTAATAAAAAAATTATTTTTTAAAAACTCGTGTTTTACACAGGTTGAACAAACCCGTGGAATACAATATAATCTGTTAAAACATACACTCGTCAAAATATGTCAGGAGATTTATTTATTAATATAATATATAGATTAGTATTTCTTTACAAATATATTATTATTAAAAAATAGAAGTGTATTTAATAAGAGAGGGATGCGGGAAAAAATGATAAGGATGAATGTGAAGGTGACATGTGGCATGGGAAACCTTTATTTATTATATAGTATAGATATAGATTCATCTTTATTTATACAAATAAATAAAAATTTTAGGGGACACGTGTTATGTTCACCAGCGGCCTATGGATGGTGAACTTTATAAATTCGTTGAGATGATGTGACGAACTTGTAATGGCGAATCTGCTAAGTTCGCTAGGCATGTTCGCTAGTTTTAGTTCAGGCAAACTTAACTTAAGTTCGCATGTATGTTCTCTAGGGCCATGTGGGCGAACTTAGCCTTAAGTTCGCATAAGTCAGAATTAGCAAACCGTCGGAGTTGGGATTAGTCTGATGTTTATTTAATTAATCAATTCAGATTGTGTGTGATGTTTGTTGGACTTTTGTTAGGAAAACCTGAGATTAGCTTATCAGGTGAGTTCTAGAGCCCTACTTCTAATGTTTTGAATTATGTTTTGGGCTGGTGTGCATACTTATGAAATAATGTTTTATGAAATAATGTTTACAAAAAGGAAGTTGAAATGAGTTTATGAAATGTTTTGTCAAATGAAGTTTACGAATGAAATGTTATTTAATAAAACGTGTGAATGCTTTAACTAAAATGAAGTAAGTTTTTTTTTTCTATGAAAGTCACAAATGAACGAATCTGCCATAGATTCCTTTGGGAATTGAAATATGTATGCATGTATGGGTCATACCTTTATAGGGGCCTTTGTGGCTAGCCAACGGTTGTACAACTGGGTGGAAAAAGGGTGACGATGGTCATCATGGGGATTATCGGGATACTTAATGAGGTATTGTTCTTTGCGAGGGAGCAGTGCTTGAGGTGTGGTACGTGCTATCCTTTGGGATGCCGTGCTTGAAGGGAATTGACGGTTACGAATGGTTAAGGGTGGGTGTGTGTGCTCTATGAAGCACCGTGCTCTAATAAGGAATTGACGGTTACGAAATGGCGCAGGTTCGATTTATTGATGACTGACATTTAATGTTATGTTATTACGTGTTTTACGTATGCATTTATTAATAATGAATGAATGTTTATATTTGGCAAATGTTTTAAGATTAAAGTTTTATGTAAAGCTAAAACTCACCGGCGTAGCTGATTTTTAGTATGCACATTCAGGTTAAGTAGAGGTATGGGCATGGACGGTGATGCTTGGCAAGCGATAAAGAGTTACATGGTTGATTTATAAAGACTGACATCCCGTTATGTTTATGTTTTGATTATGGTTATGTTAAGACAATGTTTGTGATTCTTTGAATGTCGAACAAGTTTAAATTTATATATGAAATGAATGTTCCATTGCGTTACCTGATATTCGAGTTTAAGAACTGTTTGTTTATGAGTAATCCAAAGAGTGAAGCCTCCTGGGTTCGGGTCTTACATAAACCCTAGAATAAGATTTACTTTTAAGCCACGTAACTTTATAAAAAGATTTTTTTTACATTTTTTAACAAAACTTTAATAGATTTATCATTTACATTTTGGTTATTTTTACATGAATTTTATGTATGACGCTAACATAGGCTATTTTATTTTTATGTACTTTTACACTTGAGCCTTTGAATTATGTAAGGTTTACTTTTAAGTCCTTGAACTTTAATTTTTATTTTTTATTTTTCGTTTAATAAATGTATACTACAACATCTGAACTTTATTAAATTTATCATTTACACATTGGATCTTTTTTTCTCTCTTTTTACTAACCGAGTAACGAGGCGTGGCATGCACACAACTGTAACGGAGTTGCAAGTGATAGTGTACAACTTATCTAAGCACTTGCGTACAACGTCGTTATGTTTTTTTTGTAACATTCCTGATTTTCCGACCCTATTTTAATTTATTTTAACTAATAAAATAACAACACGATATTGAATCATATACTTGTTCAAACCTACACCTCATTAATCGTTAGCCGATCGTATTCAATTCAAAGATTTAGAACTCATAATCATGTGGTAACACCTCTTAGAGTTAATCTAGTTAGTAATCCCGTTAGGTGTTTTGTTAAATCCTAACCAAGCTAATTCTGTCAAAGCTGAAGTTGCAAGGGCTGATTTTGTAAATAACCAGAAACCCTAGTAGGCACGGTCGCGCCTCGTCTGGCACAGTCGCGCCTCACATCAGTTGAAACGTAAATACAGCTTTTAAACGCAAAATCGTTCGAATTCGTAACCGATTCTCACATTAACAAACCCAGTTACAGGTTTTAATCATTTTATTTACAACACATAAACCCAATCGATCGATTCAAATTATAACCATCAAAACCCTCCATGTGACCATCGATTTCAAGATTTTGGTTATAATCCTCTCAAACAAACTACACAAATACATCATTCGATCCTCCCTAAATCTCCAGAACACATTGAGTTAGCCGGAGTTGCAGCAGAAAGCGCCGGAGATCAAACCGTCGCCGGAACTCGTTTCTACTGAACGCTATCAATACATCATTCTTCCGGGTAATTGAAACCTCCTACATCTTAGTTTTAGTCTATAGATCAAAAGCCCCAACATAAATTGGGCTTACAATAACGAATGTAACATGAACCCGAATATAGAGTTCATTCTAAAACGGTTTAATCAAATCCTACTATGGACATGTTTTAAATGTAATTAAACTATACAAATAGACTCGTAATCACCTAATGGATGAAAGCCCTAAGGTTTCCAATATTGATATCATAAGAATTAGACAATTCGTCTCTGTTTTGGATCAGACACGGTCGCGCTAGTCTTCTAGCGCAGTCGTGCTCCATGAAGACACGGTCGCGCCTCTCCAAGCGCGGTCTTGCCTCACCCTCTGACCCGGTCGTGCCTCTTGGCTAGACCTGGTCGTGCTATCAGAACCCTAGACACGGTCGTGCCTGGCCCAGGCACGGTCGTGCCTAGTGAGCAGCCTTGTTGTGTCTTCTGTTTGATCAACACGGTCGCACCCTTGCCAACGCGGTCGCGCCCGTGGTCCTAGCACGATCGTGCCTTGCCCCGGGCACGGTCGTGTGTGTGAGAAAATCTTGTCAGAATGCTTAATTTTATATTTTAAAAAAAAACAATAAGTATTCCAAATTAATTTTTAAATAAAAATGATTAATTTTATAAAGATTTGGATTAACTTTATTTAAAAGATCCAAATTCTTATTTCTAAATAAATAGAAGTTAATTATTATAACCAACAAAATTAAATTTATATTTATTATTAGACTCTACACATAAATATTAGTTACACAACTTATTTACTCATCTTTATAAAAATAGCGTAAATATTATTTATTAAATTTATATTTAATATAATACACCCACTATATTTTTACAACTAAATGAATAAGTTACATACCTTTATAAATAAATAAATAAATAAAGTAATAATTATTTATTTAATTTATATTTAAATAAAATTGTTTATTTAGGCCACACTTAAATAAACCGAATAATTACATTAATTTGTAACTAGAATAATTAAATAATAATTATTTGATTTAATTATTCAAATCCAAACCCTAATTTAAAAACATTTTAAACCATTAATTTCAAATTGCTTCCATTTTATTCAACACCTACACAACCTTTTTTTCATAATTCGTCACGAACTCATTATATAATTCCTTATACTCATATCCATTGAAACCCTAGACTTTGAGTTAGACATTTTATTAATTCATGTTCACACGCAATACACTTTAGGTTAACGTTGTGCGTTACAAGGATTACGATACTACCTAGTCTCTCTTGTCAGCTACGCCTTTAAATCATGTGAGTATTACATAGCCCCTTTTACTCTTTTACACTTTTTGGGGTGGAACATGAACAATATACAATCTATTGCTTACATTTACACAAACTACACAAGTACAAATCCTCTTTACATTCATGTGTGCAAATTTGAGCTTTATGTCTGAGTACTAGTTGTGCTAACTTTTGTATGCTATTTATGTGCAATCATTAACTATTCAAGCCGACGGTAAACAATGATAGATCTATTGAGTCTGACAAACCCACCCAGATTGGGGTGATTGTTACCGACAACACAATTTTGCATGCTAGTTACAAAGGTTTGATTGTACTTGGTTACACAATAGCTGCTCTCCATAAATGCCTTATTTTATCATGTTATGTAAGGATTTGTTTATTTACAATCTATATGCTATCTATATACAAACCTGTGTATGCTCACTAACTTTTTAGTTAACCTTATTTTATTCATGTTTCAGGTGCTAATATGTGAGTTTGATCAAGACAAGCTACACATAGGTCTTGGACTTAGTTAAAATTTGAATAAAGGATATTATGTATGTCGTTTATGTACTTGTTTGGATTTGATTGTGTTGAATGATTTGAAGTTAAATTTGATGATTAAAATATTGAAATCTAGTCAACCTTGTGCTCATGAACAGTCTACATGTCCCGCCCCGACGTTTCCGCCGTCGGTTGGGGTGTGACATTTTTTTCTAGTCTTCACTTTTTTTAAACGGTTTTGCTTTCTTTTTCTAACTTTTTCGTGTTAATTTTTTAACGGTATTGTTATGATTTTGTATTTTTTGTACAAAACTTTTAGAATATTATTAGATATTTCTCTGCAACGCGTGGGTTTACATAAAGATTATGTTTTTTTATATAAAGTTTCGATTACACTTGTCTATTTCGTAAACAATAACTTTTTTTAATAATTTTGTTTTTCTATGATTTTATTTTTTAAGGTTTGAATGATGTTAATTTTCATCATAGTTTAACACTCTTCAGCACGGGTGAACACAATTCATAGTTCATACGCATTTGTTGGTTTGAAGTATATAATTATATTTTAATATAGATTAAAGTAAAAAGCCAGTATACTTTTTCATGTTTTCGATTTTTGTCATAAAAGTTTTATATATTTTTATTTTCACCACTTATAATATATATAATATATGTTTTAAACTTGTTTCATTTTCTAATAATTTTATTTAACTTTCATTTGTTAAGTTTTAAGAATAATACACTTTTTATGTTTTTGATTTTCGTCACAAAAGTTTTATATATTTTCATTTTCACCCCTTATAATATATATATAATATACGTTTTTAACCCGTTTTATTTTCAAGTAATTTTATTTTCGTTCAATAACTTTCGTTCGTTAATTTTATTCAAAAAATGGAGCTCGCATCTGCTTTTATTTTATTTTTTTTTGTCAAGATTCCGACAATTTTTTTTTAAACGGAGTTGTATTCAAAATCGAGTTTTCTTTTGGTATCGTAGCCTATAGCGAGTGTCGTTACCGTTATGGTACCATGACGAGCTGAACCTATTATGAGCGAATAACATTATTGCCGGTATTGGTATTATCGGAACCCGTTTCTATGTTCGGTTTTATAGTTTTCGATAACCCGAACCAGTAATATTTAAATTTTTTTCCTTTTCTATTATTTAGTTTTATGTTTATTTTTTATGACATTATTTTTACCGTTACGCTTACGTTTTTATTTAAATTTTATTAACGATCGACCTTGACACACGTCGCGAAACTAGTGGCGGAGCTTGAAAAAAAAGTAGCCGGGGCCGAAAGTCACGAGACCCAAATTTTTTTTTCTATTGTTATGTTTCGGGTTATATGTTCGGGTTGGCGATTCAATTCGGGTCGGGTCAAACAAATCAACAATAAATAACTCTAAAATATCTGATTATCTATGATGATGCGAGAGAAAAATGTTATGTACCTGAAGATGAGTTACAACTCAGCCTGACGATCTTCCCGATAATTTGAGCAACCTAACAAATTTAAATTTAAAAAGATAATCAGTGTGTCAATATGATTAAATTACTAAATTATTCCAATATGTAGAGGGACTAACACATCAAATTTTAAAATTACTTAAGTTTCTAAAAACTTACCAACTACCCAATTCAATTCATCATGCAACTAAAATCATAAAACCAGACTGAATGGCACCTTAAGAATTCATAAAAAGAAAAGCATAAATCATACGGTGGCAAGCAAAACATGCCAACATGTGCGAGTTCAATGGTGGCTGGTGGCAAGCAGCGGCAGCGAGCGGCAACAACTGGCGAGCAACTTGGATTTGGCCTTTGGGACTGGTCTCTGTTCACTTCACTTCAACCTCAACTATTTGGGGAAAATGGGACTGGTGTTCTGGGATCGACTCAGGTAAATGGTTTTAAGGTAAATTAGTTTGAAATTTTCGTTTCCCTCACCCCTTAAACTTAATACTTTTATTTTTTTAAATGCACAAACTATTTTTTTATTTTTAATTTTTTACTCATAACTTATCGAATTAATCTGAACAAAGCATTGAACTGAAACTTTAGAGATAAAAAATTAGAGGGGGCCAAGAATTCTTTAGGGAAAAATCAGGTGGGGCCAGCTCAATACGTATAAATTTTTTGGACGAAAACACAAAAATTTACACTACTAACGGAGAAAATGGTGAGGACCGGGGCCACTCCTAGCCCCTTGTAACCTTCGCCCCTGCGCAAAGCACGGGTATAACCATCTAGTTAAACACGTAAATAGACAAATTGATGAATAGAAAAGTATACAATATTGAATGCAATATATTATTTTCTATAATTTAATTTTTGGATGCATGCATTGTTTCCTCTTCGTCAACCGCCTAATAAATATAACTGTTTTTTATTCTTTATCTGATAATCTAGGCCCCACATTATAAAATGATTTTTCATTTTCTATTAACAATTTGCATAAATAATAGATGCTGAATATGCAATTAAGTGTCTTTTCTTAATTTTAATTATTAAATCTGTATCAACTACATATTTTAAAACTATAAACAAGGAAGTACTATATCGAATCGGCGTCTCTAAATGAAGACTTTAAATACTAACTTTTTTTTTGAACGGCAAATACTAACTTTTTTTATTAAACAAGTTTTTGAGAGTTATAATATGTAAAAAAACTAATTAAAATGAATAAGATATCGATACTTAAAGTTGTATGTTTAGAGCCGTGCACAACTATGAAAATTGGAAGAAAAAGGAATGAAACTTGTCCCACATAGTTGTATACAAGTGGAGACCCAGAGGGTGCGAAACACCCAACTCGCAAACGCACGTGCGCGTGGCGTCGGCGTTGGGCGTAATGTGGAGTTTTGATGGCACAGGTGGCCCTTTGCACGCTCAAATCACCGCTTGAGAGCTGTCTTAGTATTTTTGAAGGTTGGTGCGAGGTCCGGATGGGTAATCTGGTACGGATGACGACCGGTTAACCAAGTTCTACTTCGAATGACTAGAGCTACTCAGGATGAGCAACTGTCGTTCGCATCTACTATTTATACAGAAATCTAAAACAGAAGGCTGATACGATGTGGATAATTAAAACATAATAAAATGCATTGAAGACGTTTTATGCAAATTATTATCATTTTAATCCTTTTAAGAGTTGTTTCGAGTTTAGTTTCACTATATACTAAGGTGCTCCTTAGTTGAAATTGTTGGATCCGTATGCCTGAGTAACGACATTTGACAATACTGCTAACGAGTTAAGATCCAAAGGGTTACAATTTGGGCAACGATTACGATCATTGGATATATTAACGGTTAATATAGTCCATTACACGAATACGTAAAGAGGAGAAATAATTATTTATGAAATAATTATCAGGACGATAAATCCGGGGTGAGCATTCATGTTACTAGACCTAGCGACTGGATCGATGTCTCAAGGTGTTGAGCTTGTCAGTCGGTTTCGCGAAAGGTATAAAGTCTAAACCCTTTATGGTTGTACTTGTTTTCTTATTTGTTTGAATTTGGACTCATGGTAGACGTTCATGGGTAATGGCTTAGATCGGTTCGTGTATACTTTTCGTTGCGTTTATTTTATCTGATCAAAAGTTGTTTTTGAAACATACCAACAGAAACACACCCCAGCATTGGTTTTGTTCAAAAATTGTTTTTGAAACACACCTAAATGGTTCGTATGCATAAAACCCCAACAGAAACATACCACAAAACAACACCAGAATTCATATGAATTCTCTTCAGACACAATAAAAATTTCTAGCAAAGTTCTTGATTTTCTTCTCAAGGTATTCTTTCTGGTGCTTAGGTCCTCCCCGACAGTACTAACTACTTCGCCCGTTGTATCCTAGCAAATAAAGGAGTTCTCTCGGGAGACTCGAAATTTGTTTTAAGGGACCGATATTGAATACAAATTCTCAGCCACAACTCTTTGCTTCTACCCCTTTCTTGTATTTGTAATTTTATTTATTTCAGTTGTAATTTGCACTGTAATTTACTACTTTCTTTATTGTGATCTGAATTTATAAAGTGTTTTTATTTTCTTTTTATACTAACGGTTCCTACAACGGGATCTAAATTAAACGAACGATAATAAAACTAAATGAAATGAATAAGAACAAGACCAAAACAGATGAAAAATCAAACTTGTTATTAATCAAAATATCGATTAGAAAAAATTAGATCAAAATTGAATGAAAAAATTGGAACAGAACAAAATGAAATGATAACAATTGAACTATAACAAACTGAGCTAACAATAGAAACAACATATGAATTATCCTATTTTATACCACGATTTTTACAATTTGACTAAGGTTTTGCGGTTTCCTCATAAACATACCGACCTTCACTCGGTCATTGTTACACGAGTTCTTCAATATCTAACTATACTATTTATTCATGGGTTGCCTATTTGTCGATCTACTAGTCTTGATATTCATGTTTATGTCAGTGCGGATTGGATAAATGTCCAGATGATTGTCAATCTACCTCTGACTATTGTGTGTTTCTTGGCTCCAATGTCCTGAGTTGGATTTCCAACAAGAAGCACATTAGGGCGTGGTTAACCAACATAAGTTGTCTTTTATGTTATTTACACATGAATTATACTTATCTCCGATTTGCGCGCTAACTCTTTATTGTGACAACATTAATGGTGCTACATATTTGCCTCTTAATCTCATTTCATCAGCGCATCAAGTATCTTGAGATCAGCTTTCGGCTTTATTTTATCCAGGATATGATTTTGGCTCTGTCTAGTGGCCGTTACGTTGCTACCAAATATAAACAAGTAAATATCCTTCGTTAAGAGTTGTTCTCTACTTATTTTATCTTATCTTAGATATAAACTACACATTAATACCATCATTCATCTTGCTTACATTAAAAGTTAGAGATGGTCAATAAGTCGCATGTGATAAAATAGTTACTTTACCCGAGTCAAACGAAAGTTAGTTGGCTTACCTAACTAAAGTTTTGTTTAAGCTTTATAAATAGGAGCTTTGTATTCCTTATGTTGAGAAAATTGTATACACAACTTAAATAAGTCATATAATTTTTTTAATTATTTTTATACATTAAGATAACCATAAAGGGATATTTATGAAGTTTGAATCATCGTCGATCTTCAACCACAAATTATTTTTCTTGAATGTTAATTTGTTCTCAAATAAAATAGAAAACGCTTAAAGTTCTTTAGTGTGAATGTGAACGTTTGATGGTTGAAATATGTTCTCCTTCACAATTCAAAACGTCCAAGAATCCATGTGAAAAGAAAATTATGTCTCTATTTTTTTTAATTATTTTATATCCTCCAAGAATCTTATTGGTCTTTCTGGCCAAGACATCATAAATCATTTCATTTTTCATCACATAAAACACATATTACAATATTGTATGTCTAGCTATAAATATCTAATCTTTATCTTTACATAGATAAATTTTTTTTTTGAAAGGCAAATTTCTTTTATATTTATAAGGTTTTAAGTAATTGTTTAGACAAGGTGTTATAGGTTTATTAATTAAATAAATGTCATTATTAGATTTTATAACTATTAATCCATATCCAACTAATTGCATGCATCGAATTTAGCTAAATGATAATATATTAATGTATTATCTATGTAAAGATAATACATCCTTTATATTTGTAAATTACATATTTGATATATTCTATTTTTTAAAATATCATCTATAATTTTAAGAAGAATTATTTTTATCATTAATTACCCTATAAGATTAATTACATAACGTTGAGACAGGTTAATAGGCTATCATTTTGATGAAGATAATAAATCTTTTTATTTTACACAAATACATTAATTTTTTTCTTAATTCAAATAACTGATCTAAAATGTTAATTTCTTTTACATCTTAGAATTTTTTTAATGGAATAGCCAACCACGTCATCACCTGCTCTCAGGGTATCCTTCTCATAACAAAAGGTACGATAAAACATCTTTTTTTTCTTCTCCTCCCTCCTTCATCTTATCTCATAGAGTTCTTAAAATTCGTTCATCCCCATCCTTGGGACGGATGGCTCTCCTACACGTTGATACGACATCCCCAAAAACGTCCACATTTGGATGTCGAAGACATTGACCTTGGTTCATAACACTCTTCGTTATCTGAAAACTATTTAATGCATTATTTGAAGATTAATCTAAAACAAGAAAATATAATATATTAAAATAAATGTCTTTTTCAAGTTTATATATCGTCAAGATTGTGCATTATTATTCTCTCACATATATTCAATTCAGAGAAAACTTATCACTTTATATTATAATGTAATTATGATTTACAAGTTTATATAATGAAATTGAATAAAAGTACCTCAAAACTTATCTAAACATAAGCAAAATGCTAAACTATACACAAGTTTCCTCAACACATTTTAATTCTTGACTTGTGTTTCAACGATGGTGTAGCTAAAATTTGTAATGTTAAATAAATACACAGAGGTTAAAAAACTCGAAATCAAATAGAAAATATTTAAAAGCAAATACCAATGTTAAGTGATTCACCGTAAGACTATGGTACCCCGTTATGCTCAATGCACCCTACTGTAAAACAACATAGTATGTCCAATGTTAAATGAACCATCGTAAGTTTATGGTACACTGTTATGCTCAATGCACCGTATACCCACTATAAAACAACACAGTATGCCCAATGTTTTGTGAAGTACTCTAGCACTATGGTCACTACTAGAAAACAGATATATTTTCTACAAAAGTTTTCGACAAAAGAAATTTCCCACATGTTAGCGACAAATTTCCGACAAAACAAAAACAAAAAAGTAACTACACGATTTCCTACAATTTTCCGACAAATTTATTAAATAAGTTAACTTATTTATTTACTATAATTGCCGGAAATTACCGACGAAAGGCTTTTGTCACTAATTCGTCGAAAAATTAGTCGGGACTTTGTCGGAAAAAACATTTCCTACGGGGTTTTTTCCAACAAACATTTTTTGTCGGAAACTAGTCGTTAATGATCAATTCCGACAAATTTTTCACAAAATCTCACTACTAAAAAAATGAAAAATTTGCGACAGCAGTTCTGTGCGAAATTTGTCGGAATTGGTCGTTAGCGACAACTTTCTGACAAAAAAGTGTTTGTTGGAAAAAACCTGTAGGAAATGTTTTTTCTGACAAAGTCCCGACTAATTAGAGACAAAAGCCTTTCGTTTGTAAATTCCGACAATATTCCGACGATTATAGTAAATAAATAAGTTAACTTATTTAATAAATTTGTCGAAAAATTATAGGAAATCGTATATTTACTTTTTTGTTTTTGTTTTGTCGGAAATTTGTCGCTAACTTGTGGTAAATTTCTTTTGTTGATAATTTGTTGAAAACTTTTTTAGGAAATATATATGTTTTCTAGTAGTGGATATTTGGGTTGGAAATCTCGGTGCAAAAAAAAAAGAAGTAATTTGTAACACTAGAAACTCAATTTCCATGTTTCCAAAATACTTATAAATCTTGTACTCACCTCATGATATTATAGTTATACATAATGCTAACTAGGTTAGAAACCTCATGTATTACACGGGTTGAATAAATACAATGTTATATACTTAAAAATAAATATTTACATATTACATGGTCTTTTAATATAAATTTTAGAAACGTCATATAATTACTTTTTTTAGAATGTTTTATAAAAAGAATGAAATAAATGTTCAATTTATAAAAATGTTTTATAAACAAACCTATATTTTTTAAATAAAAAACGTTTATAAAAAATTATAGAAATAATTATTATTTAATAGGAGAGATAGGCGAAAAAACAAAAAAAAATTAAAAACATTTAAAGAAAACTTGTGCAATTAATAGGAGAGATAGACGATAAAATTTGTTTAATTAAAAACTTTATTTATTACAGAGTATATAGATGAGATGTAAATCTATACTATATAATAAATAAAGGTTTTTTAGTGACATGTGTCGCCTCCATATTTATTCTCATCATATTTTTCCCCGCCTCTCTCTCCTATTAAATATTAATCTAATTATGGACACTAATTATTTAATTATGGATAATAATTATTATACATTAACTAAATGAATTTAATATGAACTAACATTTATCAATTATATATAAAAAAAATAATCGAATGGAAAAATAATATGTTTTAAAAATCAACTTAACAGAATTTATAACTGTCACGTCAAAATAGATTTTTAAAAACATATTTTAACGCGTGTATGTGTTAACAAATTATATTATATGTGTAATACACGGGTTTATTCAACTGGTGTAATACATAGGTTTTTAAAGACATAAATTTTCATGACTTAGTAATATTACATTTATTCAACTCGTGTAATACACGGGAATCTAACCTAGTTAACATAATATATAAGAAATAACATATTGAGCTTCACAACACAAACTCATGTAATATCGTGCACATTATAACATTTAAAATTTCCAACTTAACACGTAAAGTAATAATTTTTTTACGTTTATTTTCATCTGAAGGTTACCCTTTAGGAACAATTAATCCTAATCATTTGGAAAATAACACCACCGTGGCTAGGGAACTCCTATCAAACACCAAGGGCATCTGATATACATGGTGTGAGGGGGTCATTCATGCCCTCTCACGCTAATTTGGGCTTTCTCTCGTGAGCAGACTCACCCCCCCCCCTTCATGCTAAGAAGGGGGCGGTGGTGTTCCACGCCTCTTTCACTCCATGTATACCGGATACCCTTAAATAAGGTCAAAACTCAAGGGATTTCTCTTGTTTAGTAGCAACATATTCACATAATCAAATTAATCCAATGATAGCCCTAAGGCATTATATCTAATTGCAGATACACAAAACCTTATAAAGGCATCATAATCATCAAATTTATATGGTAAACCCAAATTATATTACTTACAGTTTAAAATGATAGAATAGTACCGCTTCAACTCATTTTTTGTCACGTATCCTGCATGTTATATATTTTCTTTTCTGTAAGATTAATTATATTAAGGATAGCTTAGCCGGTAAGGATTATGCTCGGTTATCCTGGAGATCCAAGGTGCAAACCTTGATACTTGCACTTTACTTCTTTTTCTTTAGTTTTCTTCTTCACCTATTTTATTCTTTATTATTATTAGAGTAAACTGCAGTTTTCGTCCCTGAGGTTTTAACTAAACATCATGTTTCGTCCACCTATAACATATTTGATCCTCGACGTTGATGTTTTAACACTTTGCCTCCCTAGTCCTTAACTCCGTTAACTTTTCTGTTAGTTTTTTGTGTAAATTTACGGATATACCCATCCTCTTTCTTCTTCAAACATCAGACCACCCACCACCAACCCACACCACCTCCTATCGCAACCACCGCCTTCAATCCCACCGGCACCACCTCTCTCCTCCATCACTTCAACTCTTCATACTTATAGAGCTTCTAGAATCAATCTAACCATTGATTCTTGGGTTTTGAATTAATACATACTAAACCAGGAAACTACAATCCAAACGGTTTTCCAGGAGATGTAATCAGAACGAACCTGATGAGAAGATTATGATTTCGAATGCGAATGATGACAGAATGTGTGATTTCGAAACCCTAGGAGGATTGATTTAGTTTATGTGGGGAATTTAGATGAGAGGTGAAAGAGGGGATTGAAGGTGGAAGAAACCCTAGATCTGGGGAGGTCAGTGTCTGATGAATAAAATCAGATGAGGAGGATGAAGAGTTGAAGTGGTGGAGAAGAAAGGTGGCGCCGGTGGGATTGAAGGCGATGGTGGTCGCCGATGGTGGTTGCGATAGGAGATGGTGTGGGTGGGTGATGGTAGGTCTGATGTTTGAAGAAGAAGGGGAGGGATATATCAGTAGATTTACACAAAAACTAACATAAAAATTAACGGAGTTAAGGATCAGGGACGTAAAGTGTTAAAACATCAAACGTCGGGGATCTAATATGTTATATGTGGACGAAACCTGATGTTTTGTTCAAACCACATGGACGAAAACTGCAGTTTACTCTTATTATTATTAACTTTTTTTAAAACTCTTGATTTTTTATTATTATTTACCTTTTAAATTATTTTTTATTGTTTTTTTTACATTGGCTTTATTATTACTATTATCATTTATCATGGTTTTTTATTATTATTTATTTTATTATTATTAATAAATACTTATTATTTCTATTATTATTATTATTATTATTATTAATATTATTATTATTATTTTCAGATTCGGATGATTACCACAAGAAAATGGAATGACAAAACTTAGGCGCTAGTTTTCATAATAATTTACATAACTACCATCGACGTAAAACATGTGTCGATATGTTTTTTGTGAATGTGACGGTGACACCTTTTCTGTAATTAAACATAATTATATTGCTTTACACATTACTTGTTGTATTAAGTGGAGTGAAATTCGTTGTTTGAAACAAATAATAAATGACACAGGCTAACTTAGCCAAATAGAAATAGTAGCTATTGGTGTCAACTGCCTCCTATCTACGTCTTTTCAGTTAGGGATTCTAGAGTTGCTCAACTCAGCCCCGACTATGTCATATCGGTGGAAAGCCGTTCAAGTTATTACCTACACAACCATTTTGAGCCTTTGGAGAATGAGGAAACAAGTTGTTCTGGGTCCAGAAAGCGTCCGTCCATCGGCTCCTCGAAGATTTGAAGAGTAACATTTTATTTGGGTTAAAAGTCGATCTAAAATTGGGACTTTAGATTGGGATAAATGGTGTAGATTTCAATTGTAAGTGAATTGTATCTTCACTGTCTGCTCTTTTTGTTTGTCTATTTCTTTCTGCTTCCCTCCCATTTTATTCTTAATGTGGGTGTTTTTATCGAATGTTAGCCTCAATGTCACATTAAGTAGATAATTAGTCGAAAATACTGAATACTTGATTGTGAAAGTAAGTTTCGATGCATATATTGTACCGTCACACTCACATTTAAGTCTGTTTATCGGTTCGGGTTATGTTTTTTCGGTTTATTTGATTTGGGTTTTTCGGGTTGATTTCTTTTTTGTTGGAACCACAATCCAAATCTAACCTAATTTGTGGAAACCTAATCCGACCCTAAAAATACTTTATAGTTCGGTTTGGTTTTCGGTTTGAACCTAACAAACCGAATTAGCTAAAAAAGACATTTTTTTCTTTTCTTTTAAGTAGGCATAACAAGTTCGGCTTAAACAACTCAAAATTTTAGAAAGTCTAAACAAAAACATACATTAATCAAATAAAAAGTTCGGTTCAAACAATACGACAAAACTCACAAGTTTGGTGAGTGTTATTAACATGTATCAATTGGAACACTGTCTAATTTTAGTACATCCAACAGTCATTATTTATTGTGACTTTATTACATCCGACCAAAATGAGTTATCAACTTGAAACAATTTAAATAAATGTTTGGATTTGCTTATGGAACATATCTATGTGATATTAGTTTTTCATGTTTGTATAAACCGCATTCTATTTTCGATTATTGAAGGCTCAAAAGAATCAATTTAGGATAATCAAATTTATAAAAATATCCAAGGTAAAATTAATTATTTATAATCCATATATAGGTATTGGTTATTGATATAAATGAATTGGGTTAACTATAAAATATAGATTAAAATAGTGGTATAACCCAATTCGGTTTTTTTGGTTCAAACCGAATTCAAAATCTTGAAACCTAAACTAAACTAACAATCAAATTTCATATTTGGTTTTCGGTTTGAACCTAACTGAAACCAAATATGTAATTCGGTTTAGTTTTAAATGGTTTCGGTCTTGATTCGGTTATCAGTTTGAAACCATATATTGAATACCCCTACTCACATTGACTTGGATTAACGAGGTACAAATACTTTAGGGCTATGATCACATTGTCTTTGCCACATTTCTAAGACTATGTGATACCGAATCCACGGTATACTCAAATGGCTCAGTAACATATGATTTTATTCAACGGCTGATGTATTGCAAAATACATGCATTTTACTGTCTATTTTATTCCCACTTTGTGTTTGTTTTGCTTCGGTTTTCTTCTATAACTGCTTGTACTTAATATTTCTATATCTTATGGTTGTTAGGTCACAAAGGAAGCGGATGTGATTGAAAACGAAGAAAAACGAGTTTCCGGTTCGTGCGAGAGGGCTTTGGATGAAAAAAGAAACTTTCTGGATTTTTACCCCTGTGGCGTAGCGCGACAGGTTTTGGAATTTCGTCGCGCTACGCGAGGAGTACAAAATGTCAGAAATGCCCTTTTAATGATTTAACGACTGTTTTGTCTTTTTCCGGGGTCCTCGCGCTACGCGAGGAAGAAGCATGATCCCGTCGCGCTACGCGACGGGTTGTTTTTCGCAGAATCGTTTTAAAACCCAAAGATTAGAAACCCTAAAGGAGGGGAGGAGATCGTAGGCGCGGCTGCAGGCGAAAAGGGAGACGAAAAAGAGACGATTTCAAAGGATACGAGGCAAGGATTGAAGCTAGGGATCACTGGGATCGATTTCCTCGGGTGTTAATCATTCGGTTTTGCGTTCTTAGCTTTATTTCAATTTGTCATGTGTTCTTGGATGATTAGTTTGATGATAAATGCTATGTTCATGAGTATTTTTGGCTAAACTCTTAGAACTACCTAGGTATTGATGAATACATATGTTTGACATTAGGTTTTATCCGGTTTTGGATGATTTGCATGTGATGAACTCATGATGTAACAAACTTGGTTTGGATTATTGGATGTTTTATGTGTGTCTATGATTGTTTATGGATTGATGATTTACTCCTCGTGTGCCTTGGTGAATGTCTTTCATGTAATAGGTGCATGCTAGATCAATTACTGTGTGTCTTTGATTTGTGGGTGGTTAACTGCGTACGAGTTCACCATAGGGTAATCTTCTTGATATAGATAGTTTAGATGTGCAACCAATCTCGATAGCTGTGAGGTGAGAGATTGTCGGTTTGTCTAGGGTGTTAGATTGCTAGTTTAGAGGCTTTGTGAGAAGATCTTGCTAGTTTGTCTTATATCTGTGTTTACCGAATCCAATAGGAAAATCCTAGTTATCCCTTGCACTTAGGTGTATTGAGACTTTCGCGCTGTGAGGTAGATTGTCTAGCGGATACTTCTTGAGTAAATTAGAGGACCTGTGAGGGAAATCCATCCAACCGGTGGTTTAACGGCTTTTAGGTTTCTTGGTTGACAATCCTTGAGAAGGGTCGAGGGTGCTCTAGGTTTCCTTTGAGTTTAGTATTTTAAGATCCCGGTATCACGTCAGTTCCCTTATCGATAGAACCTTTGTCAAGCATGTGTAGGATTCAAGCCTAGGTAGTGTTCTTTCTCCGTCTGGTTCACGTTTCAACTTTCGTTTGCGTTCGTAGTCTTCTCTTTAATCCTTCTTTTAAGTTACTCTTAGTTATGAGCAAAACCCCCCTTCTTTATTATTATTTTATTTAAGCAATTTTGTATGGATAAGTCTTTCAGTTTCTAGTTAGTGTTTTCTGTAGAGGTCTTTTGGGTTCGATATCCGGACTTACTTAGGCTTTACTACATTCGATAGGTACACTTGCCTGTCGGTAGTTTAGTTCTTTAGAGAGTCTAGAGTATTACTTAGTGTTTTATTTAGGTTGTTTTGAGTCATTTAATTCAAACTACTTTGTGCACATCAACGGCCTTGAACCCCAAGGATCTAGCCAAGTCGACTGTCTCAAGCCCTAAAGGTCTCGATTACTATCTTCTTATCAAAACAAAGTCTCCCAAATAATAAACCCTACATGGATTTATACTAAAAAACTAAAAGATGTACATGGAAATAAAAATTAAAAATTATTAAAGATATGATCTTGATATCTTCCAAATAAATAGTCACTTTCCATTATCTTTCATACGGGCCATCCGCGGATGCGAGTTCGGTTCGGTCCACTTGTCGGGTTGGATGCTCCTGCATCACTAAATGTAGTGGGTTAACACCCACTTACACATCAATCACAAAAGGGCATTAATCATCGTTACACAGGCGCAAAGGTGAAGCACCAACGGTGAAGGCACCGTAGCTTTAACGGGCGTGAATGGCTTGGGGTGTGGGGCCAACTCACAATCAAACCATTTAGTCACATTTTTATACAAAAAATAAAAAATAATTGTGTTTATAGTTAAATCACTACGCACTTTTGAGAGTTTAGTTAGTTAAAGACCTAAAGCCCCACTGCCTACATAGCCGTCACGTGACATGAACTTTTTCACTTTTTAGTTAAACCAATACACATAATCTAATTCCTCCTAATATTTCTTTACTCTTAATAGCAAGTGTCCATGGCAAAGACCACCGATACATTCTACCCCCTCCTCAACTTTAAAAAACTTTAAAATTCACCCCTCAACTTTGTAAAATGTCACTCTGACCCCCTCAAATTTCTAAATTTAAAAGTTTACCCATGTAATATATATATATATATATATATATATATATATATATATAATCTGATTTTTCCTTAATTATTTTCATTTTTTTGTTTAGTTTTTTTGTTCTTAACGCCCCGATATAACATTTGTTAAAAACGTAGTTGTATTTTGAGTATTGTGAGTTATATCGGTTGAAGATAACGTGTTGGAACTGTGAAGAATGAGACTGACACCGACTGAAAAACATCGGTACCGTTATATAAATATTTTTTTATCTATGTTTCTATTTCTATAACAGAGTTATTATAACCCATATGTTTTTTTATGTATTTAACCCAATTGTTTTTCTTACCCACGTCAATGTTACCGTTTCAACCGTTTAAGGTACACATCCCGCCAAGGAGCACGGGGAAAAACTTTTTATAAAATATGACAATCTAAAAAAATGTTTTAAAAATTAACTTAATATAATTTAAAACTGTCTGTTAAAGTAGACATATTTTGACGAGTGTATGTGTTAAAAGACTACATTATATTTTATTCAATTCGTGTAAAACACGAGTTTTTTTGAAAAAGCAATTTTTTATTACTAATTATGTAAATTATATTTATTTAATCCGTGTAATACACGGAATTCTGACCCCGTAAAACATTAAAGTGTTGTTTGGTGTTATTTGTAGAGTTTTTTTTTTTCCAAACTAATGTTCTTATAAAACTTATTTACCAAAATGGGTGATTTGAAAAATATTTACCAAAATGAGTTCTTTTTTAAAACATCATTTTTTTCACTCCCAATTTTATTGGATAATTTTTTTATTTAAAATTGTGTTATTAAAAAATGTTAAGAAAAAGTTTCTAATAAAAAAACATTTTGTTAGATTGTCATATTTTATAAAAAGTTTTTCAAATGATTTTTTAGTTTTTTTTAAAACATTTTCTTTATTTTTTATAAACGTTTTTAGCCTTAATTTTTATAAATATTTTTTATTTAATTTAAAATGTTTTTTCTAAACGTTTTTGTTTTTATTTTTTTTAAATAATTTTTTGTATACATATATTTTTAAACATTTTTATTTAATTAAAAAATGTAATAATCAAACCCATTTTTAAAAATACTTTATAAAATATCATTATCAAACAAATTATTTTTTATTACCAACAAATAAAAATCTAAATTGTACATTCTTGGGTAAATGCACCAAAACTTACTGAATCGATCAATCCCTCAACAAGTATAAACATTAACAGATACATTATTATAAAAACAAATTGATTTTTAATAAGCTTTACATCATAATATAGAGAAAAATGTAAAAAAAAATAGTGTATTTAAATTTTAAAAATAAGTTAAATATTAAAAGTTATTATAGAAAAACCAGATTAAATATTAAATTAATTATTAAATTAAAACATTAAAAAAACAATTGTGAGGCAAAGAAGAAGAAACATGCGGTGGAACTTTACCTCACCTCGGCCATTTGTGCGATGCCACACCCAACTGTAATCGTGTTGCCCAGCCCGCTTGACCTCCATATCACCCTCCACCCTAATTGGACATTTGGTTTGCGGAATGTTTTGAAATAGGAATTTAAATGATTCATTTAAAAACTCATAACATGTTTGATTGATATATTCTTATTCTAATAAATGATTCCAAATAATGCCACGTGTCATTATCATATTTTTTTCTCATTAAAATATTTAAATTTTCATATTTTAAGCAAGTCTGAATTTTGAAATCTAATTATGTTAACGTTTTTTTTTTCACAAAAACTAATTTAAAATTTGAATTCTAATTATTAGATAACTAGTTTAGATCTCGTGTATACACACGGCGTGAAAAATATCAATAAATAAATTTTTTATATATTTATGTGTATATTTTACAGGTGTAAAAATATATCATATATTAAAGATAGAAAAAAAAACTCAAAATATGTAAAGACTAAAATATAATTGTGTTTCGAAAATACATTAAGTACTATTTAATGTAATTTGATTTTTATTTATTTGATTGAAAATAAAAGTTACATAATTAGATTTCAAAGTTTAATAAGGGATAATTTAAAATAAATGTGTTTTATTAGTATAATTTATATTTTCTTTAAATATATATTATTGTTAAAAGATAGATATGCATTTAATAAGAGAGAGATGCGTGAAAAAAATGATGAGAATAAATGTGGAGTCGACATGTGGCATGAGAAAATCTTTATTTATTATATAGTATAGATTAAGGATACATTAACATAATATAAAATTTTACAAGCATATAAAGTTTTATGATTGTAGAGCATATAAAATTACAATTCTCAAAAACCTCATGTAATACATGGGTATACAACCTAGTTTCTTAATAAAATTGATAAATAAAATTACCTAAAATAACAAAAATATCCTTTAAAATTAATAAAATATAAGTTTTTTTTAACTCAAACATCTTAACAAAAAATATAAAATAAGAATTATTACGTAGATTATAAATATTATTCTAAAACTATTACTACTCACATATTTATTGCTATTGAATTTATAAATTATTAACCTTTCCCCGGATTCCTTGCCATCCTCTTTAAAGACAAAAGGATAAGTTAATTATAGACGAACGTGGTGAAGAAAAATGTGGATGGAGGATGAGCAAGTTGCAAGTCAGGAGACAAGTCAAACCTTTCGTCTTTGATGTTCTTTCCGGAAAGCTTCTCGTGAAACCTAACTTATTTAACACCCGAACATATAATTTTCATCACGAATCTGTAGACACCCTCCAACTGTTTGATTAAATGCCCCACTGACTTCTTTTCACAGGTTCATCACTGATTCTTTCAAAAACCCCTTTCCCTCTCTCTTCTGGGTTGCCAATTGGTGTTTTGAATCAACAGGAAGAAGATCAAATATGGGTTCTTGCTTCAGTGTTGGATTGAAAATTGACAGCTCAAGGTTGGATGGTGAGTATAAAACATAATCTGTTCTTGATTTTGATTCAATTTTGTGATCTTTAATTCGATGTTTATTGATATCTCTTTATTACACACATCCATCAACACAAATTTGATTTAGATTCATTAAAGAATCTTGCTTTAGCTACTTTTAGTAATCCAATTTGTTGATAATTGAGATCTTTAAATGTAAAGGGTATTTTGGGTGTTTTAACAGGTAAGGTTACATCTGCTTCAATACCACCTAGCCCTAGGAGCCCAAGGAGTCAAGCTGAGATTTTACAATCAGGAGATTTGAAGCCCTTTAGTTTTAATGTTCTTAAATCGGCCACCCGAAATTTCCGGCCCGATAGTGTTCTTGGAGAAGGTGGTTTCGGGTCGGTTTTCAAAGGGTGGATCGATGAACAATCGCTTGCAGCGGCCAGGCCTGGTACTGGCACTGTCATTGCTGTGAAAAGATTGAACCAAGAAGGTCTTCAAGGTCACCAAGAATGGTTGGTAAGTGCAAAGTTTCTGACTTTCTGTATCTTTATTACTTGATTTATTGAATTGAAGTCATTTTCATTGTTGGTTAAGTAGGTTTTTTTTATACATTGTTGCAGACTGAAATTAATTATTTAGGGCTGCTAAATAATCCGAATCTTGTGAAGTTGATCGGTTATTGCCTAGAAGATGATCACAGGATGTTAGTATACGAGTTCATGCCTCGAGGCAGCTTGGAAAACCATCTATTTAGAAGTGAGTTCTTGCCATTGTTAATTTTAAATTGAAAATGAAAATCTTATTAATATTGATTTATTTATAACAGGGAGTTCTTACTTTCAACCGCTTTCTTGGAATCTAAGAATTAAGGTTGCTCTTGGTGCTGCCAAGGGGCTTGCATACCTTCACAGCCCGGAAGCAAAAGTGATCTATCGCGATTTCAAGTCTTCAAATATCTTAATTGATTCTGTATGTTTTCTTAAATTGATGTCTTTTTATATGATCTTGTATCGCGTATGCCATATTACACGATTTTTTTACAAACTTAGAATATTTTTTACTTTCAGAACTACAATGCGAAACTTTCTGATTTCGGGTTGGCAAAGGACGGGCCAGTGGATGGGAAAAGTTATGTATCTACAAGGGTTATGGGTACCTATGGATATGCAGCTCCTGAATATATGGCCACAGGTAAGCCAAGTGAAAGATAGTAATAGAATCAAAATAACTAACCCATTTGCTTAAAACTGTTTCAAAGCAATTGATATTTCAACTTGTGTTTATTTTACTGTCATCTTGTTTAAACCCAAGATTGGATTTTTGCAATTACCTTATCGAGGCATTAGGTTTTAAGATCGGTTTCATACATCCCGTCGGTTACCCAACTAAAAATCTTAATATCAAATATATGCATTTTCAAAACTATGACATTCATATCCTTCCCTTAAAACTTGCATTAGGATACGAGTGTTGGGAGTGTAATTTGAAAAAGAAGGGTATAATGGTCATATTATATATTGGCGTTTGGAGTGTAAGTTGAAAAAGAAGGGTATAATGGTCATATTATATATTGTATTTAACGAAATGGGTAAATATGAGATTTTAAGTATTTTGAATGGGTATATTGATAATAATTTTTTAACAGGGTAAATGTGATATTATGCATGTTTGTAGGGGTAAAATATTATAAAATTGCCCTATAATTTGTGTATTGAATCAATACACCAATTACAAGGGATTATCTAGAATTACAATTACAATAATTGTTTTGAAATGAATTTGAAACAGTTTGGATGATAGAAAATGATCATTTTAACCTTTTATAAATTGTGTGTCTTTTAACAGGTCACTTAACCGCAAGGAGCGACATATACAGTTTTGGGGTGGTCCTCCTAGAAATCTTGACAGGTCGGCGGTGCATAGACAAGAACCGTCCAACCGGTGAGCAAATACTCGTTGAGTTTGCCAAGCCGTACTTGACCAGCAAACGAAGGATTCTTCACATCATGGACCCACGGTTAGCCGGGCAGTACTCACCAAATGTAGCCATGAGAGCGGCAATGCTTGCAACTAAATGTCTGTTGAAGGAGCCCAAGCACAGGCCCACTGCTGATGAGGTGGTCAAAGCATTAGAGCAGCTTCAAGATTTGCAGAAAGCTGCTGATATTTCAAAAAGAGAACCGGTCCGGAGACACGGGGATGGCAGGCCCGTTTCTTATCCGAGACCTGCGGGCTCGGGCTCTGGCTCGGGCTCGCACGCTACTAATAGTAATAGTTGAGAAAGGGGAGATTATGGTTGTACAGTTCTGATATTGCAACCCCAATTGGAGAGGTTTTTGTATTGTTAGAATGAGATTCATTTTTATATTAGAAAGTTCAGTTAATTTATATTTTTATAATAGAAAGTTCAGTTAATTTATATTTTTATAATAGAAAGTTCAGTTAATTTATATTTTTATGATAGAAAGTTCAGTTAATTTATATTTTTATAATAGAAAGTTCAGTTAATTTATATTTTTATAATAGAAAGTTCAGTTAATTTATATTTTTATGATAGAAAGTTCAGTTAATTTATATTTTTATAATAGAAAGTTCAGTTAATTTATATTTTTAGATTGTTTTGTGATCATATTTGACAGTCAAAAGTATTAAATTTTGACGTCCTGTCCACGTGGTCATGGGTTTAAAAGTATTAAAAAAATTACAGATGTTTACATGAACAATATATATATATATATATATAATATAACAGAATGGAAAAGATAACATGTAGCCGTTCTAGCTCAGTTGGTAGAGCGCGTGGCTTTTAACCACGTGGTCGTGGGTTCGAGTCCCACGGATGGCGTTTTCATTTTTGGTTAACATGACTTTTTCTTGAGTATTTGATTTTATGACTTTTTGAAAACATTCCCAATTTGGCAATTTGACCTATCATACAACTTGTAAAGACATACCCAGACCCGGACTAATTGTATGTCACATACCCGGTGCTTGACTTAGCTCCAACATTTTCACAGGGTCCGGGGAGGTGACTGACCCCTTCGCGATCTCTGATGAATCAACATATCACCCAACCTGCACATGACCTGTTTAGTTAAACATGTTGGTGTTGGCAGTTTGACATGAAACTGATACTAGCCCGTTTAGACTAAACCCAAACTCATGAAACTTGTGTTAGGTTGACGCATCAGGAATTCACAGCCCAAGGCGGTTTTTTCTGCGTCTCGCTTAGGCGCGCACTTTGGCACCTTTGACTACTATTCCCCTAATTATAACCCGTTAAAGATCATAGACGACTAATTAAGTATATATACCTTCCATCAGTAGGAGATGCTTGGTCTAGCAGTTCAGAACACTTGCAAGTGATGGTGACATTGTTAAAGCTTCTGATTAATGTGTATATATTTTAGGTTTAACTCTCATCTAACCATGATATCAAAGCTCCTTTTGACACCAATTTATCGAAATAATTAATTTCTTTTTGTGGTTTACCAAAGTTAGTTAATGAATCAGTGTTGTTATTGTCAATTTCACTGGCAGCACTCTCATTTTAGTTCATGTTGAAGTAATAACAGAATCTTCTGAATCATAACTGCCTTCTTCATTCAAAGATCTTGAGTCAATGTCAGAATTGTCAACTTCATACAAGTTAGCCAGAGCGAGTCAACCCAACCTGACCCGACCTGTTTCGCCCCGTACCAGTTAAAACTACCCGTTTTGAACCAAATTGTACTGACCTTATCGTATGGTATGATATCTCTAAAGGTTCAAATGGGTTAAGCTGGAGAATTCAACTAGTTCGCCCCGTTCCAGTTAAACTTTCAGTTTCATCTGCTTCTCATGTTAAAAAGGTAACATTTGTATATGATTACCTTCCTGTACTAATATCCAATGTTTTAAAACAAGGTCTACGAGGCCGAGTACTCCCCGAGTAATCGCTACAAGGTAGATTGCCGAGGCCCGAGTACTTTAGGCCTAGGCTGAGTACTTCCCGAGTACTCCCGACTACGACTAGGGAGCGCCTAGCAACTTTTGCGACCATGCTAATATCTACTCAAAATAGATGAAGATGACGGCAGTTAGACAGAATTAAGAACTCAATGGGTAATGGTATTGGGGTGCTAAACGGGTTGTGTTCATGGGTTGAAGGATTATGCCCAAAAATGGTGTCGAACACATGAACTAACAATCTGAACATGATTTGTTTGTTGGCATGATATGAACATGGCCCTTTAACCCGAAAAGTTTGAAGTTATTTTCTTTTTCATATTATGATTGAAAGTTTTTAAGAATATATTTACCTTTTATATCTCAATTTGATTATCCTCATCTTAAATCTTCCTAGTGGGTTTTTTGTTTTTCTTTAATATTTGGGCTGCTTATTTATGGATGGGCTTTGGAGTTATTGGGCTTTATGTCCGGCTTGTCTTGAAGTCCCTTGCTTCCATCTCAGCATCTCTCTCAATCTCAAAGATTTGCAGCTGCCCCCAACTTTGTGCAAGGGTTTTTCAATAAAGGAAGGTTGCGTTGATTGATTTGTTACCGTTGGTCTGTTTCTTATTTATTCCCATCTCGTCTGCTTGGAAATCACACAAAGAGAGAAGCACAAATCAGTCTTAGAATTCTTCTTTGTAGTCGTTGTCTTTGTAATCAGGACGATTGGTCTCCGTTTCTAGTTATTTTTGTAAACCGAACCAAGTGGTTCTTATCTCTGGTTAATATTTTTCTGAATAAATTACCATTTTTTGACAAAAATTCATAAATAAAGTTTATGATATCAATAGATTATATACAAGTTAATAGAATTTAAATAATAAAATTATATCAGCAAAATTATATCTAATGCTCCATTTAGCTAAACGTGTTTACAAATTTAGGATACTTCTAACCCAAACCTTTTTAGGTTAAACCAGTCAACTTTGCGTTAAGTTTACAATTTGGTTATAATTTTATGTACATAGTACTCAAACAAAGATAAGGACCAACAAGTTGAAAAATGTCCCACATTTTTCTTTGGGGAGGGTGTCAGTGACGAGGCACTGTAAGAGGCGTAGAACACCGTGCTTGTCCCTCGTGAGAAGGGGCGTGACCCAACCACCATGAGTGTGGTAACGGCCCTTGCCCTTGTTCAAATCACCCATTTTTCCTCCTTCCAGCCAGTCCCCACATGCCCATTTTTCTAATGTTCGCATTTACTAAACCATTACACCTCTGAGTGTAAGAGTGATCTCACACCCATTGTCCACCTGACACATACATAAAGTTATTTTTTTACTCACTCACTAACTTTTATATAAAACATATTTTTGGTCATCTATATATTTAGCAACCCTCTACATTAAACTGAGCCACTTCTTGGTCAACAATAGCTGGTGTGTGGGGACATTGGCACATGGAATTGGTCAAAATGGTGATGGTTTGATTTGGAATGATAATTGATGGGTCAACTGAGGTGATTTTGAAACGGCTTTTTCTAACCACACACGGAATATTGCTAATTGGACCCGCCGCCGATCTATACGCCCTCGTATAGGGCAATACGAGGGCGTATAGAATTCAGTCACTGCCAACAGAATGCCACGTGTCATTCTCTGTCTGGCGGCTGGTCCAATACGTGGCGTATTGACCTATACGCAGCGTATGAGGCACGGGTTATATTTTTGCTTCAAAAGTTGGAAGATTTGGAGTTTATGAATCCTATACGTGGCGTATTGACCTATACGCCACGTATAGGTATTTTTTATTTAATTATATTTTTTTATTTATTTATATTTTGTTTATTTTTATTTTAATTTATATAAACATTTGTATATTTTATTTTTTTTAAACATTTGTTAAATTTTTAAAGTATAACCAAGCAAAATATTAAACATTACAAACCAAACAAAATATTAAACATTACAATCAAACAAAATATTAAACATTACAACCAAACATAATATTAAACATTACAACCAAACAAATAAACTAAACATTATATACATTACATCAAAAAATTAAATATATACATCAAAATGTTTTACATACATAACAACGAAAGAAACAAAATACAAATAAAAGAACTAAATCTAACCGTCTCCGCCGTCACCCTGACCGGCTCCGGCGTCACCCTGACCCGCCCCGCCCTCACCCTGAACGGGGTCGTCCGGATAATGACGTGGCGGTGGTAGTGGCGGTGGCTCGATGCCGGCGGCTCGTGACTGATTCACGAGCTGTCCAACCGCCCACATCATCAGGTCCTCCATGCGATCGAGTTGACGACCCTGTCGTCGTGAGTCGGCAACAAGGCCATCAAGCACTGCCTGGGTAGCCCTATCCAGCCTAACAGACCGACGTACGTGTCGGGGATGCTGTGGCGGATGCTCGTGGACCTGCTCGACGTGTGGCGGCTCGTCCTCAATCGCTATACCCTGTAGCGGCTGAGGCATATGCGGGTCCCCCTGTCCAGGCATCTGCGGCAACGGCACCGGGACCCAAACCTGGTCCTGGACGGCCCCTACGAACCGAAGGCCCTGCGGGAATCGGTGCGTGATGCGCATGCCGCTCGCCGTGCGACGGTCTAATCGGACAGGGGGAATGGCCGGTAACATCGCAGGCTCATGCTGGTCAAATGGTAAGACCGACCGCATGATATGCGTGATGAAAGCACCGCCATATAAAAGTCCGCGCTTCTGTCGCATATAGGCAGAAGCAAAATAAAGCGCCATGCTAGTGGACAGGTCGCACCGCCTCCCAGTAAGCAGGCAGAAAAGGAAGAAAAGATCTCTATCAGTGCACCACTCACGGCTTTTCAGACGCGGTGCGATCGACGTCGAAATAAGCCGGTGCAGATATCTATACAAAGGGTCTCTAATACCCGAGACCCTCCCCTTGGTACCCAACCAAGGACTATCTGAAATCAAGCCCCAAAAAACAAGGAGTTCCTCCTTGTCCACCTCTGTCACCGCCTCGGTGAAAAGCGGCGTCACCGTCTCAGGCTCGTAGTATAAGCCCGTCGTGACGGCCCACTGACTGAGGGTCTGACAGTAAACGACCCCAAAAATAGAAAAAGAAATACGATCCGGGTCAATATCCGGCGCCTCTCCGGGTAGAGGCTGCAGCCCAGTCTCTGAGTAGATGAACGTCGAAAGAAACTCGACGACCAGCTCTCGGTATGTCTCCGCAAAAGAAAGGTCAAAAAGACGCGACCATGGCGTGTCCTCGCCGATGATGGCCCTGGCTCGCTCGGCCTCTTGCACCTCCTCGAGGAGGGCCCAATCCACCGCCGTACCTGGACCCATCTGCACCTCCCGGAGCTTCTGGCAACGGGAAAAAGCCTCCGTATCGGGCGGAAAATCCAGAAATGGGTAGTGCGCAAGATCGTCTAGCTGATCCATCTCAATATCATTATGATCCGCCATATCTGATAATAATTAATTGTTTTTAATTTTTTAATTTAAATAATAATATAATATTGTTTAAATTTTAAATAATAAATAATAATATAATATTGTTTAAATTTTAAATTATAAATAATAATATAATATTGTTTTTAATTTAAATAATAAATAATAATAATATATTGTTTTTAATTTTAAATAATAAATAATAATAATATATTGTTTTTAATTTTAAATAATAAATAATAATATTATATTGTTTTTAATTTTAAATAATAAATAATAATAATATATTGTTTTTAATTTTAAATAATAAATAATAATAATATATTGTTTTTAATTTTAAATAATAAATAATTATTAATTTTTTAAAAACCTATACGCCACGTATAGGCTTATACGTGGCGTATAGGCGGTTGCCGGGCAAAATAAGCCATACGCAGGCCAATTAAGCCATACGCGGGCGAGTTGCCGGGTAAACCAAGCCATACGCGACCAGTTAAGACCATACGCAGGCTAGTGACCGAGTAAACCAAGCCATACGCAGCGTATAGATTTATACGTGGCGTATGGCTTCATCGTCTTCCTAGGACGAACTATACGCCACGTATAGCCCTATACGTAGCGTATAGCCCTTAAGTTCAGACCTAAAAATCGCTAATCTACCCAGTTTTACCCGCTAATATTCAATTAAAACCTAACATTAATGATCGTGGGTTGAGACACGTACCTTTACAAAGTTTTTTTGAGGCCACAATCCAAATCAACGAGCGGGTAGCGTATGGCTTTGTGTTTGTTTGTTTGGTTCGTTTGGGTCAGTACGTGAGGCAAAACTGATATAACAAAAGTCTATACGCCACGTATAGATCAATACGTGTCGTATCTTCAGCAACGTTTGGTATTCTATACGCCACGTATTGATCAATACGTGTCGTATATGTCAAAATTTTGAATTCCCTCTGATTTATATTCTATACGCTACGTATTGGACTATACGTGGCGTATAGAATATTGAATAAAAATTAATTATAATTATATTTAATTAAAATTAATCACACGTATTAGTAGTTTAATTATAATCAGCTATAATTAAATAAAAATATTTAAAATAACCATAAAATTAATTCAAAAATAGTTACAATACAATTTTAAACAAATATCATCCGAGATTCGTGAAATATTGTGGAAATCTAGATCTATTAGTAGCCATTATTTTCTTAAATCGTTCAATACGATCATTGTATATATTTTCCCATTTTGCTGCATCATCATTTCGGTGCAAATTCCAAAGTGCATTCGGCGTAGGAATCGGAAATTCTCCGTCTAACTTGACGTGGATGAAATGATCATTGTTGACGTGAACTAACGATACGACTTGATGTTGAGCGTGAACGTTAGGACCAAACCACAATGGAAAAAATGTTTGATTACCGTTGATGCTTAAAAGATGAACAATCACCCCAAATCTTTGAGCAATTAGGAGTCCTGTGTATGGCATCGACATCCAACGACTAACTGGTGCGGCTTTCACATACTGCCAATCTATTGTGTGACGTAGCCTATCATACTCTTGAAAGGCGACTCTGTCAAAAACAGTTCTCCACCATTCCTCTTTATTGTCCATCTCATTTAGAAGTTGTTGTCGGATAAAGAGCCACCGGTTTTCATTTAACCCTAAGCCCAAAGCTACCGATCGAAAACCACAGTTACCGTCTGGATTTACATCCTGTATATGTGAAATGTACGGATGAAACACAGACGGTATCGAATCCTTAAAACATTTTATATTGTTAACCGCATCTTTCCCCGTAATCAATGGAAACCCTAGATGGGCGTTATCATCTTGCGGTTGCTTTCCTTTACCCTTCGTTGAACGACTGTGTTGAAAGACCGAACTCGCTTGTATAGACTCTTGTGACGCAATATACGAGCTGTGTCTCGCATGGTCACATTTGCTCGGTTGGGATCCTGTGAATGAGCTGTTTCTCGCGACATCCTGTTTCCTTTGTTGTTGCTTTTTCAAAGTTGGACGACCGCGAGTATCTTCTTGTACCATAGGCGCTTTCTTGTTACTTTTGCTCGGAAAGACAACCCATGCGATTCTCGACAGCATACTTCTTTTGACCTGATCGGGTTGTGACATGATTTTGTTTCTCACTTGACCCAGTACCTTATCCACGTCTACATTTTCATCATCGACAAACGACGGTTTTAAATCAAGTTTCCTCCAGAAGACGTCCACCGCATCTAGAGGGATTATGCCACCTGTATTTTAAACGAAATAGTCAGAACATTTTGAAAAGCACACGGCAACCCACAAATACTAAATAGTCAGAACAGTTTACCTGTAGCTTCGATATCTGCCAGACGACAAGCACACGGCAACCCACAACTACTGAAAAGTTGGCACCCACACGTTGCATTTTGTTTCCGTATATTTGATAACTTGTACCACTCGTTTTCTATCAAATCTAGAGCTTTATGTGAAACTTTACCGTGCAGGTTATCAAACAATTCAATAGCTATGTGGCTGTCCATTTTCCTTATCAGGCTTGTTCCAAACCCAAACTGTAACTGATAATACTGATCTGATACAATTTCATCAACAAACCCAACAAGTCTATCTAGCGAGCTGTTAGCGTTTCTAAGATAGCTCTTTAAGAGCGAATGCTGGCTCTCGACTCGGTTCGTTGTATGTTGACCAAAATTGAGGTTTCTGTTGGACCACGCCGATACAAACTTTTCTTTATACGGGTCCAGCCAATTTTTAGTCACATAATCTATAACTCCTGGAAAAATATTTAATATTGAATAAATATTTAAATACTGAAAATATTAAATATTTAATATTTAAAACTTACTTCCTCGTTTGGCTGCATACAGACGTTCGTAAAGCCGGTTGAAGTTGTACTGGTATATATCTGGCGTGGGAGACTCACATAATACCGACCATGAATACTTGAAATTTTTCCAGTCTTCGTCTGTAAATGATGCCCTGCAATGTTTTGCGATATTCTCGTGTATGTGCCACCGACATAGGTTCTTGGAACAGCCCGGAAATATTTTATCACACGCGTTCATAAGAGCTTTGTCCCTATCTGTTACTATCACACGCGGCTCCATACACTTTTGCAACATTGCTTTTATTTGAAGTAGCACCCAGACGAAGTTTTCCTCCCGTTCTTTTGATATAAATGCATGAGCGACGCAAAACGACTGGTGTGTGGAGGTCACACCGACCACTTGGACAAATGGAAGTTTATACATGTTTGTTTTGTAGGTCGCGTCGATCATCAACACGTGCGGGAAAGCACGCCACATCTCGTACGATTTCGGATGAACAAAGAATATCTCCTCCACACTATTTGTGACAGGATCTTCTCGAGTATAGTAGACGTATTTTTTAGAAGAAAGCAGGTTTTCCAGAATCTGTATTGGAGTTTCACCGACTCTCGTTTCGTTTTTTATCTTTTGTATAGCATTATAAATGTCCTTTTTAATGCAACTACTCTCTGGGTTTTGTTCCCTTATAGTTGCCAGAATGTTTCGTGGCAACATGTTTTGCGAGTACAACTTCCCCACCAAAAGTTGTTCCGACTGACACAGTCTCCTTGCAAACGAGTGCGCCACAAGATGTTGACTAGGATCGTGGTTATGACTGTCATCCTTCACCGTGAATTTCCAATCACCAGTATTTTCTTGATACTCTCCTTCCAATTTAAAGGGACAACCTATTTTTTTGCTACCGGCACGTCTAACCGTGGCAGTAGACGCACGTTCGCCGTGACGGTCACACACAAGCCACACCTTGATAAACGGTTCCGTCGGATCGTCGCCTTTTCTCCTCGATCGTCGGGTGACAAGGACGTAACCATTCTCACGTCCTCTCCGCATAGCCCAATCCACCAACTGTTCACGAGACTGAAAATTCTGGTCAGTTTTATACGACACATTTTGATGGTTTTGTTCTTCGTCTTTGGAGTCGTCGGTTTGTTGTGTCGGGTAAGAGACTTCACCGCACACGAAGTTGTTAGTTTGTTGTGTCGGGGAGGAGACTTCACCGTATACGAAGTCGTTCGTGGGTTGTGTAAGGTAAGACGGTTCACCGTATACGAACTCGGGATTGCTCAGTGGCTCGTTCAAATCTGGAAGCCTTACCCGTTGATTAGAATAAACGTCGGACGAGACCTCCTCCCAGTTCACCTCTTGAACGCCAGAACTTTGCGGGTTGTTTTCCAGCGACTCGTTAGAATATACCTGAAAACCGTAGTTACCATCCCACCACCAAGACATGTTTATAATTTTTGAGAGATTGTTTGAAATTTTTTTTAACGATACGTTCGAATGAGAATTTTGCATGGTTAAATACACAAAATTTGGCCCCTATACGCATCGTATAGGGCAATACGGTGCGTATAGGATTCGGGTCAAACCTGGTCAAACCTCGTATACGCATCGTATAGTTCAATACGATGCGTATAGCGTACGAGGTACTTTCTGCAACTAGTCAACATCACATCGCTATACGCTCCGTATAGATCTATACGTGGCGTATAGCGATGTGATGGTTGACTAGTAGCAGAAAGTACCTCGTACGCTATACGCATCGTATTGACCTATACGATGCGTATACGAGGTTTGAATGACCAGGTTGTACGAGGATGTCAGGCATGGGAAATTGTGAAGGGCTATACGCATCGTATTGCCCTATACGATGCGTATATGGCCAAGTCCATTTAGCAATTCCCGTGTGTGGTTAGTAGTCCCCTTTTGAAACAGAGAAAAGATTTGTTGAATGATTGATATCATATACCTGAACTGATGAATGGATATCTCTTGGCAGCTACCTTATTATCTGATTGGTTCAGTAGGTATATCTGTACAATACTTTACATTTGCCATGTGACCATGGTTCACATATCTGCATGCATGTGCCCTTATCATTTCATTTGACTTTCTTTATATTATCCTTTTGTTTTATTTATTTATTTTTAATTTAAAAACATTGTTTTCTGCTTAGGATAAAGTGGGTATGAGTTATAATTTTAAAAAGAAAAAAATATTATTTTTACAGTAGATTAATTCAGAATTCAGAGTAGGCATGTGTGAGCTTGGACATAGGTGTTCGATTTGATCTTGAAATTGAAATTTTATTGAAGAAAGAGAATCTTGTTATATCAAACAAATTCTTTTTCATGGGACTCCCAAGGTTTATAGGATAATTTTCTATAGTTAAATATTAAAAAAAAATTGATGGGTCGGGCCAATAATAGAAATATAGAAACAAAACAAATTTCATATAAACAAGAACTAATTACACAGATGACCCCTGTATTTTACACATATTTCACTTTTAGCCTTTAGGAATAAAAAATTACATGTATGGACAAATAGTTTGCACGTTTGTAACATAAATGGCCCCTGAAGTGGATGTCAGTTAACTTTTGAGGTTAAATCTTTTAAAATGACTGATATACCCTTTATATATTAAATATAAATACCCAACACACCCCACCTCACCCCACCCTACCCATCTTCTCTAACTCCATATCTGCAAAGGGTTGGATGCAATTTTTGACCTTCCGAGACCCAACACAGCTTTTGCTCCGGCCACCAAGCCGGTAAGTAAAGATTCCGGTGAGCACAAAAACATAAATCGGTCAACGGTTGTCATTGGACTGATACCATCAACGACGACTACAGCTGGGGATTTCGTTTTCTAAACACCGGATTTCGCCATCTGACATGGGAGGGAGCCGTGAGCGATGAAGTTTCGAGATTGAGAGGATGGTGGACAGTTTAGCCATAGCGATTGACCGGAGAGATGGATGACGAGTTTCGTCGGAAGTTGGGGGGTTCCGAAGAGTAGTTGGGTGATGTACTTGTGGGTTTGGAGATACCATCAACGACGACTACAACTTTTGCTCCGGCCACCTCGCCATGTTCTCCTCATCTCCTCTACCGTCGTCGTTGCTCGAGTATACATGGATTATTCAGCAGCACCGGCTCCTGCTCCGATGGATGTCGGATATGCAGTTCCGGTCACTCTTTCAATGGTGTTCGTCGCATCTTCGATATTGATTTCTGTCTCCGGTGTCATGTTCCATTAGAGAGGGTTTTTGGAAATAATTCTTGTGTTTTAGCCCTAATATATAATCAGGGTTTTTGAAAATGATTTGCAGGTGTGTGGATTGAAGAAGATGAAGTGAATGGTGGGGCCCACTCTTTGTTAAAAAAATTTTAATGTTAGGGGTATTTTAGACATTTTACATTCATTTAACTTAACGGTCATCCACTTTAGGGGCCATTTATGTAACAAACGTGCAAACTATTGGTTTAAACATGTAATTTTTTATTCCTAGTAGCCAAAAGTAAAATCTATGTAAAATACAGAGGCCATCCGTGTAATTAATTCTATAAACAATAAAAGTACAATCGTCACTAGAAATACAGTATTCATATTATCTACAATTGTTCTCTACGGGTTATTTTTATTTTTTTTTAAACGAATCATTACATCATCAATAGAAACTTTATAACTTTTTTCAATACAAAAAATACAACATATTTGAGAGTCACGAGTGGCTCAAGCTTTTTCAAAAACTAAAATTTAAAAGTAAACGAGCCGGCTCGAGCTTTTTACTAGTCAAACCCGAACTCAACCTTTCAACTTGTTAAGATAAATGAGCCGGCTCGGCTTGGCTCGTTTACAGGGCTTAATTCATTGACATAGTTATTGGACTTAAATCTAAATGTGGGCTTAAATACAAACCCATTACTTCTTAATTTATTAAAATAGTTACTGGGCTTAAATAAAAACAATTCATCAAACCCACGTTTAGATATAAACACACTAACCCAAATTTAAAAATATAAATCCATTAGTTCTTAATTTAAAAATATAAATCCAAATTTAAAAATATAAATCCATTAGTTCTTAAATAAAAACAATTCATCACGTTTATATTTATAAAAATTAAAATCATAAATAAATATTTCTTAAGGGTAGTAAAAATTTAATGGGTCGGTGTGAATTTCATAGGATTAGTGTCAAATTTTCTTGTGAATCAGATTGGAATAGAACATATATATTCATATAATATTTTTTCTCATGATGTGTAGGCGACCCCCTACCCTATTACTAGGTGCGCTGTGTAACTGTTATTATTATTTATGCCTTATTATTTTATTTATTATTTATCTTCTTGTGACACACAACATATTTATGTTTTGATCTTAAAAAAAATCATCTATATAAATATAAATTTCCTTTTAGTCTCTGCCTTCAGTGACGAGGCTCCTCTTCCGGGCCGGCCACCATTTTGGTTCCAGAGACGAAACCTCATCTTTGCTCAACTATGGGACGGCGTTTCGACGAAAGGCGAGGAAGAAGGTTGTTACTATTAATATACATGTAAATATTCAAAAATCGAATACTATATAGCAAATTAAAAGTTATCAATATCACATTAAAATTTATTTATTAAAAACCCATAAAGTTTATAAAAATGTATATTTATAAAAGAGAATTCTAGCTGCGGGCTCCTAGGCATAACGACCATAACCACTTCAGCTTACCGTACATGGATAAAGCACTTCTTAATAGTCAAAAAGTCAACAAAAGCACTCCCCTTTTTCTCCTTTTCCCCTAAAAATAACAATTATATTCTTTTTCCAATAACATAAATTGACCAACCAACCAACCAACCCGGGTCATGACCCGATTCCCATTTTCAAACCCGGAAATTCTTTCCGGTAAAAGTCTGCCCAAAATGCCAATTTGAAGGTACAATGTTCTTGGAGGTGGAGGTCCGACCGTCACTGCTTTGGACCCTGAACGACAGTGATTGTCCGATCAACACCGCGTTTGACTGCCAGTTTTGACCCCAGTTTCGGCTGAGACTCATCCACTCCGTGTTCGAACCTTTCACCCATGCCTGGGTGATGTCCCCGGCACCCGCGACATTGCTGATCAAAACCAAGCTGAAGTACCGGAACCCGTTTATTGTGAACCTTATCCCTCCTTGTTTCCGGCATGGAACCCTAAAAAATAAAATTTTAAAATCTTAACATATGTTAAACTGTAACACCAAGATTTTTACTGGATATGTTTGTTTAAACTGACCTACACTTGGACTAAGATTTTTGTCAGGTTTCTGACACTACTATTAGACTGAGATTTTTTCTAGGTATGTTTGTCTATTTAAACTGACAATAGTGTTGGAGTTGAATTTCTACCGGGTATGTTTGTTTAAACCAGTTCTATTGTTGAAGTGATATTTTTGCTAGGTATGTTTAAACTAACTCTATTGTCACAGTAAACTTTTTGTCGGGTATGTTTTGTTATTTAAACTAACGCTACCGTAGGAGTGAGATTTTTTATTTCGTTATGTTTGTTTGTTTAAACTGACCCTACTATTGAAGTCTGATTTTTGTTTGTTATATTTGTTTGTTTAAACTGACCTTACTATCAGAGTGAGACTCTTACTGAGTATGTTTGTTTAAAATGTATTAATAATAGAGAACTAACCGGCGGTAGGTGACGGGGACGATGCCAGCGCGATACTGGGCGAGCTTGAGAAACATTGGCATGGCGAGGTCGAAATGCGAGCGAGGGGGGTTGCACCACCCGCCATTGTCACTCGGTTGAGCGAAGTTAGGCGGGCAGAAATTGGTTGCCGTGATGAAAATTGACGGGCTGCCAGGGTGGCACCATTGAGGATCATCCGTGCACTTCAGCTCGAAACAAGCACCGCAGCTCAGCCCGTTGTTGAACAGCGCGGTGCTTAGCGCCGCTGTGTTCACGCCGTACCCTTGGCTGTACAAATTTCCATAACCACAAGCCCCACCTAATAAAACAACCCAACAAAATTAAAAATCTAAAATACTTTATTTATTTATTTAATTATTTTTATGATCAGTTTTAATGGGTGTGTGAGTTTGCTGTTAAAAAAAAAAGACGCACCCATAGTGCCGGAAGCGTCACTGCCACCGTAGAAGGTGGCGTGGGCGGTTTCCCACAGGCCTCCGGTGTAAACTCCGGGAATACGAGCGTTGACTGCCGTCATAACTGCCGTTAACATAAGAATGTAGCATAGAGGAATGACTTCCATAGTTGAAGTAGAAACAGAGATGTGAAGAAGAGGAGGAATGTAGAAGTTGTGAAGAGAATGAAGAATGTGAAGGTGGTATTTATTGGGAGAAAAAGAAAGGGGAGAGAGGCCAATTGAGGAATCTTTTTTGGGATTGGGAAAATGTAAATCTTTGCAAAAAATATATATATTTTTTGGAAAATATGTTTATTCTATAATTACTAATTTCGTAATTCATTTTAATTCAAACAAGTTTTTGATAAAAAAAAATTTTATAAAGAAACTGAATTTTATGTAGAACTAGATTTCTTTTACCCGCGCTTCGCTGCGGGAGTCTGGTTGTTATAGGGGTCAGCTCATTTAGATGGATAAAACTTAATGTCGAAATGCAGATACGCTATAGCGCACGAAAAAAAATCCTTCAATTTTCACATAACTCCGTTTAAAAAAAAAGTTATACCTGAACGTTGGCAAAAAAAAAAGACAACCGCGCATTTCGTTTAAAAAAAAATAGACGAACGAAAGTTAGCACAGTAAAACGAAATTAATAGAAGACTAAACATGTTAAAAACGTATATTATATGTACTATGAGTGGATAAAACGATTCCCCTCACAACATGGCGTGGACATTGTCGAATTTGATTCTAAGCCTTCGGCTAAATTTGGAATTGAGGTTTGTTATCGGCTCTAAGCCTTTGGCTAAATTTGGAATTGATTTACAATCCAAAATAAAAACTTCTATGAATTGATGAACTCGAACTCCTTGTATCCTTGCAATCCAAAATAAAAACTTCTATGAATTGATGAACCGGAACTCCTTGAATCCGAAAGCCAAAAAGGTACTCATATTCTATAGACGAGCTCAAATGGAACTTATTCCAACCCTTTGTGCTTTAACTAGAAAGGGCATTACTCCTACTACTAACAGATGCACTCTACGTGGGGATTTTAATGAAACGGCTAAACACCTTCTAACTTTTTGTTCAGTATCGATGGACATATCTTGAATCATTAGTAACTGGTGCAACATTCCAAAAATATTTGCCTTTTTGGTGAAGGATATATTGGAGGCTAAAACCTAATTGCATTCAATGATTCATGATTTAACAATACAAAGATTGAAAACTAAGTAACGGATGAAAACAAACCAAACTTTATAAAATCAAACTGTTTAAACAAACCCAAAGAAACAAAAGAAGTTAACTAACCAAAAGATTGAGTCAAAATCTAGTCTAAAGTCAAGTATGAACCGGTTTATTTCATCTACTCATACAACCCTATGTTGGTAATTTCGGACTTCAAGTCACAAGTCGGTGAACTTGAGGGACCAATATTGACAAGTCGGTCAAAGATTGGTTATTAATTAAATATTCCTAGTTGAGTAGGATTAGGAAGCTATTATTTAGTATTTAATTTATTAGATACTAGTTATAGTCCAACAAGTATTGGTTGGCTATATAAACCGAGTTATGGTTATTTGTAATCAAGTTTTTGTGTTATATTTCTTGATAAATAAAGTTTGGGAGTTATCCAATTTTGTTTGTTTAATTCGTTCTTGGATTATATCGATTCATGATAAATTAGTATCAGAGCAAGGTTCAAATCTCAAAATGATTGTAACCTGTTGATCAAGGCGGATTAGTCAAGCAAGGAACAAGATCAAAGGAAGAGATATGTTCCTCGACAGGGATGTTTTGACACAATAATCAAAGCATCAGAAGTAGGAGGAGATTTTTGGAAGAAGCACGTGAATCCATTCAAGCATCAGAAGCGGTCAAAGAAGTCGGCCCCAAGAAATTGCTATTGGAACCTTCTTTCTGTTTGCAAAAGTCAAAGAAACATCAGAAACTTTCTGATCAAGTTACAATCCCTTGAAAGGCCGATCAAGCTGTGATCGGTTTTTGCGAAAGAAGTCCAGCCAAGTCAAGGTTGGATTAATCCGTACAGAAGGCTGGATCAAGAGGATCCAGATTCGCCCAGCTCTACCCCTCCCGTATCACCAAAATCTCCGGTTACATACAGTCGAAGAAAAACCGGATCAATGGGTGAAAAATCTGATCCCGCGAAGGGAATTTCCAGCAGTCCTACTTCGCTTCAATGTCCCATGTTGACTCCCGTAAACTATACAATTTGGGTCATGCGGATAAGGGCTTTATTCAACGTACACGGTGTATGGGAAACTATTGAACCGGGAACGGGAGATGACGTAAAGAAGAATAACATGGCCATAGCTCTTTTGTTCCAATCAATACCCGAAGAACAAATATTGCAAGTCGGAAACATGACTTTGGCCAAAAAGATGTGGGAAGCACTAAAAACCCGTCACTTAAGTGCCGACCGTGTTCGTGAAGCTCGCCTCCAAACCTTGATATCGGAATTTGAAAACTTGAAGATGAACGAACCAAGTACGGTGGATGACTTCGCGAGCAAGTTATCCAGTCTCTCCTCCAAAGCAACCTCAATAGGGGCAAACATTGAAGAGACCCGGTTAGTCAATAAGTTCCTTAACGGTTTACCAAGACGGTTCATCCACATGGTAGCTTCACTTGAGCAAACGGTTGACTTGAAGACCGTTAGCTTTGATGATGTAGTGGGACGTCTAAAAGCGTATGAAGAACGAGTAAGGGATGAAGACTTCCAATCCGACAATCAAAGTAAGTTAATGTTTCATAAAAGTGAGTCTTCCGGTAGGTATACAAACCACGAACCGACACCTGGTCGGGGTCGGGGACGTGGTTCGTACCGGGGCCGAGGGGGTGGTCGTGGCCGAGAACAAACGGGACAAACCCGTAATTCACAAGAAAGATCAAACGTGGGGGAGAAGAAAAAAGAAAAGAATCGGGATTATTCCAAAATTATATGTTACCGATGTGACAAGATGGGTCGCTTTGCTTCGGTATGTCCCGATCGTAAAGCAAAAGTCGAGCAAGTAAATGTAGCCGAGACAAAGCAAGTAGATCCATCCCTATACATGGTAAGATGCATTCAAGAAACGGTGTTCTTGAATGAAGAAAAGGTAATACCGAAGAACTATGAAAGTGGGGCAAACCAGGAAGACGTGTGGTATCTAGATAATGGAGCTAGCAACCATATGACCGGGAGTTTGTCTTACTTCTCGGAACTCAATAAAAGAATCGGTGGAAAGGTAAAGTTTGGTGACGGGTCGTGTGTCGACATTTGTGGCAAGGGATCTATTCTACTCGAAGGTAAGACCGGTGTCTTTTATCGGATATTTATTATATTCCGAGCCTTCGAAGTAATATAATTAGTCTTGGGCAAGCTACGGAATGTGGGTGTGACATCCACATGAAAGACGATTATTTACTTATGCATGATAAAAAAAGGTAAATTATTAATGCGGGTGACGAGATCCAAGAATCGACTCTATAATATTAAACTCAAAATAGGCAAACCGGTTTGTTTGCAAGCGAGTATGGAGGATGAAAGTTGGCTTTGGCACGCTCGGCTAGGCCACATAAACTTCGAGTCAATGAAGTTAATGGAAAGGAAAGGGATGGTTACGGGTTTGCCTCACGTAATGAAAGAAAACCAACTTTGCGAGTCATGCTTAGTCGGGAAGCAAACAAGAAAACCATTTCCAAAAGTTGCCACCTTTCGGGCAACCCGGGTATTAGAGCTCATTCATGGCGACTTATGCAGACCAATTTCCCCACCAACCATAGCGGGAAACAGGTATGTGTTTGTATTAATCGATGATTATTCGAGATTTATGTGGACTTATTTTTTGAAGGCAAAAGATGAAGCCTTTGAGACGTTCAAAAAGTTCAAAGCAAGGGCCGAGAAAGACACCGGGTTATTAATCAAGACTCTTCGAACCGATGGGGGGGGGGAGAATTCACCTCTCGGGATTTCAATCGGTTCTGCGAGGAGGAAGGCTTGAACCAGCACTTACCCGCTCCATACACACCACAACAAAACGGAGTGGTGGAACGGCGGAATCGAACGCTTATGGAGATGACGAGAAGCATGTTGAAGGCTCGGTCCGTTCCAAATGAGATGTGGGGGGAGGCGGTTAGACACGCCACATATATTCTTAACCGGACACCCACTCGAGCATTAGAAGACACAACACCTTACGAAAAGAAAACCGAGCATCGATCATCTAAAAGTATTCGGGTGTCTAGCTTATGCAAAACAAGTTGGAACATATCTCAAGAAGCTCGATGACCGGTCTAGTCGGTTCGTTTATTTCGGAACCAAACCCAGCTCCAAGGCATATCGGCTTTATTTTTTAAGTCGGGATGTTATTTTTGATGAAAAAATGTCTTGGAACTGGGCCAAAGCAGTTAGCACTGAAGGCGAGACGGCGTTAACACCGGGAATGTTTTTGGTCGATTGGAAAGGTGTAATTGACACCGGAGTCGGACCTGTTTTCACCGACTCTAGTGGCTCTGTTAGCAAAGAAGATGACCATCTCAGCAGCTCCAAAACAGCCTCAACAGAAGCACACAACAGCCCGAGCTCGAGCCCAGCTGCGCAGCCCAGCCCCGGCTCAAACAGGAACCCGAACAGCGGGCATTTCAACCTTGTTTCAGCTGCAAACAGCAGCGTTTCAGGTCCAGAAACTCAGCCCAGCAGCGCTCAGTCTTCTGGTTCTATGGGAAGTTCAAGTACAGTCCAAGAAACCTAAGAAAATGTACGAAGATCAACCCGGGTTCCGATTACTCCGGTCCGGTTCGATGACTATGTATTAAATTCTGAAGTAGTGGAATTTTTATTGCTAAATGAAGATGAACCGAGTCGTTTTGAAGATGCTAAAACGAAACCGGAGTGGATGAAAGCTATGCGAGAAGAGCTCGAATCAATAAAGAAAAATAATACGTGGCAATTAACCGAGCTACCTCGAGGTGCAAAATCAATCGGGTTGAAGTGGGTTTTTAAAGTTAAAAGAAATGCGGACGGGACCATAAATAAATATAAGGCGAGACTCGTGGCAAAGGGTTACGTGCAACAACCCGGAGTCGACTTTGACGAGGTCTTTGCCCCGGTCGCTCGACTTGAGACGGTTCGTTTATTAGTGGCATTAGCCGCCAACAAAGGTTGGGAACTTCATCATTTAGACGTGAAATCGGCTTTCCTTCATGGCGATCTTAAAGAAGAAGTGTTCGTATCTCAACCGGATGGGTTTGTGAAGACCGGTGAGGAACACAAAGTTTATAAATTATTCAAAGCCTTGTATGGCTTGAGACAAGCCCGAGGGCGTGGAATACCAAGCTTGACGGTATTTTAAAGACATGAAGTTCCAAAGATGTTCACAAGAACAAGCGGTGTACCGGAAGTTAATCGGTAATAACTTGCTTCTAGTTGGTGTGTATGTGGACGATCAAATCGTTACGGGTTCGAATCTCATTCGGGTTAGGGAATTCAAGCAAGGGATGGCAAAGAATTTGGAGATGTCCGATTTGGGTAAACTTACATATTACCTTGGAATTGAAGTGTCTCGATGTCACACCCCAACCGACGGCGGAAACGTTGGGGCGGGACAAGTAGACTGTTCACAAGCTCATAGTTTGCTAAAGTTGAAGTAATTAGACAATAAGTTTCATTTCATAACACAAGTAATCATTTACATCATTTACAAGAATTTAAGAATACATGAATCTCCGTATTAAAATTTAAGACTAGGTCCTCAACCCTAAGTGATGTAGCTTGAATCACAACTCAAACAACTGTACCTGAAACATGATAAAATGAGAGGGTCAACTATAAATAGTTGGTGAGCATACATAGGTTTTGACACCACAAGTAAAGTTCAAATGTTTTGTGTACAATTCATATGATGCATGGTTTATAAAGCATTTATGGAGAATCTAAGTTAAGCTAGATGCACAAATGAAACTTTGTAATTGAAGGGCATAACAACACATGTTATCCTAATGTAGGGCATAACAACACATGTTATCCTAATGTAGGGCATAACAACACATGTTATCCTGATGTAAATGTAGGGCATAACAACACATGTTATCCAAATGTAGGGCCTAACAACACATGTTAGCCTGAAGTAATGTATTTGTGTTTGCACGTGTATATCATGTATATGTAGCCTTAACAATTAGCATTCAAGCATAAAGCACAAATAAACACATATGATTATATTGTAGAATTGTACGTGTGCAATTGTAAATAGTGTTTGAATGTAATCACGTTTCACCTCAAATATGTAAATAAGAAAAAAATGGGCTATGTAAACTCACCTGATTCGCGTAAGTAGATTCACTCGAAAATGATATTTGAACCTCGCGTGTTAGCCCGAAACGGCTTACAGATGCCCTAGAATTATAACATAATAATTAGGGATATAATGGGATTTGTGACGACGTCACGGGATGACGAACGTCCTAAGACGCTTTAATGACTAAGGAGTAGACGAACGTATCCGCGGGAATTGAAAGATTTTCTTAACATAATATTTAGGATAAATACGTTTCGTGTCGAATGATTCTTATTAAGATCATTATCTATAATAATTATATTCGAATGATTCTTATTAAGATCATTATCTATAATAATTATTTCGGTTGCATATTTTTCGAATATATATGTTTTCCAACGAATTATTGTATTTATTGTTTGATTTTAATTGTATTTAGATGTTGATGGATTTTAATTGTATTTTATCATCTACTTTTTTGAAACCTATTCAACCTGTGAACCGATAAAGTCCGATTATGAAAACATTAGTTTTTTGTTCTCATTAGATGAAAGCAATAAGCATGGAAGCACAAATCAATACTTTAGTTCACCATTGATGATTGATTGCAGACACTGGGAAAATTTACCACATCTTCTTAATTCTATGTGATAAAGGCTCAAATAGACATCAACTATTCAGTATGCACTGGAGAATTATTGTATTTATTGTTTGATTTTAATTGTATTTAGATGCTGATGGATTTTAATTGTATTTTATTGTTTGATTTTAATTGTATTTAGATGGATTCACAACACATATCAAGTGGCGATGATGATGACCAAAACCAACACATGGATGAGCAACGAAGTGGTAAACAAAAAGCGGAACAGAAAAAAAGAAAGTACACTTCTACCGTTTGGAAACATTTTACAGAAGTCAAGGAAGATGGAACATAATTTGTTTTTTTCTTAATCGGTTCGGTCCAGAATTTAAGCATGAACCGAACCGTTTAATACGGTTCGGTCCGGCCCGAACCGTTTATATACGGTCCGGTTCTCGGTTAGCATATTTATATACAAACGGTTCACGGTTCAGGTCCGGTTCAGACCGAATGCTCACCCTTAGTCACTAGGACACACTTAAGTACCTTGTCTCTCCTTAGCCAGAATCCCTCATGGGCCTACACACTCTTCCATCCATCATGTATTAATAACACTATTGTTGGGCTCATGGTCATGATGATAATTGTTGTGGACTGGGCTTTGAGGCCCGAAAGTGAGGTTTATTTATTGCAGCATGCTTCTTCTTCTTGGGGGATTAGGTGGGCTTTTTGGGTTATTATTAATGGATGTTAGGACCAGTAGTTTAAATTTGTTCACAATAGGTGATGGTGTCATGTATGTGAGTTCAAAGGTGTATGAAGAATTTGGTGTGTATGTGTGTGTGTTAAACTTAGGATAGCACCTAATAAAACACATAGGTAGCATGTAGATAGTAATGAATGTAAGCACAAGAGTTATCAAGTAGTGTGACGCATAAGCTATTAAGTATTGTAGCATGTGTTGAAATTACTTAGGATAACATGTAAAAATATTCATACAAGTATTAATCATGTAATCATGGCATATTGTGGGTGTCCTAAGGTTATAGTCTAGGTCAAGAGTGTCTAATAACCTAATTCCCTATAACCAAGGCTCTGATACCAATCTGTCACACCCCAACCGACGGCGAAAACGTCGGGGCGGGACATGTAGACTGTTCACAAGCTCATGGTTTGCTAAAGTTGAAGTAATTAGACAATAAGTTTCATTTCATAACACAAGTAATTATTTACATCATTTACAAGAATTTAAGAATACATGAATCTCCGTATTAAAATTTAAGACTAGGTCCTCAACCCTAAGTGATGTAGTTTGAATCACAACTCAAACAACTGTACCTGAAACATGATAAAATGAGAGGGTCAACTATAAATAGTTGGTGAGCATACATAGGTTTTGACACCACAAGTAAAGTTCAAATGTTTTGTGTACAATTCATATGATGCATGGTTTATAAAGCATTTATGGAGAATCTAAGTTAAGCTAGATGCACAAATGAAACTTTGTAATTGAAGGGCATAACAACACATGTTATCCTGATGTAAATGTAGGGCATAATAACACATGTTATCCTAATGTAGGGCATAACAACACATGTTATCCTAATGTAGGGCCTAACAACACATGTTAGCCTGAAGTAATGTATTTGTGTTTGCACGTGTATATCATGTATATGTAGCCTTAACAATTAGCATTCAAGCATAAAGCACAAATAAACACATATGATTATATTGTAGAATTGTACGTGTGCAATTGTAAACAGTGTTTGAATGTAATCACGTTTCACCTCAAATATGTAAATAAGAAAAAAATGGGTTATGTAAACTCACCTGATTCGCGTAAGTAGATTCACTCGAAAATGATATTTGAACCTCGCGTGTTAGCCCGAAACGGCTTACAGATGCCCTAGAATTATAACATAATAACTAAGGAGTAGACGAACGTATCCGCGGGAATTGAAAGATTTTCTTAACATAATATTTAGGATAAATACGTTTCGTGTCGAATGATTCTTATTAAGATCATTATCTATAATAATTATATTCGAGTGTTTGCACCATTAATAATGGTCTAAGAAAATAATATATTTTATTATATATTTTTTTTAAGTTTGTAGGATTAATGAAATAACCGTTTATGTGGTAAAAATAAAAGATATATTATTTTCGTTCTAGAATATAATTGTGGGTAAATAACATAGTCATTTATACTATTTATAAGTTTAAAGTGTTACAAGAATGTTTATAACATAATGCAAGTAATATATATAAATTTATTATTTTTAAATTAGAGTCATTGTGGAAATTTATATAATTATATTACTTTATAAGTGGGAATTAATAATAAACATGGGTTATAAACAAAACCCGAGCCTACGCGTGGTTTCCCGGACTAAAATTGTTAATAATAAATATAATAACGTAGGTACTAGTTTTTATATTAAAAATGATATGAAAATATGCCTTAAAATGGAAAAACAGGGGAGGAGGATCGAACCCTGGTCTCCTCCCCAACAGTCGAGTGTTTTAATCAACTGGTCCGGACAGGAGTTCGCAAGAGAAACCGAACCCAAATTGTTTTAATAATCACGTCCCTGTGGTTTCCCTCCCATACATACTAGCGATCGAATCCTAGCCCCAAAACCCTCGAATTTGATTTCGATTGGCACAGAAGATATGGGGCTTTTGTTAGACGTCCCATTTCGAACATGTGGTGAGTTTTAATTGCATAATCAACAAGTTTGGAACGGTTTAATCTCCTGTATAAGAACCGAAACCCTAGGTATGAACTTGAAATCAAATCGATCAATTTTTATAGTAAAATTGTTTGGATTCATGGGGCTTTTAGAGAGTAAAGGATTTGGAATCTGATGGTATGAATTAATTGAATTATGATTGGGTTTAGAATGTAATTCGATTAAACCGTATATTTCAAGAACCCTAGAATTGGTTCTTGGTTGAATCGATGCTATAAGCCCCAATAAACATAGGGCTTTCGTTCCATGTGTAAAAAGGACGCTGAAGGTGCAAGAATTTACCATATTTGAGTTCGAATTGGTGATTCCCGACTAGAAACGCAGCCGCGGTGCGATGGGTTGGACTCCGGCGTCTCCTGCTGCGTCTTCGGTGGAATTGGCGTGTGTAGCAGCTTCTAATGGATGCGACTAAGGTGTGTGAGAGTTCAATTTCAGAAAATGATACGAGGATTCATCGAATTTATGAATACTTGATGTGGGTCGATGGTTACGAATTTTAATAAGTAAATTCGTTTAATTCCCAAAGAATTGGGTCATGGTTTGAGTTTGTAAGCGTGCGATTAATGCCTGAGCGTGATTAGCGGCCACGAAATCCGTCTAATTTCCTGATTTGGAACCGAATTTGACTCGACTTGACTATAGATAGTCAAACGCGTTTGAATTCGAATTCAACCGCCAAATTTACTTAACTGGTTTGCTAATTGGGTTGGAAATCGATCATGATACATACAGGAATACATGGTAAGTCCTTTGATACCGGAAATTTGATTGATTAAGGATTGATTTGCAAGAAATCGTCCCTGTTGACTTCGGAAAGTCACAGTGACGTGTCCAAGGGTCAAAGTCCTTGAATGAGGTTCAATTTGAGGTGCAAGGGTCCAAATACAAAAGTGGGGTTCAAAGTTGGGAGTCCAAAAGTGTCTAAAGGGGTTCAAGGCAAAATTATTTGTTTTAAAATTTATATTAATTATTTATAAAAAAATGGTTTTCCATAATATTTATAAAAGTTTAAATAAGGATTTTATAATTATTTTTTGAAACCAAAAATATATACATATATATATATATATATATATATATAATAGAGAATAATATGTTATTGTAAGATTGGAATATTTGAAATTAATATTCGTCATATTAATGTGGTAAGTATGGGCTTTAAATGAAGTGTTTATATTATATAAAATATAATAAAAATAATGTTCAGAATTCTTGACTGTCACATATACTAATTGCAAGGTTTGAAAATTTTGTATGCTAAAATAATAATTATTGTAACATGTTAAGTTTGAACAAGTATGGGACTTCAAGTGTTTACAAAATGAAATGTCTAAATGAAATTTATGGCCTAAAAATTTATGGATGTTACAGTATCCCCATGTTGAGGGAATTTCGTCCCGAAATTTAGCTAGTGGAGATTACTGAATCAGGAAGGAGGTGAGTTTGAGTTTTGATTATCGATTTAAGGAGTATGATAGATAACAAAATTTAGGTTTAAAGTTCAAGTTAAGTATGAATGATATCCGTGGGTCTTAGTTTCAAGAGAGTTAAGGGAGGATCTGTCGAAAGATTTAAATGTGAAATGCGTTACTTGGAGTGGAATCGATGGGAACTTGATAATCAGGGTTTGTTTATGATGTACTCTAACATGTTCATGAATTTTTAGTAGATAAGACATTTCACAAACGTTGACCCGTCAAACAACATAAAACTTTACATGGCAAGAATAACGTTACCTCTGATTTTATGACAGGAACACTTATATATAGGAAGTACCTGCGGCGTATCCACCATGTCCTTATCATATCACATTAGTTTTGTTACTATATCCCACGATAGGTTTCATGTCATAACACACGACAGATTTCATTATGTCTTCCATGCGCTGATTTTTATAATTACGTGTGCACCCGTAATTATCCAAATCGTCGCATGGTCCATATAGTTCATCCCGTTGTGTATGTGGGTCCACGGGGTAACACAAAAACACTTAATTTGTAACTATTTCTTTCACGTATGTGTTGCTAACAATAACTATGTCCATAGATAGTAGAGCCAATCAGGTACTAAAGAGTAATAACGTGGCATAATTTAGGGTTCCATAGTTTCCTCGTGTTTGAACAAGAATACGTCAAACCCCAAGTAGCTTTCATGGATAGGGTGAGTAGTCTTGCTTTGTGTATGATGTACTTAGTCAATTGCAACAATGTAAACAATCAAATTCCGTGTATAATGTAAACACTAATGTCATGTAGCTTGTAATCAAATAGGTTTCATAGGTAACGTGAACAATTTAGCATCATGTATAGGTAAGAGATGAATTTTATGCATGATGTTAACAACTTAGTATCATGTATTCTGTAACCAAATAAGGTTTAAGGTGTGATGTAAATGATTTAGTATCATGTATAATGTGCACAATTTAGTATCATGTACTTTGTAACTAAATAGTTTCACGTGTTATGTGATCCATCTAGTAGATTGTGGCTTGCAATAAACTAGTTTCATGTATCATGTGATCGTGTTGTGTATCTCGTGAACATGCATACATAAGTTATTGAATTTCTTGTGTGACGTATACTAACGAGCTTCGCATGTGATCGAGTGTTGTGGAGAAGCGTGTTGTTTGGCGTTCACGTAAAATGTGGTAGTTAGGTTCTAGCTTTTTAAATCTCGTTGAGGCTGATGGGGATGGTTAAGGTCTACGAGGTATGGATCGTCTCTCGAAGCGGCAAGTGAAAGGTAACGAAGGGTTTTGAGAACACTTAGGGAAATATGTTTACAAATAATTGATCTTTGTTTGAAAATATGAAGTTGTAATTTGTTCTTGATTGTAGATATATAAAGTAATGAAACTATTGGGTTAAATAATCTAAATAAATAGACAATTTATAGGAAAAATCTTTAAATTTAAATTTTCAATTATTAATAAGAGAATATTTTTAAGATAATTTATTGGCTTAAACAAGTAGTCGTATATTTATTTAGTCAGGGTTTAGAAATAATTATTTTAATGAGGAAAAATCATAATTATTTATCAATTCGAAATAATATTTTTATGAAATAGGTTATATTAAATTATCCTTGCAAGGTGTAAATGTTTATAGAAAATTCATATTTTTGATACTCTCTAAAAGTTTGATAAACGTTTGGTTTGAACAAAATAACGAGGTTGTTTAAATCTAATAGGATGATTTGTTTATGAAGGAGATTGCTGGTAGTATACCAAGTCGTGTTGGATGAAGAAGGTGATACTTGGAGGATCTCAATGAAAATATAATGGATGAAGTTCACATTCAACGTATTAAATCAATGAAAAATGGCTTCAGGGTTAGAAAAATATAAAATTTATTAAATGCTGAAATGGTAACATTATTCAAAACATAGGGAAATGGTTCTCAAACTGAAAATTTAAAGACAATAAATAATGGAAAAATAATTTTTTTGTTAACGTCTCTTGTAGCTTTCCACTAGAAGGAGAATAATTCTCAAGACGAGTACCGCTATGGTCACTCGGGTAGCTGATCTGGCTTCAGCTTTAGCTGTCTCCGTGCGATGCTCCAGTATTTCTTTTTCGAGGATGGAGATTAACTCCTTTTGGTACCCTAATTGGTTTGCTAGGCTATCCATTCTTTGTCCTTGCAAGTCGTGCCTTATCTCGTGCTCCATCCTTTGTCTTTCAAACTCTGAGGTCCTCACATATTGGTGAACGTCATCGATTGGAATTCCCATAGCACTAGTGGGTGCCATGGTACGCCTTACCCAAGGGTTAGTATGATACGGGTCTCTTAGTGGGGGTGGTAACTGAGTGTGTAGATGGGGTGTCTGATACTGGTTTCTGGGTGGGGGTGATCCGGGTGTTCAAAGTCTCAGGCCAGTGTTCCTAATCCAGTGTGCCCTTACATCAAACCTTGGTCTAGCAGCTGGGTGTGTTGGTGGCCGATACACGGGTGACCCAAGGTCTTCTTCCCAATCAAACTCTGCTCCAGGACGGTAAACCAGGGAGGGAGGAGAGTAGGAGTCCATGTCTAGCAGAAAAAAACAATGAAAAGGTTGTAAATGATAATGAAATATTGAGTGTTAGACATAGGAGTTCTCATAAGTTTAGAGTTTGACTAGTCATAACACCGAGCCTTCACAATAGTATTTTAGAAATACACTTGACCTATAAGTAGTGCATCCCAGAAGAGAATTCCCAGGAAAGAGGGGTGGGTCACTAGTAGGGGTGAGCACTTCGCGGTTCGGAACCGTTGGAACCGTGGAACCGGACCCATTGGAACCGGAACCGACCCGCAAAAAAGTAATCGGTTCGGTTCACGGTTCTCCATATCTTAATTATACGGTTCCCGGTTCGGTTCAGTACCCGATGGTTCGCGGTTCGAACCGTTAGAACCGCAAATTTTAATTTAAACAAAACAACTTCCATTCCATCGGTCCAGCCTTTAGGCCCAGCCCAGTCCAGTTTGTTAAACCCCAGTCGCTCGCAGCCCACCCTTTCGATATGACAGCCATAACGAACGACATTCCCTTTTCCTTGTAAAAAAAACCTACGATCGTTCCTCTTCCACGATCGTTCCTGTTGATCGATCCTCTTCAGTTCGGTTGCTTTCCTGTTACAATCATATATCGTTCATCTATGGTAATATATTCTTCCTTTACAATCATATATCGTTCATCTTCATCATATATGATGAAAGTTTCATCCTCATCTTCATCATATATGGTAATGAATTTCGGTTGCATATTTTTCGAATATATATGTTTTCCAACGAATTATTGTATTTATTGTTTGATTTTAATTGTATTTAGATGTTGATGGATTTTAATTGTATTTTATCATCTACTTTTTTGAAACCTATTCAACCTGTGAACCGATAAAGTCCGATTATGAAAACATTAGTTTTTTGTTCTCATTAGATGAAAGCAATAAGCATGGAAGCACAAATCAATACTTTAGTTCACCATTGATGATTGATTGCAGACACTGGGAAAATTTACCACATCTTCTTAATTCTATGTGATAAAGGCTCAAATAGACATCAACTATTCAGTATGCACTGGAGAATTATTGTATTTATTGTTTGATTTTAATTGTATTTAGATGCTGATGGATTTTAATTGTATTTTATTGTTTGATTTTAATTGTATTTAGATGGATTCACAACACATATCAAGTGGCGATGATGATGACCAAAACCAACACATGGATGAGCAACGAAGTGGTAAACAAAAAGCGGAACAGAAAAAAAGAAAGTACACTTCTACCGTTTGGAAACATTTTACAGAAGTCAAGGAAGATGGAACATAATTTGTTTTTTTCTTAATCGGTTCGGTCCAGAATTTAAGCATGAACCGAACCGTTTAATACGGTTCGGTCCGGCCCGAACCGTTTATATACGGTCCGGTTCTCGGTTAGCATATTTATATACAAACGGTTCACGGTTCCGGTCCGGTTCAGACCGAATGCTCACCCCTAGTCACTAGGACACACTTAAGTACCTTGTCTCTCCTTAGCCAGAATCCCTCATGGGCCTACACACTCTTCCATCCATCATGTATTAATAACACTATTGTTGGGCTCATGGTCATGATGAGAATTGTTGTGGACTGGGCTTTGAGGCCCGAAAGTGAGGTTTATTTATTGCAGCATGCTTCTTCTTCTTGGGGGATTAGGTGGGCTTTTTGGGTTATTATTAATGGATGTTAGGACCAGTAGTTTAAATTTGTTCACAATAGGTGATGGTGTCATGTATGTGAGTTCAAAGGTGTATGAAGAATTTGGTGTGTATGTGTGTGTGTTAAACTTAGGATAGCACCTAATAAAACACATAGGTAGCATGTAGATAGTAATGAATGTAAGCACAAGAGTTATCAAGTAGTGTGACGCATAAGCTATTAAGTATTGTAGCATGTGTTGAAATTACTTAGGATAACATGTAAAAATATTCATACAAGTATTAATCATGTAATCATGGCATATTGTGGGTGTCCTAAGGTTATAGTCTAGGTCAAGAGTGTCTAATAACCTAATTCCCTATAACCAAGGCTCTGATACCAATCTGTCACACCCCAACCGACGGCGAAAACGTCGGGGCGGGACATGTAGACTGTTCACAAGCTCATGGTTTGCTAAAGTTGAAGTAATTAGACAATAAGTTTCATTTCATAACACAAGTAATTATTTACATCATTTACAAGAATTTAAGAATACATGAATCTCCGTATTAAAATTTAAGACTAGGTCCTCAACCCTAAGTGATGTAGTTTGAATCACAACTCAAACAACTGTACCTGAAACATGATAAAATGAGAGGGTCAACTATAAATAGTTGGTGAGCATACATAGGTTTTGACACCACAAGTAAAGTTCAAATGTTTTGTGTACAATTCATATGATGCATGGTTTATAAAGCATTTATGGAGAATCTAAGTTAAGCTAGATGCACAAATGAAACTTTGTAATTGAAGGGCATAACAACACATGTTATCCTGATGTAAATGTAGGGCATAATAACACATGTTATCCTAATGTAGGGCATAACAACACATGTTATCCTAATGTAGGGCCTAACAACACATGTTAGCCTGAAGTAATGTATTTGTGTTTGCACGTGTATATCATGTATATGTAGCCTTAACAATTAGCATTCAAGCATAAAGCACAAATAAACACATATGATTATATTGTAGAATTGTACGTGTGCAATTGTAAACAGTGTTTGAATGTAATCACGTTTCACCTCAAATATGTAAATAAGAAAAAAATGGGCTATGTAAACTCACCTGATTCGCGTAAGTAGATTCACTCGAAAATGATATTTGAACCTCGCGTGTTAGCCCGAAACGGCTTACAGATGCCCTAGAATTATAACATAATAACTAAGGAGTAGACGAACGTATCCGCGGGAATTGAAAGATTTTCTTAACATAATATTTAGGATAAATACGTTTCGTGTCGAATGATTCTTATTAAGATCATTATCTATAATAATTATATTCGAGTGTTTGCACCATTAATAATGGTCTAAGAAAATAATATATTTTATTATATATTTTTTTTAAGTTTGTAGGATTAATGAAATAACCGTTTATGTGGTAAAAATAAAAGATATATTATTTTCGTTCTAGAATATAATTGTGGGTAAATAACATAGTCATTTATACTATTTATAAGTTTAAAGTGTTACAAGAATGTTTATAACATAATGCAAGTAATATATATAAATTTATTATTTTTAAATTAGAGTCATTGTGGAAATTTATATAATTATATTACTTTATAAGTGGGAATTAATAATAAACATGGGTTATAAACAAAACCCGAGCCTACGCGTGGTTTCCCGGACTAAAATTGTTAATAATAAATATAATAACGTAGGTACTAGTTTTTATATTAAAAATGATATGAAAATATGCCTTAAAATGGAAAAACAGGGGAGGAGGATCGAACCCTGGTCTCCTCCCCAACAGTCGAGTGTTTTAATCAACTGGTCCGGACAGGAGTTCGCAAGAGAAACCGAACCCAAATTGTTTTAATAATCACGTCCCTGTGGTTTCCCTCCCATACATACTAGCGATCGAATCCTAGCCCCAAAACCCTCGAATTTGATTTCGATTGGCACAGAAGATATGGGGCTTTTGTTAGACGTCCCATTTCGAACATGTGGTGAGTTTTAATTGCATAATCAACAAGTTTGGAACGGTTTAATCTCCTGTATAAGAACCGAAACCCTAGGTATGAACTTGAAATCAAATCGATCAATTTTTATAATAAAATTGTTTGGATTCATGGGGCTTTTAGAGAGTAAAGGATTTGGAATCTGATGGTATGAATTAATTGAATTATGATTGGGTTTAGAATGTAATTCGATTAAACCGTATATTTCAAGAACCCTAGAATTGGTTCTTGGTTGAATCGATGCTATAAGCCCCAATAAACATAGGGCTTTCGTTCCATGTGTAAAAAGGACGCTGAAGGTGCAAGAATTTACCATATTTGAGTTCGAATTGGTGATTCCCGACTAGAAACGCAGCCGCGGTGCGATGGGTTGGACTCCGGCATCTCCTGCTGCGTCTTCGGTGGAATTGGCGTGTGTAGCAGCTTCTAATGGATGCGACTAAGGTGTGTGAGAGTTCAATTTCAGAAAATGATACGAGGATTCATCGAATTTATGAATACTTGATGTGGGTCGATGGTTACGAATTTTAATAAGTAAATTCGTTTAATTCCCAAAGAATTGGGTCATGGTTTGAGTTTGTAAGCGTGCGATTAATGCCTGAGCGTGATTAGCGGCCACGAAATCCGTCTAATTTCCTGATTTGGAACCGAATTTGACTCGACTTGACTATAGATAGTCAAACGCGTTTGAATTCGAATTCAACCGCCAAATTTACTTAACTGGTTTGCTAATTGGGTTGGAAATCGATCATGATACATACAGGAATACATGGTAAGTCCTTTGATACCGGAAATTTGATTGATTAAGGATTGATTTGCAAGAAATCGTCCCTGTTGACTTCGGAAAGTCACAGTGACGTGTCCAAGGGTCAAAGTCCTTGAATGAGGTTCAATTTGAGGTGCAAGGGTCCAAATACAAAAGTGGGGTTCAAAGTTGGGAGTCCAAAAGTGTCTAAAGGGGTTCAAGGCAAAATTATTTGTTTTAAAATTTATATTAATTATTTATAAAAAAATGGTTTTCCATAATATTTATAAAAGTTTAAATAAGGATTTTATAATTATTTTTTGAAACCAAAAATATATATATATAATAGAGAATAATATGTTATTGTAAGATTGGAAGATTTGAAATTAATATTCGTCATATTAATGTGGTAAGTATGGGCTTTAAATGAAGTGTTTATATTATATAAAATATAATAAAAATAATGTTCAGAATTCTTGACTGTCACATATACTAAGTGCAAGGTTTGAAAATTTTGTATGCTAAAATAATAATTATTGTAACATGTTAAATTTGAATAAGTATGAGAGTTCAAGTGTTTACAAAATGAAATGTCTAAATGAAATTTATGGCCTAAAAATTTATGGATGTTACAGTATCCCATGTTGAGGGAATTTATGGATGTTACAGTATCCCCATGTTGAGGGCCGACATTCTAACGAAGGCTCTAGGGAGGATCAAGTTCAAAGAGACGAGAGAGATGTTTGGAGTGAAAGATTTCGGTAGTCCGAGTCCGAAACTACGGGAGTGAATGTTGGTAATATCGGACTTCAACTCACAAGTCGGTGAACTTGAGGGGCCAATATTGACAAGTCGGTCAAATATTGGTTATTAATTAAATATTCCTAGTTGAGTAGGATTAGGAAGCTATTATTTAGTATTTAATTTATTAGATACTAGTTATAGTCCAACAAGTATTGATTGGCTATATAAACCGATTTATGGTTATTTGTAATCAAGTTTTTGAATTATATTTCTTGATAAATAAAGTTTGGGAGTTATCCAATTTTGTTTGTTTAATTCGTTTTTGGATTATATCGATTCACCACGTGACCCTACACCCGGAAATAACCATCGGTGGTTAAACCTTGCATCTTCATCAACATATCTTCAAAACTAGATTTGGATCTTGCTGACATGAACTGGAATCAATGGAACCTTCAAAAATGCTCCCAAAGGCTCCCAAAAAACGGGTGAGAAAAGTGTAATTACCAAAACCTAATGATTGGGATTAACTAGGGTAAAGATCCCCAAAATCCGGCCTTAAACCGACCTACCGGCGTTTGGAACGTCGGGGGTCAACATATAGAACGCCGAGGGTCAAAACACACGCTACCAAGATTCTGTAACGTTGAGCTGAACGATGGTTGGGCGTATGGAACGCCGGAGCCGACGTTTACCATCAGATTTGAATAACTCGAAATTCGAATTAAGTAATCGAATTTCGGATCGAATTCGAATCCAACTTTAAAATTTCAAAATTTGAATAATTCGAATATTCAAAATTCGATTCGTTGAATACCCTTTCGGCTAGGTTTTCAATTAGAGAACAAATGAATTGAAATCTGGATATCGTTTAACACACAAAGTTTTTTATATTTGTCCAAGATATATGTATTGGAATTATAATAAATGTGACATTTGCAAAAAAGAGAATCATATCACTCAAAATTGCGTATTTTTTATATTCGATGAGGCGGTTCCAACGCCGCTGGAATGAGCTCAATCGGAGTTCGTTTGACTCACTTCTTAGCGTTTCTTAGCGAAAAACCACTTCTTAGTGGAACCTTCCCATATATATATATATACAGGGAGGTTCAAATAAGAAATAAGTTTTCGCTAATAAATCTAAGAAATGTGTGGTGGAGGGGGGTTTAGGTTTTTGGAGGGTGCGTGTGGAGGGGGGTTTAGGTTTTTGGGTCCAGATTAGAGTTCGATGAGACGGTTCCAACGCCGCTGGAATGAGCTCAATCGGAGTTCATTTGACTAACTTCTTAGCGTTTCTTAGCGAAAAACCACTTCTTAGTGGAACCTTCCCATATATATATATATATATATATATATATATATATATATATATATATATATATATATATATATATATATATATATATATATATATATATATATATATATATATATATATAGGGAGGTTCAGATAAGAAATAAGTTTTCGCTAATAAATCTAAGAAATGTGCGGGTGGAGGGGGTTTAGGTTTTTGGAGGGTGCGTGTGGAGGGGGGTTTAGGTTTTTGGGTCCGGGTTAGGGTTCGGTGAGACGGTTCCAACGCCGCTGGAATGAGCTCAATCGTAGTTCGTTTGACTCACTTCTTAGCGTTTCTTAATGAAAAACCAATTCTTAGTGGAACATTCCTCTCTCTCTCTCTCTCTCTCTATATATATATATATATATATATATATATATGAAAAAGATCAAATGTAAACCATGTTTAAATGTGTAAACTAAAAATCAAATCTTGGCCACATATTTGTTATAGTTGATAGGATGTTTGACTTTTAGGGAATGAATTAAAATAAGATTAAAATAAATGTATGGTCAGAATTTGGTTTTTTGCAGTGTTTTGAAACCCGGACCGGACCGACCGGTTGGACCGGTCCGGTTACATATGTTGAACCGGTCCTGCAGCGAACCGGACGAACCGGAAACCGGGTGGTCGGACTGGGTGAACCGCTTGACTATTTTTTTTTAATCTTTTTTAAGTCTCTTGGCTTCGTATTTCGTAGATAATTGTTAGTTTAAAATTATTGGAATTGACTTGTTGGTGGTTTTTGAAAGGATTAATGGTTGTTTGGATTGATATATTTTTATAATATTTAAAACGTCGTCCAGTTCTTAAATCCGGTCCGACCGGTCCGACCAGTGGACCGGTAAGGAGACCGGTTCGATGTCCGATCCAGTTATTGGTTTTTTGGTTTACGAGTTAACAATTGATCCTTACCATATATATATATATATATATATATATATATATATATATATATATATATATATATATATATATTATCACATAAGTAAATGATATATATTAGGTGATTAATATATATAAAATAAAAAATAGATAAAATAACTATATACGATTTAAAATTCGTTAAATGAATAACAAATTAGCCACGATTCGAGTCCGGTCTAATTTAAACAAGAGGAACCTAATCTTAATCAAGCTCGGAGACATTCCTCCTCACAAAATTTTATACTTTTTGGTTTGTGTGTTTATTGTTAAATTTCTTTCTGAAACACACTTGTGTTTTTTATCTAATGAAATATCGAATTTCCTTTCAAGGACATTTCGTAGAATTGCAATCTAAATTTTAAACTAAAAGTTATTTTTGAGAAAATACTAAATATATTATAAACAATATTTAAAACTATTTGTAGTTATAATATATATGCTTTTTTGGGGCCGAGCAAAAATATAAAAGTGGTGTGAAATTCCTTATTATTACCTTATCCTTCCCATGCTTGTCAGTTATTATTAGATTTTTTTTTAACATAAAATTTTTATTCTATTTTTTTCTGTCTTGAATGAGGTTAGAACTCACAACCTCTTGATTGTGGGACTCTTCTCTTACCACTACACCTCAACCTCACTCTTCTCTTACCACTACACCCCAACCCCCACCCCTCAGTTATTATTAGTAACATAAAAATTTGCAAGGTTGGTCGAACTATTCATCGGAGACAGTTTTATTGGTCCACATGTAACAATTTGATTGGCTCATATTTAGAGCAATTTAAATTTTAAGTTTTAACTTTAATAAAATTGTATCTGTATAATTAGTTTTTACGGATTTTTTTCTTTTATAATTTTTAAAATACAATGTTTTTAAAAAATTCGAATTTACCGTTGCGACGTGATTATTTTTATCTACGTTTCAGTGTAAGTTTCGTGCAAAACCGACCCGAATAAAATATAACATACTTTTAAATTACTTTCACCATAAGGTAATTGTTTTTTTTAATTCTAAATACATCGTTGCAACGCAGCCGTTCTACGTGTGCCTCAAAATGGATTTTTTTGCGTGTCGATATGGATTTCATTCAAGACCGGGACGCACAATACGCGGCCAAAACCCATGGGTGAAATACGATAAAAGTTTTGTATTTTTCACGACCACTTAATTGTGATTATATCGTTGCGACGTAACTATTTATTCTAGGTTTAAATGTAAGTTTTATTTAAAACCGAGCTGGCGCAACGCGCGGCCAAAACCTACTAGTTTTTATTACTTCTTAAAAAATATATTTTTTGTATCTATTATTGGAAAAATACAACTTCAAATATCATCCCAAGATTGGATCCTACAACATGATAACATTTTCGTGTCCCGGTTTTATGTTTTGATCAAAAGTCGATATCTAGAGACAATGTCAATATGTCATTGGTGGTAATAAACTACAAAGTTTGTCTTTGTAATTTGTTTGGCATTTATATATCATTTCTAAAATTCGCAGAATGTCACCCATCGTCTAAGTAAAATGATCATAAGTTTCTCATCTTCTTTCATTTTGATTTTGTCTTGAATTTTATTTATTTTCTCATAAAAAATTATAAAAATTCAAGAAATCCTTCATAAAATAGCAAATTACAAATTAAAATATTAATCAAATTTCAGAATACGTTCTTTAACTAAGGAAATTACAGAAAACGTCATTTATGTTTATAAATCTTGCACGTTACGTCCTTTAGACTAACAGACGTTAAATTTCACCGTTAAATCAGGTCATGTGCAAGACATATGAGGGTATTTTGGACTTTTTACCGTAAAATGACTATTTCTATAATTCTAGAATTAGTACTTTTATGTGGGTGGAATTACATAAATAGTCCTTTTACAGAAACTTAACACCCGTTAGTCTAAAATACGTAACGTGCAATGTTTTTTTAAACATAAATGACGTTTTTTATAATTTTTTAGTTAAATAAAGTATTCTAAAATTTAATCAATACTTAAAGAACGTAATTTATAATTTGCTCTAAAATGAACAACACATAAAAATATATGATCACCTTAAACTCCCTCTTTTCATTTATATTTCCATGCTCCGTGGTCTAACCTACTTATATGCACTTAATCACTCAAATGCATATGAAAAAGGCAACACACAATTGAAACTTGCAAAAATAGAAATAAAATAACACAAATCATTTTACATGGTTCTCTTGATCTCTGTGATCAAACTACATCCACATCCATACTAGATATTTTTTTTTTTGAAATTGGTCCACTTTTTTTTGAACGGCAATAAATGTGTATATATATTTAAATACATATACTCCAACAAGAAACCGGGAGTAACAACAAAAACGCCAGATTAAAAAAACTACCTGGTATCAAACTCAGTCCATTTCTTCCACATTAGGGAATGACATTTAGACCTATACTCGAGCCACAAGTAGGAGTCTTCTCTGATCATCTCCACCATTTTCGAGATAGGGCAATTAACACTACATGAGAATAATCTATACTATATAATAAATAAAGGTTTCACAATGCCACTGTCACCTCCATATTAATTCTTAAAAAAATTATCTCATCTCTCTTAATAAATACACTTTCATATTTTTAATAATAATACTTTTTAAACAAATTATTAATTATACTAATAAAACACATTTATTTTAAATTGTCTCATATTATAAGAAACTTTGAAATATAATTACCTAGCTTATGTTTTTAATCAAATAGTAAATGAAAGTCTACTTAAATTGAATAGTGTTTAATGTATTTTTGAAATTCAATTATATATTAATTTTTACATATTTTTATTTTCTATTGTTAGTATATGTAATACATTTTTTCACTTATAAGATATATATATATATATATATATATATATATATATAGGGTGACATTCATAAGAAAACTAACATTTAGAGAGAGAACTAGAGAACTCCTCTTTAAAGATAAAAAAACAATAATAAAAAAATCATAACTCAAAATATAAATAAAAAACTAAAAAATTGGTTCGGAGACCTTGTTTCCCACGTCGTCCTGGTTAAAAAAAAATAGTCGGTTTAGCTTTAGGGTTTAGTTTTTGGGGTTAGCTTAGCTTTTAGGTTAGGTTTTTGGATGGGGGTGGATGGGAGGGTTTAGGTTTTTTTGGGGTGGGTGGGGGGTTTAGGTTTTTGGATGGAGAGTGGGTGGGGTGGAGTTAGGTTTTTGGGTGGGGGTGGGGTGAGGGGTTTAGGTTTTTAGGGGTGGTACTACACATATGCGGTATACGTTTAGGGTTAGGTTTTTTAGGGTAGGGGTGGTGTGGTGGGTTTAGGTTTTTGGGGTAGGGGATGGGTGGGTGGGGTGGATGGGTTTAGGTTTTTGGATGGGATTGGTGGGGGGGTTTAGGTTTTTGGGTGGGGTGTGAGAGGGTTTAGGTTTTTGGGTGGGCGTGTGTGTGGTGGGTTTAGGTTTTTGGGGTGGGGGATGGGTGGGTTGGGGTGGATGGGTTTAGGTTTTTGGATGGGGTTGGTGGGGGGTTTAGGTTTTTGGGTGGGGTGTGGGAGGGTTTAGGTTTTTAGGTGGGGGTGTGTGTGGTGGGTTTAGGTTTTTGAGGGTGGGTGTAGGGGGTTTATGTTTTTGGGTGGAGGTGGGGGTTTAGGTTTTTGGGGTGATACTACACATATGCAATATTGAAAATAATAAGAAAAAAAACGACGAGTTAGTTCTTATTTTTATAACGTTATTTATACTCAAATGAAAGATAAAGAAATTCTTGATTTAATGGTGCAATTTTTTTAAAAAATAATAATGTATGCAAAAGATAGAAATGTTTAAAGATTTATATATTTTAAGTTCTAATTTTACCCTTATTCTTTAAAATTTCACCCCTTCTTTTTTTAGTGGTTCTCTAGTTCTCTTATTAAAGTGAGTTCTCTCATGAACTCAACCCTATATATATATATATAAAGATTTAAAAAGTTTATTAATTGATATTTTTTCACCCTGTCTAGTACACAGGTTCTAAACTAATATTTATACAGATGAAAGTAGATTAAAATTGCAGGTAAAGACTTGTTCTATATGATTGTTTACAACCGACTTGTGACATAGGCTAAAAATCTTATAAGTCTGGCCTAAAACAAAGGCGGTGTGGAGACCTTGTACTCCCACCACCATGGCTATTGTAAAATCATCTTGACAATTTATTTTGAATGGCTGAACTTTTATTAGTCGATCTTTAAAATTAATACTTTTTTTATATTTTTTATACCAATCTACCACCTCATTCATGATAAGAGGACCGTCTAAAATTTGTCGACCTTTAATAAAAGTTGATTACTTGGAACTAATAATAGAATCAACTACTAGAGCGAGATGGTTGGCCAAGATCTTAGCGATAATATTATATTGCAAGTTAAACAATGTTATTGGCCTAAAATCAGAAACGACCATAGGGCTGGGGACTTTAGAGTGATAAAAAGATGAAGTAACCTTTAGGAATCTTTACATGTATAAAGAAATCCTGCACGAAGCACATTTAGCTCCTCCTAATATCGCTTAATAAAGAGGAAAGAAAAACCATCCGGTCGTGAAGATTTGAGTCCACATGACCATACCGCCTCTTTAATTTCAAGCAAAGTAATTTCTTGTTCCTACATAGTCACCAGATCAAATGACAACGAATTGAACATGTCACTTGATTTTTAATGGGTGATATAGGGTTTTGATTTTTGTGTGTATTTTGAATGGGGTTTGATTTTAGGCTTCATTTAATATTCATGTATTTATTCTTTGATGGATGTGTGTGATCTTGGGTATGATTAGGGTTTGAAATTGATTTAGTTGGGTGTATGTTCTTTCGTTATGATTTGGGGTGATGCTTGGAGGTATCGACATCAGCGGAGAATGATAGTTTTGCGGAGAATGATAGTTTGGTGGTGTGTATGAACATGAAAGAACAATGAGAAGACTCGCTTTGATTTGTTCGAGTTAAAAACAATGTTTTCGGGACCGGACCAAACGTCGAACCGGTCTCCTTACCGGTTGGACTAGATTTAAGAACCTGACGACATCATAAATATTATAAAAATAAATAAATCTAAACAACAGTTAATCCTTAAAAAACCATCAACAAGTCAATTCTAATAACCTTAAACTAATAATTAGCTACGAAAAACAAATCCAAAAACATACCAATCCAAACTTAAAAGAGATGAAAAAAAACTAAAATAGTCAACCGGTCCAACTGCTGGGTTTCTGGTTTGACCACCGGTTCCCGGCCCAACCGGTCGGGCCGCTGCAGGCTCGTTTCAACACGTTACCGGACCGCACAAGTCTCCGATTCCTGGTCCGACCGGCCGATCTGAGTTTGAAAACAACAGTTAGAAAGTTAGATTACAGGTTAAATTATGATCAAGATGAAATTTTGGTGTTTTGAACATAGATTTTAATTAATGTTAGGGCTTGATTATCACAATACTTATAATTTTAGTAAAAAACTTGGTTAATTTATGTATATTAACTTGAGCTTAGGTTATATGAATTTATTAAAATAAATAAAAACTTAGTTCCACAACTAAACACTATTTCTCTTAGCCTCTAGGGAAAATAATATTGCCTGTATATATGTAAATTAACTGAATAAAAATTTTCAAATCAGGTGGTTGTCAAACCAATCAATTTGATATGATAGTATACCTAAATATTACAAATGGTATTTATTTTAAAATACGATCAAGTAGTGCAAGTGTGTAGGTTGAATCATTGATGCAATAAAAGGAAATGAAGATGCACTTAAAGGAGAGGAAAGAGATTTGTAGATCTTTAAATGTGATTCTTTATTGAAAAGGAAAACATCATGTCTAGTTTACTATCTCCAAATATATTGGACAACCAAATTTTCAAGATGCATGTGAAGTTAGAAGGACTTTAATGCAAACTTATCTATATTGTTTTGTTTTTCTTTTATCTTTTTGTTTAGTTGCTATATAATATTTTCATTTATAAAAAATGATTAATCATGTAATTTTTTTTTAATAATAGCACAAAATGATCATTAAAGAAATAATTAGTAAAGAGCCATATATATTATTTAGTTACAATTACAATAATTACCCATAACTTTTTGTTTAAAGCTTTCATAATATTTGCATCAAAACGGTTAAAATTTAATATAAACTAGAAATTGTATCCCGCGCTTCGCGGCGGGAACTGAACCTTAAACGGTTGAGACGCTGACATAAACGTGGCTAAGCACAAAAAGAAACGTGGTTAAATAAATTTTGTTCCACGCTCCGCGACGGGAGACAGACTTTAAACGGTTGAGGCGAAACATAGATACAAGATAGTTAGATAACGGTACCGATGTTTTTTAATCGGTATCGGTCTCAGTCTTCACGGTTATCGGTCGATATAACCTACGATACCTAGAAAATACTTTATTTTAAATACGACTTTGTTTTTAACAAAATTTACATCAGGGCGTCAGAAAAATAAACAAATAAACGCTAAAGTTATTGAGAAAAAATTAGATTATATATACTAAGGGGGTAAACTCGAAACTTAAAAATTTGAGAAGGTTAAAGTTAAACTTTACAAAATAGAAAAGTAGATTTTATCGTTTAAATAAAGTTGGAGGGGATAACTTGTCCGTGGCAAAAGCCATCGACATTGGTAATTGAGACTTAGTAATTTTCTCTAGGAAAATTTGAGTCTGTATTTGGTTAATTAGTGGGCTCATACTAATAGAACAAAAATAAAATAAAAAATAATACATTTTTTTTCTTTCAAAAACTATATAATATAGGAGTTTATTTCAAACTAATTTGAATAATAAATTTTGTTTGTCTTCCTTATCTTTTAAATCTATATTAATTTGAAATAGAATAAAAAGAGTTGAATAGTAAGTTCCCAAGGGAAAATGTATAGATAGATAGAGTATGATGGAACATAGCAGGACAAAAGGGCAGGGTTTAATTATTTAACGAGTTTTCCGGACTCGCTAACCGGCCTGTGATACTTACACCCAAGAATATCGTAGGGGGCAATCGGCTCACGGTTCTCAACCAAGGTCAAGGTGTGGGGTTCGAACTGCTATATCTGCCCTATGATCGATTTTTTGCTCAGACCACTGACCTTGCATTCCCCGATCATCGACGTGGGCTGGCCACTCCCAAAGTAAAACCTGTGAGGATTGAACATGAGTCTTCTTTAGAGAGACCGGGCCTCCTTACCACTAGGCCACTTTAAAAGTGGTTGTTTAAATATTTAACACCCTGCCGTCAACAGAGAATTTCACTTGCATACAAAAAGTGAGAGGGGAGTTTCGAACAAAAAGGTAGGGTTTAAATATTTAACACCATGCTTTCACAACAGAGAATTTCACTTACAAAAAGTGGGAGGAGAGTTCCGAACCCGAGCGGCTAGTGTAAGGCTGAAACGTAGAAACCGCTTTTCTTGTGCAACAAATATTATTTAAACACAAACTTTACATGAGAAAAAAGGAAAAAAAAAGTAATAAAAACATAGCATGTAGAAAAGGGTTGCACCTTATGCAAATCATATTGTACAATGGCTAAGGGTAAATCTACCTCACAACCCAAAGTTGCTTTTTAATAATTATTATATAATCATCTTCGACTAAGTTGTATGTTTTTTGTAATTGTATTAATCACTTCATATAAATTTTATCAATAACCTCGTTGTCTAACGGTATGATGTTTATCTTTTATAAAAATATTATACGTTCAAATCCTTTCAAGTGTAAAGTTAGGTGGTATTTAGGAACTCATAGTTGTAATCTCAACTTTGAACTCTTCGGGTACTATTTGATCAAGAATATAGCGGAGTTAGCGTCATTATCATCGAAATTGAAACTCTTTCTTCCGTCTTCCCTTTCTTCTTTCCTACTTTCTCCCGCTCCTTCAAAACACCAAGAACAAAAAGTCCTTGATAGCCTACTTAACAAGAGAAATCTTGTTCTTCCTACTCCGTTCAATCAAAACTGGGGTTCTTAATGGCCTTATTAACAAGATAAGATCTTGTTTTCCTACTCTTACAATCAACCAAGAAACGGATTCTTGATTGCATACTTAACAAGGAAAAACTTTCCTCGTTTCTTCTCTTATAATGTTAAACAAGAAAAAGAAAAGGGAAACCAACCTTATTTTAGAATTAGGTTTAAATTAAAAGAAATTGAGTATTTGGGTTAACGATTACAAACTTATGGGCTTATTAAAATGAGTAAATTTATGCTTAGGCTCGTTAGAATGGATAATTGAATGGGTATAATTTGTTTTGAGCTTACTTAAATAAAAATATAATTTGAGTTTAACATTTTTAATTTTAAATAAAATAAACTACTAATTATTAAATAATCTTGTTATTGAGTTTAAAGTTTATACAAATTTTCCAAGGGGTCAATTATTTTTTTAAACCAGCAAGGCCAATTACGAAAAAAGATTGAGGTCGATTGATAATCATATATTATTTAAATTTTAAAATTTACACCCCACCAGTGTACCTCCGCGACTCGCAATTCAAATCCGATCCAGAAACAAACACGAAAATTTCAAATCGAAACACCCGAATTCAAAATTTCACAAGTTCGCTAAAACCTTCTTGTTCACCTTCTTAAAAATAACATTTCTTTCTTTTTCTTCGTACACATTGTTGTGCTTACTTGCTTTTCTCCCTTAAGATAATTCATATACGTGCCTTCTTACTTAAATTAATTGAGTTGTCTGCTTACTAGATAAATTAATTCTCATGTAGGTGTTTGCTTTAAAATTACTACGGCATTTTTTCACGTGTGTTCTTGCCTGCTTCACCTTCCTAGTTGCTTGTTTATTATTCTTTTCTTCTCACGAAGGCAATTAATTTAGTCTCCTACGTGCTTGCTTCCTTGCTATTTTTTTTAACGTCAACAATCACTATTGCTTCCTTCTTTTGCATGTCGTCAAAACCCCTCCAAATTGATTACGTGCACCGCTATTTTCCATTTAAACCTACCGTGTCTCCCAAACTTTTCGTGACCTTCCCTTTTAACCTCACTCTCATTTTCAACCCTGCAGAAGGGGGATTGCTCCCCTTTCTTGAAAACGACTCTCAAAACCTTTAAACTCTGATACCAATTGTTAGAAATCAGACTCAATAATATGAACACAAAAATTGACCTCAACTAAGATCGAATATTTCTGTTTAATAATTCTTGATTTACTAATTATATAGAAACTAATCATCTATTTATAATAAATAAATAATTCATACTAATCCTACTAAAAATCTTACTCTCAATTATAATCTAATACTAACTCTTATCAAACAATAGATAAACATAAAATAACTTTATCTAAACATTCAAAGTATTAATTAAGCATTCAACCCCTCTTCTTTCGTAAAATCAAGATTAACTCATTTATGTCTCTCCTTTCGTAGCCATAAACAATAGAGGGTAGGGGGGGGGGGGTGTTCTAACTCCATGTAAGGGATTAGGAAATGAGTTTGTAACCAACTCTAACTAATCCTATCCCAAGTCTCCAAAATATGAATTAGAATTAGTTGAATTATCCCACCTTGTGAATTCAAATCAAATCACACCACTTTTTTTTTATTTCTTTCGCTTAATTACTAATTACACCATTTTATTTATTAATTATAAACACCATATATACAATATACAATTCGACACACACTATATAATAATAATAATAATAATAATAATAATAATAATAATAAAACCTATTTAAACATAAAAGATACTGTCATATAACAACTTTTATTTACTTTAAACGCATTTGACTTTACTAGCAACGAAAATCACAAAAACTTGCATGTGAAGCATACTTAATGAGAACAAATTAAGGTAACTTTTATTTATATCTTGCTTCCATTTTCATTCACCTACTCTTAGATTTGGTTTTGTAGTACCACCAAATTGATTGCATCAACATCATGGCCTCCTCCAAACACTAACATCTATGTTAAGCTTTGCTTAATTAAATAACTACCTCATCTATATATAATATTTCAATCGTAAATCTATACTAATAAATAAAGGTTTAAGATAGACACTTGTCACTTGCTCATGCATTCTCATATTGATTTTTCCGCCTCTCTCTCCTAATAAATGCATATATATCTTATTAAATAGTAATGATATTATAAATATATTATTAAAGAAGAATACTAACTGTATTAAATAAGAATATATAATAGAAAATCAAAATATAACTAATTAAAAAAAATACTAATTTGTTATATACACACACATTTTCCTTTGATGACGTATTTGCAAATTTATAAGTTTTATTTTTTTAATATACAATCTCGTATAATACACGGGATTCTAACCTAGTATTAAATAAAGTAAAATAGTTATAGAAACATCATCAACATGTCGAGGCAAATTAATTATGGCGTAAAAAACATTTTATCATTTTTGTAGCATAAGTTATAAGTATATTAATGAAGGAAAATTGGTTCCCTTTATGAATGGTAGATTACCTCTAATAACACTTGAAAATAATAAATATAAAACTTTTAGGTCCAAGCAAAATAACTAAAATAAATCCTTATAGAATCATATGATACATGATCCAAATATACAAGTGTTACTTAAATTTTGTTTACTACGTTTCAATATAATTTTTATTAAAAACTGAGTTGTATCTAATATAAAGTATCTGTGAGTCTCATAATATCTATAAAGTATTTTACGTTTAATATAACTCATACTTGCACATAAGATAATTTTAGAAAATGAGCTTGGCCCCCATGAACTTTACAAAACCTAAGAGAACGTTTGGTTCACGGAATTCGTTGAAAGTGGAACTGGAATTTGAATTGGAATTGGATTTGGAAGGATTTCCTTGAAATCAATAATTTGTTTGGTTAACATATTTGTTAATGAAATTGTAATGTAAAAATACTTAAAGATAAAATAACTTCTTAAAATGGTGAGAGATTTTGAATTTCATTGAAATGGGGAGGGATTTTGAATTTCATTAGTTGAGGGATTGGGTTGGAATTAATTCTTGATCCTTCTCTTAGCCAACCAAACATGTTAAGAAATGGAATTTAAATTCCAATTCCACTAAAATCTCATAAATTTCTGTCAAACAAACAGTGGCGACGCTTGAAGAAAAACGTCCTAAAGGTAAAAATGATAATTAGAAATATTATCTTATGAGAGTTTATTTGCTTAAAGGAAATAAATAGTCCTTACTCATATAAGAAGATATACCGTTGGCCATTTGACACAGTGATAGTCCCAAGACTTCTCATAGCATAGGTCTTGGGTTTGAATCCTAGCAACAGTAAAAAATGGGGTTTGTGGCCAGGTCAGGAGGTTTACCCAGTTGGGGTTCTTCCTGTGATGGGCTGCCCTAGATGTTCTAGGTGTGACCCCGAGGAAACCCAATTATCCTATAATATCTAGGTGTTGTCGTTAAAAAAAATATAAAAAGATATTTTATTTGAATCGGGAAATGCCACAAATTTAGATGTAAATTTTAAGAGAACAGTTTGGGAGGTATTAAATAGACTATTTTATGGCACCATTCTCTCAAAATCAAAAATCTTGATTGGATAATTAAGAAAGACAAAACGAGAATGTATGTTTCTATTGTGAAAACAATACCCAAGATAGACAAAAGGTTTGTGTTTTATAAGTTAGTGAACTATTAGAACATTTTATTTTATTTTGAAAGGTTACAATACTTTATGGAATAGGGTGTCAGTTTGAGATTAAAATGGTTGACGGTTAATTATGTTAATCGGTTACTGTTAATTGGTTTCTTGGTGATAGAAATGAAATTAGTCTCAAACAAGTGTCCACTTCACACCTCCTACTTCATATCAATTTTTGTTTTGATTTTCTTTTGGTCTTAATTAAATCTCGGTTAACTAAAATGATGTGATAACACTAACATCACCAACATTAGCTAGATGTTACATGTGGTTTATATAGTTTCATGAGGCATTTGTTGATGACCTTGTGATCAAGAGTAAAGAAGAGAGCTCGATGATCTCAGACATCAAAGAAACTTTTGACAACCTTAGGAAGATCAACATGAATGTTTATTTGGCGTGGAGGAATCAAGGGAAGTTCCTCGGGTATGAAGTCTACACAATCGAAAAGAGATGCAAAGCCTTAAAGACAAGTTGGGAACCTTAAATCGGTTCTTGTCCCAATTGACTGAGAGGTCTCATCTTTTCTTTTTCGAACGTTGAAAGGATGCTCATAAAAGAAAAACTTCCGTTGGACAAAGGAGGCTGGAAAGGAATTTCAATAGATGAAGGAATACACCTCGTCAAGACGAACTCCCATCTTTGTATATCGCGACTAGGAAAGAGTCCACATGCGTTGTCTTCTCATGAAAACCGTGAAACTTGTGACTAGGCTCTAGCCTTTAGCCTCAAACTCTTTTAAACCCATGCAACCTAGGAAACCATATCACTAACACCAACAACAAAGGGAACGAGAAGGCATGGATGTTAAAGTGGTAGAAGACTGAAGGAAACAAAGTAACACACATATTATTATCGTTTAAGAATGTTTTGTTTGATTAATTAAGGGCTATCTAATGACATCATTACAAGTTTACTCCTGTTAGAGCTAAATAAGTAATTACGTTATTTGAATTTTAACCTGATTTTAGTAGTTATTTACATTTTATAGATCATGAATGTTGAAAAAAATTTTAGGGTGTTGCGTCTATACCTAATAAATAATTAACTGATTGCGTCACATGTCACAATTCTGTGAGCTTAAGATTATTTTTCTCGCTTATTTTTTATTCATTACTAACTATATATTTAATATTTATTTACTACATATTTAATATTTTCTTTTATTAATTCATAAATCTTCATTACTATTTATTTTTTTTATTATAATTTATAAATTTTCGTTACTAACTATTTAATATTTCCTTTATTCAACTTTTGTAAACACCGGTTTCTAGCTAGTTATCCAAATAAAGTAACTTTGTCGAGTAGAGCGTTTTGACAAATATACTGACAACTCATATCCAGAACGACATTACCATGTTCCTTCACGACATGTAAGTGATTTTTTTTTCTATTTTAATCTTTAACTTCATCAAACCGATGGAACATGTTAAAGAAAAAATCCTTATAATAGAAAAACATTTACTCCTTTTCTTATCAAATTTCAAACTAGTTACCACTACTAGAAATCTAGGCAGTTTCGACGACCTATTTCGACGACACGTGTCGTCGAGATTGGTTCGACCTGTAACGACGACAGGTCGTCGGCGATGGTCCCCAGATCTCGCGAATTTTTTTGCCACCTTTTCTCGACGACGGGTCGTCGGGGATGGTTAACCGGAAAAAGGTGAAAGCTTTTGGCGCTTACCGTGAAAAGGTGAAAACTAGTCTCAACGACATGTCGTCGAGATTGCTATTTTTAATTTTGTTTTCCTTTTTCTGTTGCCTGGTAAAATATTAAAAAATTAATTTTTAAAACAAAATACCTAATCTCGACGACATGTCGTCGAGATTGGTATATAATAAAAAATTATTTTTATTTAACAATTAAAATAAAAGGACCCAATCTCGACGACATGTCGTCGAGACTGGTCTCACTGGGCATTTACTCGCAGAAACCCTTCTCTTCCTCATTTCTGCCCTCTTTTTCCTATCACGATTTCTCTCGGCTACACCCACAAAATCCGGCCATTTTTCTTCAAAATCCAACGTTTTCTACCTCCTTCTTCACCATTACTCTTGTTATTCAAGTGGTTAGACCCGATTTCGACTTTTTTTGTAATTTTTCTTTATAATCGTAAATTTCTAATATAAATCTTGTGTATGTGAAGTTTTTGGCTAAGTGGAGGGATTGGAAGCTAGATTGAGGGTTTTCCCGACGACGTGTCGTCGTTTCAAGAAAATTCCGGAGGTAATATGTATATTTTTTGTGTTTATAGGTGTATTTGGGTAGTTTTATATAGATTTATAAATGTTTGTTTAATATTTTGGTAATAGGTTTAGATTTGAGAGATTTAGTTTTGTATAAATGTTTTAATTGTTTTTTATTTGAATAATATAGATGAATATATCTATTATGTATTATTTATTTGAGTATTTGTATGTATTTGTGAAATGTATTATTGGTGGTGTTATGTATATATTATTTGTATGAATTGTATGATGTTATTTTATTTTTTTTAATGTATAGTTTGTATGTATTATTTATTTGGGTATTTGTATGTATTTGTGAAATGTATTATTGGTGGTGTTATGTATGTATGGTTTGTATGAGTATAGATGAATATGTGCATGTATATATGTTAGTAATTATAACACGAAACTTTCACTTGTTTTGACTCAAATACTTGTGTGCATTATTTCTTTGGGTATTTGTATAAATTAAAAGAATATATTGTTGTTTTTTAATTTTTGTGAAATGTAATACATTTGTTTTTTTGTGAATATATTGATGTATGTACACACTTATATTTTATTGACTTGTATTTAGACACTTATATTTTATTGATGTATGTAGACACTTATACTTTATTGATGTATGTAGACACTGTCATTTTATTGACTTCAATTTTATGTAGGTGTATATGGCGACTTATGCTCGATCACATGGTGGTGACGGTGGGGGTCGTGATCCACGGCGGAATTCTAGGTGGCTCCCTACTGATTGTGAGTCTTGTAAGTTACTTGTTTTAGTTTGCTAATACTTCAAATTCATGTAACATATGCGAGTCTTGTAAGTTACTTATTTTACTTTGATAATTCTTCAAATTCATGTAACATCTGCGAGTATTAAATTCATGTAACAGCTTCCTCAAAAAAAGTAAGGGGCCGGGGTCGAAATCTTGATATGCTGGAGGCGTTTGCCCAAAATGGAAACAAGCCACTCCCACTAGAGCTTGATCTAACACATGAGACCTACAAGTTTGTCGGTCCGAATGGTCGATGGTTTGTTCGACAAATAACTATTGCTCTCGAAAAAATCCCATCACACTATATAGGTTGGGAGTCTATTCCTAAGGAGCATCAAAGCACCGTATTTCGCAATCTTCATGTAAGTATAAAATGTAATTTAATAACATTTATAATTATTAAGTGTTTCCTAATTACCTTTTTTTTACAGAATTACTTTGATTTAGAAAGCTGGAGTAACACACCGCAGTGGCCACAAATATCTGCGGGCATCCATGATGATTGTGGCCGTAGATTTCGTGACCGTAAATCTACTTTAAAGAGACATTTTGAATCGGTTGGTGGTTACGAGGAGTTGGAAGAAGCAAGGAATAATCCTCATGAGTCCATCAGTTCCGGCAATTGGAATTCCCTCATCGACATATTGTACCTTGATCCCGCATATATTGCACGCTGCAATCAAAATTCTTCAAACCGATCTAAACAACCATACGCCAATACTAGTGGGAGCAAGTCATTTGCTCAACGGCGATATGAGGAGGTAACAAAAGTTGTTAATATTATTCTAAAAATGAATTCATAAGTTAGTCAAATATAAGTAACATTATTTTTGTTGTTTATAGGTACAACAAGGTGGAACCGTCAGCCTAATTGATGGTTGGAGACGTATGCACACGTCTCACGGCACATGGGTCAACGATCGGGCACAAAACGATTGGGTAAGTATATATATCGATAAGGGAATTCCAAGTTTGGGAAATACACTAGAATATTAATCATATTGGTTATTGTTGGTTTTTAATATAGTTTTTTATTGAGTTTTGTTGAATTATTATATTTATTGAGTATTGTTAAGTAGGTTGGCTATTGAGTTTTGTTGAATTATTATGTTTATTGAGTATTGTTAAGTAGGTTGGCTATCAATTTTGTAGTCGTTATGCTGTCGGATTTTTGAATTTTTTTTTATATGTGTAATTTTTGTTTATTATAGAATACAATTCAAGAAGAATTGACCCGGATGCAACAAGAAGGCGGAGAAGTTGATGAGGAAGAGGTCCTAAAACGTGCCCTTGGCGAGAGACGCGGTTGGAGCCGAGGAGTTGGAAGAAAAGTTAGAAACATGCCCACTAATGTTTCGGCTCTCTCCGAGTCTCAATTCAAGGAATTAAAAGAACAAATTCGTGAACTGAATGAGACCGTGAAACAGATGCAACAAGACCGCAACCAATCCGGCAACCAAAATGACGACGATCAAGATGAATAAACTTGGTTGTAACTTTTATTTGAACGATTTGTAATAATTTATACAATTTGTATACTTTTTGTTAGATGTTTTAAATAATATATTGTTGTGAAATGTATTAATATATAACAGGTTTGACAGGTTTTGAATTTTGTGTATTAAATTACTGGAAATTTATAAAATTCTAAAATTATTATTTTTTTTAAAATAACCCTTTCTCGACGACATGTCGTCGGGATTGAGTTTTCCAGATGTAAAAAATAAAAGATTAAATAAAATTTAAATTGATCAATTGCGACGACATGTCGTCGAGATTGATCAATTTAAATTTTATTTAATCTTTTATTTTTTAAATTGAAAAGTTATTACCGACGGGCTAAAATCGACGACATGTCGTCGAGAAAAGTGTAAGACGTTTTCTCGACGACTTTTCAAGCAGTCTCGGCGGAACTTTGCCGACGAGTCAATCTCGACGACATGTCGTCAATAAAGGCAATTACGACGACATGTCGTCGATACAGGTCGTTGAATCTGCCTAAAATTCTTGTAACTTTGTAAAAGGTGGCTAAGAAAAGTCCACGGCAATTTTAGTAATTAGAATGTTGATTTGAATCTTGTCTTAAGAGAATATTTGAAAACTTGAATCATTAATTAATCAAAAGGAACGTGTTTAAGAAGGCGTAGGCAAGTTTTATACTTTCTAAAAATCGATATGGATGTTAAATAACTCATGTTTGCAGGATATGGCCATTTCCAAAACCGAAACTGAAACTTCGGTTATGGCCATTTCCAAAACCGAAAAAACCACAACTTCAAACTAAACCAACTTCATCTAACACAAGCCCTACTGACTTATAACTATGATCCTAATGTGCATAAACAAGATACATATAACGACTACAAAACCAAACAAGACATAAAGTTTATTAAAAACCCCATTTTTTCCTATACTTCCATTAAACAAACAAGGTAGAAGAATGAACAACTATAAAAATCAGTTATGGCACCACATACCTTGGGATACCGGATATCGATGGGTAAGGAAAGAGAAGAAAAGAGAAAACTTGGTTATTGATTGGTTCTAGAATTGAAGCTGGAAAATCATAAACATAAGATAGTTTGGTTCAGTTTTGGTTAATTCGGTTATGGAAGAGGGCTTAACTGAAACCATAGCCGGTTAGTTTCATCGATTATCGGTTAATTCGGTTAACTTTTTCAGTTATCGGTTTTAAGTTCGGTTTTTGCTCAGCCCTAATTGAATCAATTGTGAAACCATACGATGTTTCGATTATTGTTATACATGTGTAAAGAAAATAAGAAAATAAAATAACGGAACTATTAATTAAACCTAACTTTTATATTTATTTTCGCTTGTACAATATATACGTTGGAAAATTTTTGTTATAATTTTTTATGAATAATATATTATTTCTGGTGTTTCCACCTTATAAAATTGTTTTATTTTATCTAAACATGATACGATTTATTAACTAAAATGAGTTTGAATTGGCTTAGATCCAAACTGATCGTTAATCGAATTAACCAGATGAACTTTTTTATAATATAAAAATCGAACCGGAGTAACCAAAACCAATATTGTGTTTGCAAAAAATCAAATTCGTTGATAGGGAAATAACGTTGAAAATTTATGTATGAAACTTTTCAAATTTTCTAAAAGATCATACTTTCACATCACCTTTTATATGATAGATATCTTAGCCCTCAGTTTACTTTCAATCCAAGACCTGTATGTACAAAAGCTTTATTCAGACTCCTTTTAAACCTGTCTTATTTGATAGATACATAAGCCTTATATGTATCCTAGTTGCTTTTGATCTAAGACAATTACTTTCACTTTTGATATGCGATAATATTTTGTAGCCTTTTTGACATTGCAACGTCTTAACACTATTATAAAATTGATTTATCAATGGTGATATTGTAGGAATTCTGGGTGTTCGTGTATGTTTGGACTCTTTGATAATCGCGTAAGATCGCTTTTAGTTTGAATTATTTCCGTGGTATACACGAATATTCAATTGGATAAGAATTAGAGATTCAAAAACGAATAAGTGAAAATCTATTATAAAATTCGTATATATGATATTGACTAAAACTGACTTCTATATAGAGGTAAAACGATGCAACGATTCGTCATTACAGTTATTGGTTGAAAACCGTCAACCGTTTTGAAATTAACTGTTGTTTCAGTTTACTCCGGATAACCAACTTGGTCCGGATGACCAAATCTTTACTTCTCGTTATTGACTCATGATTTGTTAAGGGTTCTGTTATGTCTGCTCGCTATCAACGCATGATACACTCCTAGTTTACGTCGACTTTAACTACACCAATGTATGACCTCTTTTAGCAACCCTCCACTCTAGCAATCATCGTCACTCAAAAAATTGTTAACATGGATGCACCTCAAACACATTTAAATTTATCAACGAAACTTAACTAGCATGCATTATGTAACATCCGGCCTCTCGTACCAACAATATTGTCCGCTTTGCCCCCTAACAGCTCATAGATTTGTTTTCGGTTGCCCGGGTGAAAACTTCCTAGGGGTCACCCATCCCTGGATTACTCCCACCCGAGCACGCTTAACTGTGGAGTTCTCCTCTTATCCACTACATTAAGCCCCAAAACGCGTTGTTGTATTTGAGGCGGGGCATTACTTATGAACCTAGGATCTCTCCCGTGTACAGAACACAACAGAACGATATAGGATTTGCCTAAGATGTTACAAAAAGGGAGTACATTGGCCACATTTATATGAGAGGCGTATGGATCGATCCTAGTTCGGTTCAGTTCAGGGGGATGGAATCATGTGTGTACGCCCACACACCATCTCATTAGGTGGATGGGTAGCTAACCATGTACCGTTCAGTTTAGGCTCTAGGGTACTCCTTTATAGTACATGACTTATTTTATTGATATAACCATGTCATGTAGATTAGTTTAGTTCAGTTCAGTTCAGCTTTATATGTTCAGTTCAATATATTCAGTTTTATATGTTCAGTTCAGTAGCTTCAGTATTATATGTTTAGTTCAGTACCAGACTTCAGAAAAATTTTGTGATATGTTCTGTATCAGTTATATCACTGCTATTATCTTTTCGTTACTGGGCAATTTTTGGCTCAGTCGTATTTCTTTTTGTGTTTCCTCTTGTTTCTACAACATGTACTCAAGGGAATCATGGGAATGTGTGACGAGAGTAATTTTAACCTATTAGAGTGTTGAAGACGAGGGAATAAATAAAGACTTAATTTGGATTGATTAAGATGTTTGAAATTTCTGTTTTAAACTTTTATATTGGTTTGACACGTTTGAAATTTCTTTTAAAACTGTTGTAAGGATTTGAAAATTTTGGTCTTGCACTTTAATTATGACATTAATATCTTGTCCTGATTACTGTTTTGTGTGACACGTCAGCCCTAATCGGGTTGGGGTGTTACACATTAACATTTTAAATCACATCTTTGCACGTACTTCAACTTGCCCTCGAAATTTGTGAATCACTGACGTAACCTATTGTCGATCGCTATTGCCGGTTGATGTAAACCTTTGCCACTATCCATCGTGAACCGTCGCCGCTTCCGGGTTGGAACCGCCGATCACAAACTTTCTCTCTTGAAACGCCCCAAACCGGGTGCATCTCATAGTTGGCACAAAACATAACAAACATAGTTCTTAAACCGGAAATTAGAATCTATTACAGCGGAAGTCTTTAATTCAAATCATTCATCAAACTATAACATGAAATATTGTCTATAACATGAACTATCAGGATTGGAAATGTCAGTCTTCAATACCGCAGCCCGATGTCCATGCTATCCAGCCCACATGGCTCTTTCATTTTTCTTTAGCTTTACCCTTTTTACCTGTCATGCATACTAAAAGTCAGCTAACGCTGGTGAGTTCTCTCTTTACTTTAAACTGTAAACTTTATCTTTGGTAGCTTAGTTTTATTAAAATAAAATAAGCTTTACTTTCCCTTTCTTTGAAATAAACTTTTAACTATTACTTTAAATCTTTACAACGTTACAATTATAAAACTGTTACGTTACTATCTGTCATTAAAACTTTATCTTTAAGGAAACCCGTTAGGGTGTCCCACTGTACTCTGTCTATCATTTCACTTATACTTAACAAGTGACTTTATCATACTTTAACTATCACATATGGATCGTGGTCCGAGGACCAGATCCCTATCTTGCTTACACCTCAGGGTAAGACTTTTACTTTAGCGCTGCCCACACCTCAGGGTGGGACTTTCTTTCTCGCTTGCACGTTAGTGCAAGACTCCTTTATCATTGCTCACACCTCAGGGTGAGACTTTCTCGCTTACACCGAAGTGAAGACTCCTTTAGCATTGCTTACACCGAAGTGTAAGACTCCTTTAGCATTGCTCACACCTCAGGGTGAGACTTCTACTTTAGCATGCCTGCAGGACTTTCTACTATGCAACTACTATGCAATGCAATTACACTATTACACAAATAGAAATGCAATCACATAACTTTCATATAGACAAATAACACATATTAACACATAAGCATATAACATGGTTTTTGTCACTGTCACTGTCACTGTCACTGTCGAGCTATACCGAAGTACGGCTCCTTTATCGTTCTTTCTTTAGCTCATGGTTATCTTTCAAAAACTTGTTTAAAAGATAATACTATACTCTTTTGTTCTTTATCTTTCATTTTATAAAAATCCCATTCTTATAAAATACTATACTTTGCCTTTCATCTTATAAAATCACATTTTTTATAAAATACTATACTTTGCCTTTCATCTTATAAAAATAACATTTTCATAAAATACTATACTTTGCCTTTCATCTTATAAAAATAACATTTTTATAAAATACTATACCTTGCCTTTCATCTTATAAAAATAACATTTTTATAAAATACTATACCAGTATGCATGCCAGCCCAAAACCATTAGGAAAAAGGGCAATAAGAACTCACCAGATGAATCGTTTCTGTTTACACCTAGCCGGTTCCTGAATGTCACTATGATCACCCACAATCTGTATAATCAAGTCATAGGCGTAAGGCTGTGTTCCTAGGGGACACTTAGACACTACTATGCTTGACTCAGTAGTTTCGAGTCATGGTTTCATTATCGAAACTAGGTAGTTTCGAGCCCTGGCTTCTTATCGAAACTAAGTAGTTTCGAGTCATGGTTTCATTATCGAAACTAGGTAGTTTCGAGCCCTGGCTTCTTATCGAAACTAAGTAGTTTCGAGTCACTGCTTCTTATCGAAACTAGGTAGTTTCGAGTCACTGCTTCTCATCGAAACATGTAGTTTCGAGTCGTATGACTTATATAAATTCTTAGTTAGGGTCTAGGGTCTATATCGAAACTATGGTAGTTTCGATGGGTCTGCCCCTGTCGAAACTAGGTAGTTTCGATAGATGCGTCCATATCGAAACTAGTAGTTTCGACTGTGCAGTCTTCTTCCCCAAACAGAACCCTAGATCTGGTCCCTCTGTTCTAATCGATCAAGCTATGAACTTTTTACGTTCGAAATGTTCCATTTTCCCCCATGAACCCAAACCCGTGGTTTGTTTCCAGTTTCACACGTAAAAATCTAAACCTTTACTCGATTATTAACCCGGAACCCGAAAGTTACAAAAACTCAGATTTAGGCATAATAATTACCTGTTACAGCTTCCTTCTCGTTTCTTTATGCTCCAGAGATGTTGAGCAACAATCCTCGAGACTTTGAGCTTGATCCCGAGCTTTCTCTCTCTAGACCCAAACTCTCACTCTCTCTTTCTCTCACTAGAAACTTGCGTGACAAGTGTGGTGAATGAGGGAGAGGCGGATGGCTGCTGCTATGAAGGCTCCCTGTCATTTTTCGGGCCCATGGGCCGAAACTTTGGCCAAGCCCACTTTGTTTCCTTTATTTGGGTTTCTATTTATTTTGGGATGTTACAAGTCTACCCCTCTTACGAAAGGTTTCGTCCTCGAAACCTGTTATAAGTCAAACAGGTGCGGGTACGACTCTTTCATTTCTGTCTCGGTTTCCCATGTAGCTTCCGAACCTTTACGATGCTTCCATTGTACTTTGACTAACTGTATCACTTTATTCCGTAACCGCTTTTCTTTCCTGTCTAATATGGCGACGGGTTCCTCGATGTAATTGAGGCTATTATCTATCTCGATGTCGTCAAGTGTCACGTGTGCCGATTCGTCGGCCAGGCACTTGCGCAAGTGCGACACGTGGAAGGTTGGGTGAATTCCACTCAGCTCATCAGGTAATTCTAACCGGTAAGCGACTTCACCAACCCGTGCTAGTATTTTGAAAGGCCCGACGAATCTTGGGCTTAACTTCCCTCTCTTTCTGAATCGTATGATTCCCTTCCAGGGAGATACTTTCAATAGTACTTGATCCCCGACCTTGAATTCGATTGGTCTTCGCCTTTTATCCGCTTAGGACTTTTGACGGTCCTGTGCAGCTTTCATTCTGGCCTTGATCTGGTCAATCTTTTCAGAGGTTGTTGTGACTACCTCTAAACTCCCCAACTCTTTCTGTCCTACCTCGCCCCAACAGACCGGGGTTCGGCATCTTCTACCATACAACATTTCGTAAGGCGGCATACCAATAGTGGTGTGGTGGCTGTTGTTGTAGGAGAATTCTGCCAATGGCAGGTGACTATCCCAACTGCCCCCGAAGTCTATAATGCATGCGCGGAGCATATCCTCCAATGTCTGGATGGTCCTTTTTGATTGACCATCCGTCTGTGGATGATAAGCCGTGCTGATGTTCAGTCTTGTACCCATTGACTCGTGAAATCTTTTCCAGAACCTCGATGTAAATCGGGTGTCCCGGTCAGATACAATTGATAACGGTACGCCATGTCGAGAGACAATTTCATTGATAAATACTTCTGCCAACTTCTCAGATGAATACGTTTCACGAATCGGCAAGAAATGTGCACTCTTTGTCAGACGATCCACTATAACCCAAATCGTATCATGGCCTTTAGCTGTGCGGGGCAGCTTTGTAATAAAGTCCATGGTGATACGCTCCCACTTCCATTCGGGTATTTCCAGAGGCTGGATCTTCCCGTACGGTTTCTGATGCTCTGCTTTAACTTGTGAGCAAGTCAGACACTTGCTTACATATCCGGTCACATCATTCTTCATGTTAGGCCACCAATACTCTTTCTTCAAATCCTGGTACATTTTCGTGGTTCCTGGGTGGATGGAATATCGAGACTTATGGGCCTCGTCAAGTACTTTGGCCCTAAGCTCTCCGCCCTTCGGTACCCACATGCGACCACACCTGGTCCTCACTCCATGAGTGTTTAACTCTAACTTTGTCTGTTGACCGACCATTCTTTCTTTCTTTATGTTCTCTTCCTTTAGTGCTTCTGTCTGTGCTGTTTCTAGCTCTGTCATAAAATCTGGGGTTATCACTAACTGGTACGCTTTTACCCTAATAGGAGAATGATTCTCCTTACGACTTAGGGCATCAGCGACCACATTCGCCTTTCCCGGGTGGTATAGGATTTCACAGTCATAGTCTTTCAGCAATTCTAACCACCGCCTTTGTCGCATATTCAGGTCTTTCTGCTCGAAGAAATACTTCAAGCTCTTGTGATCCGAATAAATCGTGCATTTCACCCCGTAGAGGTAATGCCTCCAAATCTTTAACGCAAAAACAACTGCCGCGAGCTCCAAATCGTGAGTCGGGTAGTTAATTTCGTGGATCTTTAGCTGTCGTGACGCATACGCGATCACCTTTCCCCTCTGCATCAAAACACACCCTAACCCTTGTCCCGATGCGTCAGAATATACCACCAGGTCCTCGTTACCGTCGGGTAGTGCTAACACTGGGGCTTGGGTCAACTTCTTCTTTAACTCTTCAAATGCTTTGGACTGAGCCTGACCCCATTCGTACTTTACTTCTTTACGTGTCAACTTTGTCAGTGGCGAAGCTATTCTCGAGAAGTCCTGAATGAACCTTCGATAGTAACCTGCCAATCCCAGAAAACTCCGAATCTCGGTTGGCGTCTTCGGGGTTTCCCATTCCTGTACTGCCTCTATCTTAGCCGGGTCAACCATAATGCCGTCTGCGTTGATAACGTGACCTAAGAATTGGACTTCCTTAAGCCAGAACGCGCATTTGGAGAACTTGGCATACAACTTTTCTTTTTGTAGCGTCTCTAGTACTTCTCGAAGATGACAAGCATGATCACCTTCACTTTTCGAATAAATGAGTATGTCGTCTATAAACACTATCACCGACCTATCTAGCATCGGTCTACACACCTGGTTCATCATACTCATGAATGCTGCCGGAGCGTTCGTCAAGCCGAAAGACATCACGCGAAACTCGTAATGCCCATAACGCGTGCGAAACGCTGTCTTAGGTATGTCCTCTTCTCTTACCTTTAACTGATGATATCCCGACCGCAGATCGATCTTGGAGAACCATCTGGCGCCCTGTAGTTGGTCGAACAGATCATCGATCCTTGGTAGCGGATATTTATTCTTTACTGTACGCTTGTTCAACTCTCTGTAGTCGATGCACATTCTCATGGCACCATCTTTCTTCTTTACGAACAGAACCGGAGCACCCCATGGAGAAATGCTTGGTCTGATAAATCCTCTATCCAAAAGTTCTTCCAACTGTACCATCAGCTCTTTCATCTCCAGAGGTGCAAGTCGGTACGGTGCTTTAGCCACGGGCTGGGCACCTGGCACTAAGTCTATCTGGAACTCTGTCTCCCGGTCAGGTGGTAACCCAGGCAACTCCTCAGGAAACACCCCCGGAAAATTACATACAACTGGTACGTCTTTTAACTCTCTCACCTTTACATCATTGTCTATCACATAGGCCAGGTAGGCCTCGCATCCGCGCCCTATATACTTCTCTGCCTTTATCATTGATATGACGTTCGTTAGTGAACCGTCACGATCCCCGTACACCAAAACCTCGCCACCGTCTGGAGCTTTGAGCTGAACTATCTTTCGTCTACATATTATCCGGGCTTCGTTGGCAGCTAACCAATCCATACCCAAAACTATATCGAATCCTCCCAAGGTCATAACATACAACCTAACTGGGAATCTATGGCCATGAATCTTTATCGTGCAATTATCTACCAATTCACTTACTATCGTGGTCTTGCCCACTGCGGTTTCCACATTAAAGGCCTGCTCTACTCTAGTAACTTTGCATTTCATTCTTTTACACTTAGAAGATGATATAAAACTCCTACTGGCACCCGAATCAAATAATACTGAAACATAAGTGTGGTCAAGGATGAACGTACCTGACACAACATCTGGGTCTCCCCTAGCCTCCTCCTGTGTCAGTGCATACGCCCGGGTCCTTGCCTTCGGCTTCTCAGGTTCTTTACCCTTCTCGGTGCCAGTAGCCTTGGGTTTCCGACAGTCTTTGGCCATGTGGCCAGGTATCCCGCAGTTATAACAAGACTGTGCCCCGGGACACTCTCGAGAGTAGTGTCCGGTCTTTCCGCACCTATAGCACATATTTAACCCAACTCGGCACTCGCCCGAGTGCTTCCTGCCACACTTAGCACATTCAACCCCATCTTCAATCCTCAGTTTCTTCGTCTCCGGCCCCGCCCACTCTTTAGCTGGCCGTTTAACGGCATTGGTCACTTTCTTCTCAGTAGGCAGTGGGTCTGCGGATTCGAAGTCATCATAAACTATCCCAGCAAGTGATACCACAGATTCAAAACTCGTGGGAGCATTAGCTTTCACGTGCACACGGACTTTCTGTGGTAGTCCCTTGATGTAGTACTTAATCCTCTTTTCCTCAGTGTCCACCAGATGTGGAACCAGCTGAGCCAACTCTTGATATTTGGAGGTATACTGGCGATGAGTCATACTACCAGCACAGAGCCCCAGAAATTCCCTCTCAACTCTGTCAATCTCGTTCTGCGGGCAGAACTTAGTGATTAGCAGCTTTTTCATGTCGTCCCATTTCATCTTTTTCATCTCAGCAGAAGACTTGATTCTTTCGATCGATCTCCACCAGCTTAATGCCTCATTAGTGAATGAGTGAGCGGCAAACTTGACCGCTTGATCATCACGGCACTCACTAATGTTGATCACCCCATTCATTCTCTCTATCCACTCAAAAGTGGCAACAGCATCTTTCCGTCCATCATACTTCGGCGGGTCACACCCCCGAAAGGACTTATAGTTGCAACCCCGGGTTGCCATTTCACAATCAGAATCATCACTGTCAGTGACTCCAAGTCTCTTGCTGCTTTCCTCTTTCGTTTCTTTCTTCCCTATATTAAACTCTTTAAGGGCCTCGCCCAATGCTTCTGGTAGAACTTTCTTCAAGATTGAAGTAACCTCTGCCGCTATAGCTTCTTTCATAATCGGTTCCAACTCAAGCTCCTCATTAGGGGCATTGTTAGGAGCCGACACATGGTTCCCACTATCATTAAGCTCCACATGCACCGATTCAGCTTCGTTGCGGGAGTGCTCACTTTCTTCAGGACGGTTCCGGTTACCTGGAGGTCGGCCTCGACGACCAGTACGACCCCCAGTGCGACCTCCTCTCTTTGCTCTAGCCATTTAGTGTCTACTGTGAACAAAGATAGCTCGTGTTATCAAGATAGGTAACAATTTAGAACACCTCGAGTACTGTAAATTACTAATTACAGAGACCGGTATGAAATTACTAATTTACTTTACTACTCGGGTTCTGAACATTTCCTTTCCGAGTAACATTTGCATCCAAGTTCAGAGTTTCTACTATAAGGCACGTACTATCTACTGTCTACTGTCTGTGCTAAGGCATGTACTATGTACTATTTATGCTAAAGCATCTACTTTCTGCTATCTGTACTAAGGCGTTATTGTCTATGTTCTATGTAAGGACATTGACTACCTTCTGTCTACTATCTTTCCATGGACGGGCTGCTCCGACTGACATTCCTTTCCTTCCTTTGCTTTGTCCCATTCTCAGTTTAAGTTCAGACATTATCGCAAATGTCTGAATCTCTCAAACTATGGCTCTGATACCAACTTGAAACGCCCCAAACCGGGTGCATCTCATAGTTGGCACAAAACATAACAAACATAGTTCTTAAACCGGAAATTAGAATCTATTACAGCGGAAGTCTTTAATTCAAATCATTCATCAAACTATAACATGAAATATTGTCTATAACATGAACTATCAGGATTGGAAATGTCAGTCTTCAATACCGCAGCCCGATGTCCATGCTATCCAGCCCACATGGCTCTTTCATTTTTCTTTAGCTTTACCCTTTTTACCTGTCATGCATACTAAAAGTCAGCTAACGCTGGTGAGTTCTCTCTTTACTTTAAACTGTAAACTTTATCTTTGGTAGCTTAGTTTTATTAAAATAAAATAAGCTTTACTTTCCCTTTCTTTGAAATAAACTTTTAACTATTACTTTAAATCTTTACAACGTTACAATTATAAAACTGTTACGTTACTATCTGTCATTAAAACTTTATCTTTAAGGAAACCCGTTAGGGTGTCCCACTGTACTCTGTCTATCATTTCACTTATACTTAACAAGTGACTTTATCATACTTTAACTATCACATATGGATCGTGGTCCGAGGACCAGATCCCTATCTTGCTTACACCTCAGGGTAAGACTTTTACTTTAGCGCTGCCCACACCTCAGGGTGGGACTTTCTTTCTCGCTTGCACGTTAGTGCAAGACTCCTTTATCATTGCTCACACCTCAGAGTGAGACTTTCTCGCTTACACCGAAGTGAAGACTCCTTTAGCATTGCTTACACCGAAGTGTAAGACTCCTTTAGCATTGCTCACACCTCAGGGTGAGACTTCTACTTTAGCATGCCTGCAGGACTTTCTACTATGCAACTACTATGCAATGCAATTACACTATTACACAAATAGAAATGCAATCACATAACTTTCATATAGACAAATAACACATATTAACACATAAGCATATAACATGGTTTTTGTCACTGTCACTGTCACTGTCACTGTCGAGCTATACCGAAGTACGGCTCCTTTATCGTTCTTTCTTTAGCTCATGGTTATCTTTCAAAAACTTGTTTAAAAGATAATACTATACTCTTTTGTTCTTTATCTTTCATTTTATAAAAATCCCATTCTTATAAAATACTATACTTTGCCTTTCATCTTATAAAATCACATTTTTTATAAAATACTATACTTTGCCTTTCATCTTATAAAAATAACATTTTCATAAAATACTATACTTTGCCTTTCATCTTATAAAAATAACATTTTTATAAAATACTATACCTTGCCTTTCATCTTATAAAAATAACATTTTTATAAAATACTATACCAGTATGCATGCCAGCCCAAAACCATTAGGAAAAAGGGCAATAAGAACTCACCAGATGAATCGTTTCTGTTTACACCTAGCCGGTTCCTGAATGTCACTATGGTCACCCACAATCTGTATAATCAAGTCATAGGCGTAAGGCTGTGTTCCTAGGGGACACTTAGACACTACTATGCTTGACTCAGTAGTTTCGAGTCATGGTTTCATTATCGAAACTAGGTAGTTTCGAGCCCTGGCTTCTTATCGAAACTAAGTAGTTTCGAGTCATGGTTTCATTATCGAAACTAGGTAGTTTCGAGCCCTGGCTTCTTATCGAAACTAAGTAGTTTCGAGTCACTGCTTCTTATCGAAACTAGGTAGTTTCGAGTCACTGCTTCTCATCGAAACATGTAGTTTCGAGTCGTATGACTTATATAAATTCTTAGTTAGGGTCTAGGGTCTATATCGAAACTATGGTAGTTTCGATGGGTCTGCCCCTGTCGAAACTAGGTAGTTTCGATAGATGCGTCCATATCGAAACTAGTAGTTTCGACTGTGCAGTCTTCTTCCCCAAACAGAACCCTAGATCTGGTCCCTCTGTTCTAATCGATCAAGCTATGAACTTTTTACGTTCGAAATGTTCCATTTTCCCCCATGAACCCAAACCCGTGGTTTGTTTCCAGTTTCACACGTAAAAATCTAAACCTTTACTCGATTATTAACCCGGAACCCGAAAGTTACAAAAACTCAGATTTAGGCATAATAATTACCTGTTACAGCTTCCTTCTCGTTTCTTTATGCTCCAGAGATGTTGAGCAACAATCCTCGAGACTTTGAGCTTGATCCCGAGCTTTCTCTCTCTAGACCCAAACTCTCACTCTCTCTTTCTCTCACTAGAAACTTGCGTGACAAGTGTGGTGAATGAGGGAGAGGCTGATGGCTGCTGCTATGAAGGCTCCCTGTCATTTTTCGGGCCCATGGGCCGAAACTTTGGCCAAGCCCACTTTGTTTCCTTTATTTGGGTTTCTATTTATTTTGGGATGTTACATCTCTCTATATATATGTGTGTGTGTGGAATGGACGAAAATACCTCTCACGTGAACGGCACATGAGTCTGACTTAACAGAAAAATATGGACGACAATATAGTTGGACCAATATAGTTGGACCAAAATAGTTGTAAAATGAAAAGTTAGCTAACATTTTTTGGTTGAAACTGAAAGGATTAAAATTACCAAATCTCAGGAATCAAAAGAGTACTTTACTCCAAAATTAAATTTACCTAAAAATCTACTTTATAATGGAAGTATGAAACCTTTCATGTGTTTACGAAGATCATTATGTAGGTTATATAGTTTGGAATTGCCTTGATATCTTTTCGAATTGTGTACGAAACACCCTCAAAATCATGGGTTGATTGATACTCTTAAAATCTTTAATATGATAATTCAAAACAAAACAAGAACATGTATATGTTTTTTTTGTTGTGAAAACGTGTACCTGAAATAGACATAAGACTTTCCTTTTATAGGTAGGGAACCATTACAATGTCTAGTTGAAACGACACAATATTTCGTAAAATAGTGTGTCAGTTCGTAGTTAAAATAATTTATAGTTATTATGTTACATCAAAGTAACACTGTCAGCAGGAACTCCTATAACAAGAACTTAGTTACTTATGATGATTGGCTTATCTCAGAAGTAACTCGGTTTTCCTTCAACTCCATTTAGATTGAAGCAACTTCTTGAGGTATTCAAACATGGTAATCGAATTTTCGTTCGCAGTAAGTGTTGCCTCTTCGACACAGTCAAGGGGGTGATGCCCCTTTGAATCCCCTTGGTCTAGGGGGCTTCAACTCCTTGAACTACCAATCATTGATGCTGAAAATCAGAATAGTCTTAAAAAAATGTGTATCCCACACCTCCTAACATGTATTAACATTTATTCAAGCTTCCCTTTGGTATTAAATAAGTCCAACTAAAATAAGTAAATTCATTACACAAGTATTGAAATTGAACTCTAAATTCTAATAACTTTAAAGGTAATGTCGGTAACCAATGAGTGGCCACCAACAACACCATTCCTATCTCTCTTTTGTATTTTATATTTCATTATTTACACAAAAGCAAATTATGGTGGCTTGGTTAGAGGTTTTATGCTTAAGTCTTTAACTTGTGTTACGACGCAGGATCAAACCCTGCGCCCAACAGATAATTTTTTGGGGTTTTTTTTCCTTCCCTTTCTTATTTCTTTTCTTTTGATTAATTTTTTAAAAATTATTAAGCGTAATGTGAGAACATAATGTTTTTTTTTCTATATTTGGTTCAATCTTCAAAACCGATTCGCATCAAATTCATACGTGTTTTTATGTACTTAAGCACGTTAGTGTCAACTCTACCCCTAAAATTCGTTTTTTCTTACTTTTTTTATATTCGTTTATAAAAATTACTTTTTTCTATTTTTAATTTGTTACTAACTTCTTTAACGAATTTATCGTTTCAATGTTAACTCCTATTCGCACCGCAATCTATCTATTATTTGGTCTCCACAACCGTGTAGTGGCAATTTTATACGTTTCTTTTATGTAATTAGTCATTTTATTGTCACCGCCGCAACGCACGTAACGAGGTTCGCAAACCCATCGCATTGCGCGGAAGACCGAGTCGTCACAACTTCATACGTGTCTTTATGTACTTAGCCACGCTATTGTCGTCGTCTCAATGCCGGTAACGAGCTTCGCAAACCCGCCGCAACGCGTGTGCTTTAATTATACAGTTAAACACATTAATATTACCGTATAACCCCGCCGCAACACGCGGGTCAAATTTTCTAGTTGAAAATAAAAAGCAACAACAAAACTAAACCAAAGAAATGAGAAGAAACCCTACCTTACAAACTTATAAATTTGGTTAACGCTCACGGAGCCATATGGCTAGGGGCGGATTTACATAGGGCCGGAGGGTTCACCGGAACCCCCCGGGTTTCGAAATTGTAGTAGAAATCTATATACAAAAATTGGGTGAACCCCTTAAAAACATACAAGGTGAACCCATCAGCTGATTTTGCTGCTGGTGGTGACGCAGCCGGCGGTCCGACGAAGTTCTTCATGCCTGCTCTGGAGAAGTTCTTCATGCTTGCTCCGGCGATTTGAGATACGGAAAGAACAGAAAAGAAAAAAGAAGAAGAATAGGCTAGAAGTGAATTAGGGGTGTGCAAAGTTGGTTAGGGGTCGGATTTGGCCTCTTCCATAACCATAACCGCTTGGTCGGTTATGCCCTCTTCCATAACCATAACCGTTTGGTCAGTTAACCGCTTTTCGGTTAACCGTCGGTTATGGGTTGGTTTCGGTTAATTAACCACTTTCGTGTCGTAATCACGAATCACATTTTTTTAATAAAAGACTTGGGATTATGTTAATAATATATTTTTTTTCTACTCATAAGTTCATAATTAATGCATTAGTTATATACAAATTTATTTGAAAATGGATAGAAAAATTTGTGCATGTTGTATAACAACAACCTAATAGCAACATATAATATGTATATGACAATAGAGAGAGTAGAGAGACATGAGAAAAATAGAAGAATGATAGAACTCTATTCATGCATATCATCAATAAACAACTAGACCACATAAATATAGTCTTTTGTAACTAATACAATAAATACATATTTATGGATAAAATAGTAACCACTATAAGTATTAATCCATATTTAATTATATTGATAACCATAATCAATAATATTTATAACACTCCCCCTTGGTTATCATATATCATACTTAATATGCTTGGAGATGCTGCCTCGTTAAAAACCTTGCTAGGGAAAACCCAGTGGGACAAAACCTTAGCTAAGGAAAAAAGAGTGCAACGTGTATTACTCTCCTTGATTTTTATAACCTTCAATTGATGAGTTTCAATCTTGCGTGCGAGTTGCTCAAAATTTTTATAGTCAATGATTTGCCGCTTGATCTTTAATGTGCAACTCTTTATATCGAATAATAATGTATTTTCTTCATATACGACTCCTAGTGTCTCATCCCATAAACAAATGCCACAAGATCTATGATCGTGTTGTGTTACATTCCCTACATGTACAAAACTAACAAAACTTGTTTTGATGAGTTAGTAAAATATATACAATACATTTTGTACCGTCATAGTTATTTGTTTTACCCATTCCAATGTCTCATTTCCGGACAAGGGGCTAGCACGAAACAAAATGTATTAGTTGCACTTAATTATTGTACTTATGGACAACATATTTCTCATTCTTTGATAAGAGATGATAAGTGACAATGATTGTCTAATATTTAACGTACTTTGATGGTACGCTTTATCCATATTAAATGTTCCAACATCTTCTAGATGTATTTGATTAATGGATAAATTTATCATTATAAAAATGTTCGAGATGCCGACCAAGACATAAATTGTAATACCATCTTTTATTTCAGGTTCGTTCTTGAACTAATTGAACTCTTTTCAATCTTTCCAGGAGATACAATTATATCATCAATATATACTATTGTTCTTTTAATAAAAACAAGTGGACCAATTATATCATATATTTCTCTCTTTTTGAGATAATCACTGAGTCGAGTATACATATTCGACATGACTATTTTAGTCCATATAACTTTATATGATATATTTCTTGAGGATTTGTTATCAATGATTATTTATGTTCATACATTCATCAAGAGTTTTAACACATAAACTTCCTCATTTATCACATCAATTTCTATATCATATGCAAAGAAATTGTTTCATTTTCAAAATCTTTATTGTAGCATTTCATAGTTTCGTACTCAAAGTTACATCATTAAGATGTTTTAAATATTCTTTTTAAGTACTCAATTGCTTTAAAAACTCATGTCGAGTTCCAACTATATTCATTTCATGAGTGTATACAATTAACATAACGTTGTTTCACCCGACTATATATATAATAATCATAATGTTCTCGAGAACTTAGTTTACATGATTTTGACAATTTAAATCCTTCAGGGATTTCATGTAAATTTCGTTATCAAGTTAAATATATAGTTAGGATATCATAATATCCATTAGACGCATGTCACTCCTCTCTCGTATTACCAGACTAATAAAATACTGAAAAGACGTTTGCATCCACCACTAGAGAATATATCTTCTCATAATCAGTTCTAGGTCTTTACAAAAATCTTGTGCCTCCATTTGCCATATATCGCTTAATTTCATTTTTACATCATAGTTATGCACAAAAGACCTAGTTGAACATATTTTACAACTTTAGTTGTATGAACTACTGTGAAACGCCCCAAAACGGGTACATCTCATAGTTGGCACACAACATAACAAACATAGTTCTTAAACCGGAAATCAGAATCTATTACAGCGGAAGTCTTTAATTCAAATCATTCATCAAACTATAACATGAAATATTGTCTATAACATGAACTATCAGGATTGGAAATGTCAGTCTTCAATACCGCAGCCCGATGTCCATGCTATCCAGCCCACATGGCTCTTTCACTTTTCTTTAGCTTTACCCTTTTTACCTGCCATGCATACTAAAAGTCAGCTAACGCTGGTGAGTTCTCTCTTTACTTTAAACTGTAAACTTTATCTTTGGTAGCTTAGTTTTATTAAAATAAAATAAGCTTTACTTTCACTTTCTTTGAAATAAACTTTTAACTATTACTTTAAAACTTTACAACGTTACAGTTATAAATCTGTTACGTTACTATCTGTCATTAAAACTTTATCTTTAAGGAAACCCGTTAGGGTGTCCCACTGTACTCTGTCTATCATTTCACTTATACTTGACAAGTGACTTTATCATACTTTAACTATCACATATGGATCGTGGTCCGAGGACCAGATCCCTATCTTGCTTACACCTCAGGGTAAGACTTTTACTTTAGCGCTGCCCACACCTCAGGGTGGGACTTTCTTTCTCGCTTGCACGTTAGTGCAAGACTCCTTTATCATTGCTCACACCTCAGAGTGAGACTTTCTCGCTTACACCGAAGTGAAGACTCCTTTAGCATTGCTTACACCGAAGTGTAAGACTCCTTTAGCATTGCTCACACCTCAGGGTGAGACTTCTACTTTAGCATGCCTGCAGGACTTTCTACTATGCAACTACTATGCAATGCAATTACACTATTACACAAATAGAAATGCAATCACATAACTTTCATATAGACAAATAACACATATTAACACATAAGCATATAACATGGTTTTTGTCACTGTCACTGTCACTGTCACTGTCGAGCTATACCGAAGTACGGCTCCTTTATCGTTCTTTCTTTAGCTCATGGTTATCTTTCAAAAACTTGTTTAAAAGATAATACTATACTCTTTTGTTCTTTATCTTTCATTTTATAAAAATCCCATTCTTATAAAATACTATACTTTGCCTTTCATCTTATAAAATCACATTTTTATAAAATACTATACTTTGCCTTTCATCTTATAAAAATAACATTTTCATAAAATACTATACTTTGCCTTTCATCTTATAAAAATAACATTTTTATAAAATACTATACCTTGCCTTTCATCTTATAAAAATAACATTTTTATAAAATACTATACCAGTATGCATGCCAGCCCAAAACCATTAGGAAAAAGGGCAATAAGAACTCACCAGATGAATCGTTTCTGTTTACACCTAGCCGGTTCCTGATGTCACTACAGTTTCTCACAATCTGTATAATCAAGTCATAGACATAAGGTTGTGCCCTTAGGGGACACTTAGACACTACTATGCTTGACTCAGTAGTTTCGAGTCATGGTTTCATTATCGAAACTAGGTAGTTTCGAGCCCTGGCTTCTTATCGAAACTAAGTAGTTTCGAGTCATGGTTTCATTATCGAAACTAGGTAGTTTCGAGCCCTGGCTTCTTATCGAAACTAAGTAGTTTCGAGTCACTGCTTCTTATCGAAACTAGGTAGTTTCGAGTCACTGCTTCTCATCGAAACATGTAGTTTCGAGTCGTATGACTTATATAAATTCTTAGTTAGGGTCTAGGGTCTATATCGAAACTATGGTAGTTTCGATGGGTCTGCCCCTGTCGAAACTAGGTAGTTTCGATAGATGCGTCCATATCGAAACTAGTAGTTTCGACTGTGCAGTCTTCTTCCCCAAACAGAACCCTAGATCTGGTCCCTCTGTTCTAATCGATCAAGCTATGAACTTTTTACGTTCGAAATGTTCCATTTTCCCCCATGAACCCAAACCCGTGGTTTGTTTCCAGTTTCACACGTAAAAATCTAAACCTTTACTCGATTATTAACCCGAAACCCGAAAGTTACAAAAACTCAGATTTAGGCATAATAATTACCTGTTACAGCTTCCTTCTCGTTTCTTTATGCTCCAGAGATGTTGAGCAACAATCCTCGAGACTTTGAGCTTGATCCCGAGCTTTCTCTCTCTAGACCCAAACTCTCACTCTCTCTTTCTCTCACTAGAAACTTGCGTGACAAGTGTGGTGAATGAGGGAGAGGCTGATGGCTGCTGCTATGAAGGCTCCCTGTCATTTTTCGGGCCCATGGGCCGAAACTTTGGCCAAGCCCACTTTGTTTCCTTTATTTGGGTTTCTATTTATTTTGGGATGTTACAAGTCTACCCCTCTTACGAAAGGTTTCGTCCTCGAAACCTGTTATAAGTCAAACAGGTGCGGGTACGACTCTTTCATTTCTGTCTCGGTTTCCCATGTAGCTTCCGAACCTTTACGATGCTTCCATTGTACTTTGACTAACTGTATCACTTTATTCCGTAACCGCTTTTCTTTCCTGTCTAATATGGCGACGGGTTCCTCGATGTAATTGAGGCTATTATCTATCTCGATGTCGTCAAGTGTCACGTGTGCCGATTCGTCGGCCAGGCACTTGCGCAAGTGCGACACGTGGAAGGTTGGGTGAATTCCACTCAGCTCATCAGGTAATTCTAACCGGTAAGCGACTTCACCAACCCGTGCTAGTATTTTGAAAGGCCCGACGAATCTTGGGCTTAACTTCCCTCTCTTTCTGAATCGTATGATTCCCTTCCAGGGAGATACTTTCAATAGTACTTGATCCCCGACCTTGAATTCGATTGGTCTTCGCCTTTTATCCGCTTAGGACTTTTGACGGTCCTGTGCAGCTTTCATTCTGGCCTTGATCTGGTCAATCTTTTCAGAGGTTGTTGTGACTACCTCTAAACTCCCCAACTCTTTCTGTCCTACCTCGCCCCAACAGACCGGGGTTCGGCATCTTCTACCATACAACATTTCGTAAGGCGGCATACCAATAGTGGTGTGGTGGCTGTTGTTGTAGGAGAATTCTGCCAATGGCAGGTGACTATCCCAACTGCCCCCGAAGTCTATAATGCATGCGCGGAGCATATCCTCCAATGTCTGGATGGTCCTTTTTGATTGACCATCCGTCTGTGGATGATAAGCCGTGCTGATGTTCAGTCTTGTACCCATTGACTCGTGAAATCTTTTCCAGAACCTCGATGTAAATCGGGTGTCCCGGTCAGATACAATTGATAACGGTACGCCATGTCGAGAGACAATTTCATTGATAAATACTTCTGCCAACTTCTCAGATGAATACGTTTCACGAATCGGCAAGAAATGTGCACTCTTTGTCAGACGATCCACTATAACCCAAATCGTATCATGGCCTTTAGCTGTGCGGGGCAGCTTTGTAATAAAGTCCATGGTGATACGCTCCCACTTCCATTCGGGTATTTCCAGAGGCTGGATCTTCCCGTACGGTTTCTGATGCTCTGCTTTAACTTGTGAGCAAGTCAGACACTTGCTTACATATCCGGTCACATCATTCTTCATGTTAGGCCACCAATACTCTTTCTTCAAATCCTGGTACATTTTCGTGGTTCCTGGGTGGATGGAATATCGAGACTTATGGGCCTCGTCAAGTACTTTGGCCCTAAGCTCTCCGCCCTTCGGTACCCACATGCGACCACACCTGGTCCTCACTCCATGAGTGTTTAACTCTAACTTTGTCTGTTGACCGACCATTCTTTCTTTCTTTATGTTCTCTTCCTTTAGTGCTTCTGTCTGTGCTGTTTCTAGCTCTGTCATAAAATCTGGGGTTATCACTAACTGGTACGCTTTTACCCTAATAGGAGAATGATTCTCCTTACGACTTAGGGCATCAGCGACCACATTCGCCTTTCCCGGGTGGTATAGGATTTCACAGTCATAGTCTTTCAGCAATTCTAACCACCGCCTTTGTCGCATATTCAGGTCTTTCTGCTCGAAGAAATACTTCAAGCTCTTGTGATCCGAATAAATCGTGCATTTCACCCCGTAGAGGTAATGCCTCCAAATCTTTAACGCAAAAACAACTGCCGCGAGCTCCAAATCGTGAGTCGGGTAGTTAATTTCATGGATCTTTAGCTGTCGTGACGCATACGCGATCACCTTTCCCCTCTGCATCAAAACACACCCTAACCCTTGTCCCGATGCGTCAGAATATACCACCAGGTCCTCGTTACCGTCGGGTAGTGCTAACACTGGGGCTTGGGTCAACTTCTTCTTTAACTCTTCAAATGCTTTGGACTGAGCCTGACCCCATTCGTACTTTACTTCTTTACGTGTCAACTTTGTCAGTGGCGAAGCTATTCTCGAGAAGTCCTGAATGAACCTTCGATAGTAACCTGCCAATCCTAGAAAACTCCGAATCTCGGTTGGCGTCTTCGGGGTTTCCCATTCCTGTACTGCCTCTATCTTAGCCGGGTCAACCATAATGCCGTCTGCGTTGATAACGTGACCTAAGAATTGGACTTCCTTAAGCTAGAACGCGCATTTGGAGAACTTGGCATACAACTTTTCTTTTTGTAGCGTCTCTAGTACTTCTCGAAGATGACAAGCATGATCACCTTCACTTTTCGAATAAATGAGTATGTCGTCTATAAACACTATCACCGACCTATCTAGCATCGGTCTACACACCTGGTTCATCATACTCATGAATGCTGCCGGAGCGTTCGTCAAGCCGAAAGACATCACGCGAAACTCGTAATGCCCATAACGCGTGCGAAACGCTGTCTTAGGTATGTCCTCTTCTCTTACCTTTAACTGATGATATCCCGACCGCAGATCGATCTTGGAGAACCATCTGGCGCCCTGTAGTTGGTCGAACAGATCATCGATCCTTGGTAGCGGATATTTATTCTTTACTGTACGCTTGTTCAACTCTCTGTAGTCGATGCACATTCTCATGGCACCATCTTTCTTCTTTACGAACAGAACCGGAGCACCCCATGGAGAAATGCTTGGTCTGATAAATCCTCTATCCAAAAGTTCTTCCAACTGTACCATCAGCTCTTTCATCTCCAGAGGTGCAAGTCGGTACGGTGCTTTAGCCACGGGCTGGGCACCTGGCACTAAGTCTATCTGGAACTCTGTCTCCCGGTCAGGTGGTAACCCAGGCAACTCCTAAGGAAACACCCCCGGAAAATTACATACAACTGGTACGTCTTTTAACTCTCTCACCTTTACATCATTGTCTATCACATAGGCCAGGTAGGCCTCGCATCCGCGCCCTATATACTTCTCTGCCTTTATCATTGATATGACGTTCGTTAGTGAACCGTCACGATCCCCGTACACCAAAACCTCGCCACCGTCTGGAGCTTTGAGCTGAACTATCTTTCGTCTACATATTATCCGGGCTTCGTTGGCAGCTAACCAATCCATACCCAAAACTATATCGAATCCTCCCAAGGTCATAACATACAACCTAACTGGGAATCTATGGCCATGAATCTTTATCGTGCAATTATCTACCAATTCACTTACTATCGTGGTCTTGCCCACTGCGGTTTCCACATTAAAGGCCTGCTCTACTCTAGTAACTTTGCATTTCATTCTTTTACACTTAGAAGATGATATAAAACTCCTACTGGCACCCGAATCAAATAATACTGAAACATAAGTGTGGTCAAGGATGAACGTACCTGACACAACATCTGGGTCTCCCCTAGCCTCCTCCTGTGTCAGTGCATACGCCCGGGTCCTTGCCTTCGGCTTCTCAGGTTCTTTACCCTTCTCGGTGCCAGTAGCCTTGGGTTTCCGACAGTCTTTGGCCATGTGGCCAGGTATCCCGCAGTTATAACAAGACTGTGCCCCGGGACACTCTCGAGAGTAGTGTCCGGTCTTTCCGCACCTATAGCACATATTTAACCCAACTCGGCACTCGCCCGAGTGCTTCCTGCCACACTTAGCACATTCAACCCCATCTTCAATCCTCAGTTTCTTCGTCTCCGGCCCCGCCCACTCTTTAGCTGGCCGTTTAACGGCATTGGTCACTTTCTTCTCAGTAGGCAGTGGGTCTGCGGATTCGAAGTCATCATAAACTATCCCAGCAAGTGATACCACAGATTCAAAACTCGTGGGAGCATTAGCTTTCACGTGCACACGGACTTTCTGTGGTAGTCCCTTGATGTAGTACTTAATCCTCTTTTCCTCAGTGTCCACCAGATGTGGAACCAGCTGAGCCAACTCTTGATATTTGGAGGTATACTGGCGATGAGTCATACTACCAGCACAGAGCCCCAGAAATTCCCTCTCAACTCTGTCAATCTCGTTCTGCGGGCAGAACTTAGTGATTAGCAGCTTTTTCATGTCGTCCCATTTCATCTTTTTCATCTCAGCAGAAGACTTGATTCTTTCGATCGATCTCCACCAGCTTAATGCCTCATTAGTGAATGAGTGAGCGGCAAACTTGACCGCTTGATCATCACGGCACTCACTAATGTTGATCACCCCATTCATTCTCTCTATCCACTCAAAAGTGGCAACAGCATCTTTCCGTCCATCATACTTCGGCGGGTCACACCCCCGAAAGGACTTATAGTTGCAACCCCGGGTTGCCATTTCATAATCAGAATCATCACTGTCAGTGACTCCAAGTCTCTTGCTGCTTTCCTCTTTCGTTTCTTTCTTCCCTATATTAAACTCTTTAAGGGCCTCGCCCAATGCTTCTGGTAGAACTTTCTTCAAGATTGAAGTAACCTCTGCCGCTATAGCTTCTTTCACAATCGGTTCCAACTCAAGCGCCTCATTAGGGGCATCGTTAGGAGCCGACACATGGTTCCCACTATCATTATGCTCCACATGCACCGATTCAGCTTCGTTGCGGGAGTGCTCACTTTCTTCAGGACGGTTCCGGTTACCTGGAGGTCGGCCTCGACGACCAGTACGACCCCCAGTGCGACCTCCTCTCTTTGCTCTAGCCATTTAGTGTCTACTGTGAACAAAGATAGCTCGTGTTATCAAGATAGGTAACAATTTAGAACACCTCGAGTACTGTAAATTACTAATTACAGAGACCGGTATGAAATTACTAATTTACTTTACTACTCGGGTTCTGAACATTTCCTTTCCGAGTAACATTTGCATCCAAGTTCAGAGTTTCTACTATAAGGCACGTACTATCTACTGTCTACTGTCTGTGCTAAGGCATGTACTATGTACTATTTATGCTAAAGCATCTACTTTCTGCTATCTGTACTAAGGCGTTATTGTCTATGTTCTATGTAAGGACATTGACTACCTTCTGTCTACTATCTTTCCATGGACGGGCTGCTCCGACTGACATTCCTTTCCTTCCTTTGCTTTGTCCCATTCTCAGTTTAAGTTCAGACATTATCGCAAATGTCTGAATCTCTCAAACTATGGCTCTGATACCAACTTGAAACGCCCCAAAACGGGTACATCTCATAGTTGGCACACAACATAACAAACATAGTTCTTAAACCGGAAATCAGAATCTATTACAGCGGAAGTCTTTAATTCAAATCATTCATCAAACTATAACATGAAATATTGTCTATAACATGAACTATCAGGATTGGAAATGTCAGTCTTCAATACCGCAGCCCGATGTCCATGCTATCCAGCCCACATGGCTCTTTCACTTTTCTTTAGCTTTACCCTTTTTACCTGCCATGCATACTAAAAGTCAGCTAACGCTGGTGAGTTCTCTCTTTACTTTAAACTGTAAACTTTATCTTTGGTAGCTTAGTTTTATTAAAATAAAATAAGCTTTACTTTCACTTTCTTTGAAATAAACTTTTAACTATTACTTTAAAACTTTACAACGTTACAGTTATAAATCTGTTACGTTACTATCTGTCATTAAAACTTTATCTTTAAGGAAACCCGTTAGGGTGTCCCACTGTACTCTGTCTATCATTTCACTTATACTTGACAAGTGACTTTATCATACTTTAACTATCACATATGGATCGTGGTCCGAGGACCAGATCCCTATCTTGCTTACACCTCAGGGTAAGACTTTTACTTTAGCGCTGCCCACACCTCAGGGTGGGACTTTCTTTCTCGCTTGCACGTTAGTGCAAGACTCCTTTATCATTGCTCACACCTCAGGGTGAGACTTTCTCGCTTACACCGAAGTGAAGACTCCTTTAGCATTGCTTACACCGAAGTGTAAGACTCCTTTAGCATTGCTCACACCTCAGGGTGAGACTTCTACTTTAGCATGCCTGCAGGACTTTCTACTATGCAACTACTATTCAATGCAATTACACTATTACACAAATAGAAATGCAATCACATAACTTTCATATAGACAAATAACACATATTAACACATAAGCATATAACATGGTTTTTGTCACTGTCACTGTCACTGTCGAGCTATACCGAAGTACGGCTCCTTTATCGTTCTTTCTTTAGCTCATGGTTATCTTTCAAAAACTTGTTTAAAAGATAATACTATACTCTTTTGTTCTTTATCTTTCATTTTATAAAAATCCCATTCTTATAAAATACTATACTTTGCCTTTCATCTTATAAAATCACATTTTTATAAAATACTATACTTTGCCTTTCATCTTATAAAAATAACATTTTCATAAAATACTATACTTTGCCTTTCATCTTATAAAAATAACATTTTTATAAAATACTATACCTTGCCTTTCATCTTATAAAAATAACATTTTTATAAAATACTATACCAGTATGCATGCCAGCCCAAAACCATTAGGAAAAAGGGCAATAAGAACTCACCAGATGAATCGTTTCTGTTTACACCTAGCCGGTTCCTGATGTCACTACAGTTTCTCACAATCTGTATAATCAAGTCATAGACATAAGGTTGTGCCCTTAGGGGACACTTAGACACTACTATGCTTGACTCAGTAGTTTCGAGTCATGGTTTCATTATCGAAACTAGGTAGTTTCGAGCCCTGGCTTCTTATCGAAACTAAGTAGTTTCGAGTCATGGTTTCATTATCGAAACTAGGTAGTTTCGAGCCCTGGCTTCTTATCGAAACTAAGTAGTTTCGAGTCACTGCTTCTTATCGAAACTAGGTAGTTTCGAGTCACTGCTTCTCATCGAAACATGTAGTTTCGAGTCGTATGACTTATATAAATTCTAGATGCGTCCATATCGAAACTAGTAGTTTCGACTGTGCAGTCTTCTTCCCCAAACAGAACCCTAGATCTGGTCCCTCTGTTCTAATCGATCAAGCTATGAACTTTTTACGTTCGAAATGTTCCATTTTCCCCCATGAACCCAAACCCGTGGTTTGTTTCCAGTTTCACACGTAAAAATCTAAACCTTTACTCGATTATTAACCCGAAACCCGAAAGTTACAAAAACTCAGATTTAGGCATAATAATTACCTGTTACAGCTTCCTTCTCGTTTCTTTATGCTCCAGAGATGTTGAGCAACAATCCTCGAGACTTTGAGCTTGATCCCGAGCTTTCTCTCTCTAGACCCAAACTCTCACTCTCTCTTTCTCTCACTAGAAACTTGCGTGACAAGTGTGGTGAATGAGGGAGAGGCTGATGGCTGCTGCTATGAAGGCTCCCTGTCATTTTTCGGGCCCATGGGCCGAAACTTTGGCCAAGCCCACTTTGTTTCCTTTATTTGGGTTTCTATTTATTTTGGGATGTTACATACTGGTCCATGAGAGAATTTAATTCTGTCACATTTGCGTCTTTACATTTTGGCCAATCATTTATATATTTTCATTCATAGGCAAATACATTCTTGATCCTCATCATTTCAATTATTTCAAGCGCTATTATATACAAAAGTATTATCGACGTCGATCTTGTTTTGATTCCATATTATTTATAGACATGATATAACTTACCGAGATCTCATTATTTTCAGGTACCTGAGGTTCTTCTGGAACCATCATGTCTAATGTCTCTTTAATGGACCCTTGTACTTTTACCTCTACTTAACCATATTCATTATAACTTGCTCCATTTTTCGAGGATTTTTTTCTTTGGAATCGAGTGTTCTATCACGTTTCAAACGTGTCTTTTACTTACTACCAATATATAGTCGTCCTTCTAGGACATTAATCTTAATTGGAGCACCAGCAGTTGGTATATGTGACTTCATCACTCTTTTAAGGTCAGTGAATATGTCTGGTAATTTATTTGCTAATCTTATGAATTATCTTTTGAACATCTGGTTCATACTTAGTTTGAGGATCAAGATAATATAGAGATAACTCATTCAAAATTATTTCACATTCCAACTGCTTTTAATCTCCCCCTCATGTTGGGAATGTTGATTCCATAAACTGAGTCGTAATGTTAATGACTCTAATAACTTAATTATAGATAGCTATTCATTTCCAACATGTATTCACAACCCCCTTTGAGGTCCCATCTTTGTGCGTCATGGTGGAGCAATTACAACACATATCGCACAAACTAAAATAACTTAGATGAGAAATACTTGGTTCCTGACCAAAAACCAATAGTAATTGGGAGAAAATACAATAACTTGTAGGCTTGATGTGATTACCATTGCAACATGTACATAACATGGTCCCAAACAAAGAAAACGAAATTGTTGCTTCCATGATTATTGGACATGTAGTGTTCATCTCAACAAAAACAATTTATGTATGAATATATGATATTCACCACTTATTCCAACAATCCTTAGAAACTCGGGATTAATATCACTGTTATTACCAAAATAAATGTGTTATTCTGGAATAATATGCTTGTTATCTTATTAGCTAAGCCACATATTATGCAAACTCCTAGTTGCAAATTTGATAACCATTTAGACAATGCATCGATTTAAAACACTAAATGGTATACTCATTATGATATATATCTTTTATCATCTTCCAGAATATTTTGGGATTCAAAGCTTACTTTAGTTGGTAATAATTGAAATCCCTTGGAGCAAACTAATTATCAGTTTGAAGAATCTTCTGGTTCTTCAATATATTTCACATCATTAGTGACTCGGGTTGGTCTAACCGGCCATGCCAATTTGTTCAATAATCTCGATCAGTAAACTTCTGGTTTATGATCATAGATGTTTTAGTTGCACTCGTGCTTATTTAATACACGATATATAAATAGAAGATAAGTAGTGTATTATTATTTCAAACATTCATGTTGTAACACTTTCCATATTTAATTCCCGTGTAATCACTCCCTTAGTGTGCCACTTCTTGTGGTCGATTTCATTATTAACATGGTTGATTTTATTATTAACATGGTTATCACTACAATTTCCTTAGTTGTATATATGATTATCACATTTACTTCAGGGAATGGATTAAAAACATACACTATCATGGTGGTCGTTTCAAACCTTGTATACATTCTTTAATAATATTGCTACTTTAGGAGCATATTTGAGATTTAAAAAAAGAAATTGCTTTATTCAACCTTTGCTCATAAATTACCTTCTCATCACATAATATCAATTGATAAGTAATTGTAATCGAGTTATACTCATTTATCTTTCTAAAACATTACAACCTTCTATAGGTTTGTAATGAGTTTTAGGGAGTATGACACTTCGGGTGTCATGTCTTTACCTTAAACGCTTCAAATAAATAAGTCTTTTAAACATGATTATAATAATACATAACTTTGGAATTTAAGTTGCTTTATCTCATACCGATTATATAAATACTTTGTAGCCTCTAGACGACATATATCAAAGTTAAATCATGTGATTACCAAAGTTATAACATATAACATACAATCATATACACAAGTCATTCATTATTATAATGTCCTTAATAAATTATAAAATCATTAGAGATCATTTTCTACATTTAAAATAGGTCGTGCTGATAATGTGTTGTATAACAACAGCCTAATAGCAACATATAATATGTATATGACAATAGAGAGAGTAGAGAGACATGAGAAGAATAGAAGAATGATAGAACTTTATTCATGTATATCATCAATAAACAACTAGAGAACATATATATAGTCTTTTGTAACTAATACAATGAATACATATTTATGGATAAAATAATAACCACTATAAGTATTAATCCATATTTAGTTATATTGATAACCATAATTAATAATATTTATAACAGTGCATATATATTTTGTGCACCCTTAACCATAATCATAATAAATGGAGGAAATTATTTATATTTTGTGCATATATCTTATGCATAAGGTTGTATCGGTTCGGTTAACGCTCTGTTATGAGACACCCTTAACCATACCCGCTTGATCGATTAATCAAAGAACCTTAAACATAACCGTCGGTTAATTTCGATCATCGGTTAATTTCGATTATCAGTTAATTTCAATTAACGGTTAAAGTTTACTCACCGGTAAATACCAGTACTAGGCTTTGACTATTTACACAATGCTTTTGTGGGATTTTTGTTTTTCAAAACCCCACCTTAATTCATTTAAAAAGCCCAATACTAGAAAACCTATTATTTTATTATTTTAATTTTCTCTTTAACTTTTGTCGGTCCACCTCTTTTGTTTATCTTGATTTACTCCAACTAAAATTTCTAGATGGTGTATGTTAGACTTATTAATTTTAATTTTATTTTTTATTGATAGTTATTTATTAAATAAATTAATAATATATTGACCCGAAATATCAATAAAGGATACCGTTTTAATGAGGTAACTACTTACCTGACCTGAACCGACCCAATTTTTTTCTATGTCCGGCCCTATAATGTTGAAGCATCTAAAAACAGTAAACCCCTTGAAAAAAATTCTTGGATCTGCCACTGTATATGTCACTAGACTATATCCATCTTTTTTATAGTTACAGATGTGTGTCTTTTTTATTTCAATAAGATGGTTAAGTAAACACTTGGAGACTAAAATAAATTAAGGGTTGAAATAACTTCTATGATTTTCTTAAACATTTTATGGTTCTTTAATTAACTATATATATATATATATACACACACACTAGGTTAGAAATATTTGTTTTACACAGATTAAATAAAGGAAATATTAAATAGTTTTTTAACTTCAAACTCACACACACTCTAAATCTACTCTTAATCTACACCATTTGTCCACGATAGGACTAGAACCCATAAACTATTGCGAAGTGGACATCATGTAACACACCAAGATACCATTCGGCCAAATGTCCTTTGATAACTATTAAATAGTTAGTAATGAAGACGGATGAGGTATCAATGCTCCAAGTGTGTGTTTGAAACTTGAGATGTGGGAACTTGTCCCACATTAGTGGCATGATGAAACTTGAATGGGTTTATAAGAGAGAACCCTTATAGAATCATGTTACCTTATAAGGAATGACACCTAGTAGCAGTCAAGAGAGAAGCACCTAACGAGCTCGCGCCCGCGTCTGGGCACGGGCTCGGGGCGAGGGCGTAATGTGACGTTTTGATGGCGCACTTTGCACTTCACCCGATAGAGAGACGCACTAGTATTTTAGTATGCACATCAGGTTAAATGTAGGTGAAAGGATAGCTGGTGGATGCTTGATTGGCAGAAAAGAGTTACCCGGATAGTGAAGATCCGGATCTCGTGTATTATGTTTTTATTGAAAGTACTTATGTTAAGACAATATTTTGATTGTTTTGGACTAGTTGGAATGTTTCTGCTGCTTAATCCAAAGTTTTAAGTTTATGAACTATGTGTGAATGAGTAAATTTAACACGTGAGTCATCCTAGGTTTGAGGCCTTACACCCGCCTCCTCCCCTTTTCCAGCTATAGATAGGTTATTATACTATGAACAATTTATATATATTATTACAGATTTTGATTTTACAATAAATTTCTATAGATTTTTTAGATACTTTTTATTACTGCAATTTGTAAACTTTATTTATTTACTTTTGTTTATTAAAAACAACTATTATTGACGATTATTGATGTCTTATGTCAGTGACAAACCGTAGGTTATATGTCGGTGAAACACCGCCAGTGATAGACCATCGATGAAACGGTGATCTGTTGGTGAAAAGGTTGTCTGTGAACATTATGTTGTTCATCACCTACAAGGTTGTCAGTGAACATTCTGTCAGTAATGTGGCCATCGGTGATCCATTGGTAGTATTTGTTGGTAGTATCCATTCGTGCTCCGTCAGTAAATATCTTGACAGTACCTATCAGTGAATATCTTGACAGGTGAAGTGGTCGTTGGTGATCATTCTAGAAAAGCCATAACCCACGATTGAACTTTCCATGGAGTTTCACCAATAGATTACCGACAGTTGATATCTTAACTTACGGATAAGTGATAGAATTTTTATAGTAGAGTTTGTAGTGTACATTTTCTTTCTTTGAATTTGATCATTTTGTCACGACTTTTGGTAAACATGACCTTTAAGCATATGTTTAATATTATACTTCGATATAACTATCTCTAGATGATTAATGATAGATAACTAAAGTATAATATATTATTTATGTAATTATAGCTATGTTAAACAGAATTATTCTATAAAAATGACCTCTTCAGTCGCCTTTCATATCAGATTCAAATATTTTTATGAAATTTAGGTTGTTAAGGAAATTTAACACATTTTTCTTCTTTATTCTCTCATGATCTTCATCTCTATATTAATTCACTAGCTTAGAACCCGTGTTTACACATGAGGTGAAAAATATCAATACATCATATTTTTTAAATCTTTATTTATATATTTTACATGTGAAAAATATATTACGTATACTAGGATGGAAAACAAAATTCAAAATATGTAAAAATTAATATATAACTTGGTTTTGATAATACGTTAATTACTATTTAATGTAATTTGACTTTCATTTACTATTTGATTGAAAAATAAAAGTTAGATAATTAAATTCAAAGTTTATTATAATAAAAGATAATTTAGAATAAATGTGTTTTATTAGTATGATTAGTATTTTCCTTAAAATATATATTATTATTAAAAGATAAGAGTATATTTAATAAGAAAGAGACTCGAAAAAAATGACAAGAATGAATATGGAGTCGACATGTGGCATAAAAAATATTTATTTATTATATAGTAATAGTATGGATTATAAACTGTATATTTAAAATTAAAATTTCATGAACTCCCTAGACGTTATATAAAACGTAATATTTTGTATGAATTTATTAATCAAACCCAATAAGACAACAAAATATTTGTTGCCAAAGTTAAAACCCTATCCAAAGTTGTGATATACAAAA